>JAVJGG010000074.1:51730037-51784896 GCA_035590195.1 Aviceda cuculoides
CTGAACTCAAAACACAGCACTGTACCAGCTACTAGGAAGACAATTAACTCTATCCCAGCTGAAACCAGGACAACCTGAACCATTAGCCTTCCATCTTCTTGGTGTTGTAATTTGTACGTTCCTTTCCTCCTTTCACCCCAGCCCATGTAATCTCTTTTTGAAGCTATGTCAGAGCAGATCTAAAAAAAAAAAAAACCAAAAAAAAACCTGTCATGGGTAACTCTAAATGGTAAGGAAATAGTGAGGTGATGCTTGTCAAAATTTTGTCCAAGGAAAACAGTTATATACAAGAAATAAGGATTTTTCTCTCTGTTCTCATGAGATGTGATACATGGAATATGCTCAGTAATGAGTGTATTTGCTTTTTCTTGTTACAGAATATGAATGAGCAGTACCTGGGAGAGATTTTTTTTGATGCCTCATTGATGATTTGGTCTATAGCATTGGCTGTGGTTACTCAGATGGGCCTTTGTTCAGCATTCATTTGTACATTATGGGTAGCATTTCCTTTACTTGCTAAGCTGATGATCCATAAAGAATTCAGACAAAAAGGTATGAATTTTGAGGGGAGGAGGTTGTATTCCAAACCCTCTGCCCCTACTATTGGATATTGAATGTTTTCTTCCAAACTCTGTTATTTAAGCAAAAGAAATCCCAAACTTTGAATCTGAATACTCAAAGTAACCATGTGACACTTTTTGTAACAAGGAAAAGTGTTTCTGAACTAAAGACAGTTTGAAAGTATGGAGAAGCTCTTAAAAAAAAAAAAAAAATACACTGAAAAAAATCCTGTGTCTCAGGCTAAAAAGAACAATACTATGCGGTGTTATTAATAAGTGATCAGATACTTTGATGGACAGTAAAGGTTGTTAAAAAGTACTGTAATATTTAAAAAGTGTTTGGAGTAGAACACCTGTTTAAATTTTTTTTGTAATACAAGAATTGTTTTGGGGTGGTTTTGGAAGAGTTACATTGGCATTGGCCACACAAAATGAGATCCCCTTTCCATATCCATGTAAGGGACAAGGACCAGTATTCTGTGTGGGGCCTTGCAGCAGTATATGGATATATTAGTAAAGCTGTGTGTTTATGTCCTTTTAATCTTTTATGGTTTTTGTCTTTTGGTTTTTTGTGTCCCTTATAGGTGCCACAATGAAGTTTGTCATGATGTACATGCTCGGAATGTTTGTTCCATATCTGTATATGATGTATCTTAGTTGGACTGTATTTGAAATGTTTACACCTATCATGGGACGATGTGGTTCAGAAATTCTACCAGATGTGGGGTTGGCAGGATGTATTGTGGTCATCACTATGATTCTGTCATCCTATTTTGTAAGTAGAATTTGTAAATGTTTAAAACTTTTAAACTTTCTCTAGAGTTTAGAATAAATGTTTTTCTAAATTAATACTTGAAGTTAATGATAATTTGACAGTATCTTAAATGTTAAGGGAAACTTCTAGGAAACATGTCAAAGATTTCATGTTTTGTGTTAGTCAAAGAAAAGTCATTGAAGCAGGGGTTACAACAATATATCTGCTCTATGATGATGTAGTAAAGATTGGTGTAAAATATGCAATTTAATGCTGGAGTTTGAACAGACATTCGTTTTATGTAAAGTATAGTACGTAGCTGAACAATACATATACTATACTTAAAAAAAGAAAAATTCTCTGAGGGTTTTTTTTTTTGTCTGCTGCCCTTGCTATAAAGGTTCTAAGTTTTTGTTGGCAGATGTTTTAAAAAATAGGAGCTCTTTGAATGCTCCATGAAGTATTCACTTTATTCATTTTGGTTATAAATACTGAGATTACTAAGAAGTGTCTTGTGTCAGGTAGTACTTGCAATGGTATCTTTTTAATGTACTTTCAGTTCCATAACTGGATTTTAGAGTTATACGAGTAGTGTCATATTTCTTAAATCTTGCAGTTTTATAACTGGTCTGTCTTTTTATTCTCTAGATTAACTTCATTTACCTTGTCAAAAGTACAAAAACGACGCTAATAACTTTAACTGCTGTGTTTGTAGTCACTCTCATTCTCGTTTGTAGTGGAATCTTCTTTCCTTACAGTTCTGATGCGGCTAATCCAAAGCCTAAGCGAGTCTTTCTCCAGGTAAGAAAAGCCTTGCATATTGTATTGCCTCTACTGGTTGCAAAAGTGTTTGTTTTTTTCAAAGCTTAACCCCCACCCCACCTGCCCCCAAAAGAATAACGTTCCTTTCTTGCTTAATTTGAAAGCTGTAACAATTTTTCCTGGTTTTGAAAGAATTGCTAATGTTTCCCTTGGTCAACCTCTGTTCAGTTCATCTGTCAGAGGACCAGGCCTTTTTTAAGGGGTTTGAAGTGGGAGAGTTGAGTAAGCAATGATAACTTAAAAAGTGAATGTGATGGGAGACGAGCAAATTCTTAAGGCACAGTCATCTTTTGAACATAGGTATTTTTATGGTATGTTTCTTTTATCTGAGTAATTCTCTCTCTGTATTCATAAATACTCAGAAATGTGTTCAGTGCATACTGAAAATCCAGTAGACCTTAAGGATTGACATGGAGATATTTCAGAATCACTTCTGACTCTTGCAAACTGTGCAGGCTCCATCATCTTTCTCTGTCTCTCTCTCTTTTTTCTTTTCTTTTTTTTTTTCCCCCCTCCTTCTAGCACACAAATAGAAGATTTCATGATGTAGATGGAAATGTGGTTAAAAGTGACTCTGGTATATGGATTAATGGATTTGATTATAATGGGATATCTCACATAACTCCCCATGTACCTGAAATCAACGACACCATTAGAACTGCATGCGAGGAGCAGGCTCCTTTCTGTGGCCTTCCTTGGATTCTGCCAGTGCATTTCATGTTCCGGTTGGTGTGAACACAGCTTCACTTGAGCACTTACTGCCAAAGCACATTGGTCATTTATGCAATCTTGCTTATGTAAGGGAAGCAAAAGTGAGGCTAATCTTGGTCTAACAGTAAATAATCCTTCCACTTCAGAAGACACTTAAACTTCTGTCTAGGTCCAGTGTCTTCTGTCAGAATCTCTGCAAGAGATTGCTGGGTCTGCTGCAGGAGCTGTAGAAGTTGATGTGTTGAAAATCAATGTCAGCACCAGTGGAGAAAAAGATGAAGGGGGCAGCCTTTTCTAAAGGGCAATTCAGAGGAGGAGTATGTATGTCTCTTCCCTTCTTCCCTGCCTAACCCCAGCTGACACCAGAGGAAGTCTGAAGTAGCTGGTCTCCATGGAAGAAAACAAGTTGCTGTGACTATTTCTCATACCCCAAGAATCTTCTGAGCAAAAGTGTAGCAATTTGAAGAGGCAAATATTCTTACTTATTTTACTGTTTTGTAAATTAAGGTGTATGAAGGTAATGAACATACAGGTGACTATTTTTCTATTAATATGCACCTTAAATATTTGTCTCGCCACAAGCTGCTAATTTTACCTGCCTTCTGCTAGGGTCAGTAACTTTTGAATATTTCATTTAGTAAGCACACAGTCAGCTATACTATACAAAAACTTCTCGGCTTCTCTTATTTAGTACCTTTGAGTGCTGCATTAAGAATAAGTTAAAATGTTTGGGGTTTTGTTTTTGATATTTTTTTAACAGGAAAAACTGGTATCTTCCTGCTCCAGAAATTTTTCCAAGAAGCCCCATTCACTTTAAAGTTCTGTCCAAGGAGCTGATGCCCTGGAACTCTGTGAGGTTAAGCTTTGAAGTATCCGGTGAGTGACTGAAGCTTCTGGTTTGTGATTTGTGTTTATTTTTATGCCCATAATAAATCAGGTTTTGACTCCAGTACTGCAGATTCTAATGCCATTCCCAAGATAGTGAGCTTTGTGAGATTAGCATGAATTAATTCAGTTTCATAACACACTAGAAGCTGTGGGTGTTGTGTTGCAGTTGTTATTTGGGGTACTGATAACCTTGTCTATTTTGAGTAAGCCTTGATCTTTTTATACCAAGACCTTTCTTAAAGTCAGTTTTATAGCTCTGTCCCTCTTGTACATCATCATCTCATTTATCTCACCACTTAGAAATAATTGAAGCTGCTTCTGTAGACAAGACAATTGCATCATGTTGTGGAAGACGGGAGTAGTAATAGATAACATGCTACTATACAGGAAAATAAATGGTTATTCTACCTCCACCTGTTGATACATCGAGGTACATATCCCTGTCTTTGCAGGTCCAAGTCACATGTCTCTATATGTTCGGCCACATGAAGGGTCGGCTCTGTCCAGCTGGTCTCTTGGGGATGGTATACCGGTTGCTAGCTTAGGAGGAGACTATTTTGTGTTTTACTCCCATGGACTGCAGGCTACACCATGGCACTTCTGGGTAGAATTGACAGTGAGTATGCTGCTGCTGGAAACACAGCGATCCCTTGGTCTGCCCGATTGTCACCATTTCTGCATTCTTATGTGAAAAATGTCATAACAACTTTCTTAAGCTTTGCTTTATTTGATAGATCCTAATTCTAGCTTACCTCTTTTAATTTGTCCCTTAGCTTTATATATCAGCTCACATGTATTTCTGGTGCTTAGTCCACTAACTTGCCAAACAGCCAAAGGGAGAATATTTTCCATGTCTCCACGGTGTTAGGTTGTAAGTTTGGATTTCTCTGATCTTAACCTTATAGTTCTTGAAATTTTACCTTTATTACTGTTATTTCAGAGTTCTTTTTCCTATTGTGAGTAGTTTCCTTTTGATGTATTTTGTTTGGTTGGTTTGGGGAAATTAGAGGGAGTCCTTGTTGGGAAACCTACCTGTCTTGAAGCTGAAAAGAGTTGTAAAAGCTTTGTTTTCTAAATTTTCTTGTACATTATTCTCAGTTGGAAGCAAGGCATCCAGCATTGTTGTTCCAGTGGGATTTATGACCTCCCCACTCCGTTAACTTGCCAGTGAAGACGTTTTGCAGATCTATATGTTTTTATTACAGGTTTAGCAGTGTCTTATTCTTTGAGTAAATATAGCAAAAACCTTTGAAAGTTCAGGAAGTCCCTTGTTTCTTCCTGGATCAGGCAGTCTAAACACTTAACCACATAATCCTGTAAGGGTATTTGATAAAGGCAGACAGGAATCTGCAGTGTGACAAGCTTTGCAAGATTGATAGTGGCAAAACTAGACAGAAAAGCCTTTTCATCCTCAGGATCACAATAGAAGGATCAGTATAAATACTGTGTTGGAGTGTATGTCTTGATTTGTCAGCAAAACCAACAGATACAAACTTTGAAGTTGGAGCATGTGCACGCTATGTAATGTCAGAGGCACTGTGACCTGAATACCTAGTTGCAAGTTGAATTCATATTGAACTCATCATGTAATCAGACTGGTATGTTTGAAGACAGGAAGTGATTTAACATATAGGACAAAAAGCTGCAGGATGAAGTTTGTTGCATAGATACCAAGTCTGTAGAAAAGTGTATCTGGATAGATCTTATGTTTAAAAGCCATAAACAGTCATAAAGACTGTGTCGCCCTTCTCTCACTTTCAGGCCCCAGAAAAGCATTCTGATGGAATAGTCTCCCTCGCCGTAGCAGCACATTACTTTTTTGGGGAGGATCAAAAGTCACCTCAACTCTATGCCTTACTGGAGAGATTTCCAAACTGGACATTTTCTTCTGGTTGGTCCTGCACTTATGACCTTTTTGTCTTTTAATGTTGACAGTAATGCAGGTCTAATAGGGTAATCTCTCAGATGCAGAATGCTGTTGTAGCAAACATCTTTCTAACAAGATGCCAGAGACTTTCACAAGAATTTAAACCTCTTTGGCAACAAATGGTGTTTCTTTGGCAGTTTGACTATTTAAAGACTACTGCTGTCTTGGGGATATGACTTCTTGTCAACGTGAATGCAGTTCACCTTGGTTCTTCCACTGAAATGGCAGTTTGACTAGTGGGTTTCTTAAAATGAAAACTGCATTTGATAGGTAATGTTAGCATATTATAGCAATTGTAATGAAAGGGCCTTGTGAACTTATTTTGATGTTATGTAAAATACAACTGTACTTCACGCACATGTGGGGACTATCACCTACCAATCCTATCCGTCCTATTAAAGTAAGACCTTCAGCTAAAGGATGCTTGTTCATGTGGCGGGGGGGCAGAGGTGGCAAAGTCCTAAACTCTACTTTTGTCACTGGATGAAGTCACTGAAAGCTATGATACTTGTGTAGGTTGCATTCCCAGTCCTTGGCAAATGCACAATGCAGAGAAACCGGTATTATGATGGAATGTGGTAACTATTTATCTAGATTATCTTCTCCAGATAATATGTTTCTGTTAAAAACTTAGTTCCTACCCTTTTGCCTGTCTCCTCAGTGTTACAACTTGAGCGGGTAAGGTTGAACTAACCATCATATTGTGTTTTTTTTTCCTGTTGGGATCTTTCAGTATCAGCATGTAAGCATGGGACTTGCTCTCTCGTATGTAAGAGTGCTAAGTCCCTGCTCCTTTATGTGGATGTCTTGTAATTAATCTACTTTATATTTCAAGTTATCTTCTAATTTATTAAAATTGGCTAATTTTTGGTATCTCCTCTGGAGAGACTTTTGGTAATGTGACAGTATTGCACTTTGCTAATACGTTTAACTGTTTCTTAAAGTACAGTTTGCTTTCCATAAGGAAAAATACCAGGAAGAGTCATCTTTAAAAAGATCTCTAGTATCTCTGGATTGCTCTTGTTTCAACAGGATGGGTTTTGTAAATGACTGAGAGTGGTTTAAAATATCTTCCAGTTTTAATTGACAAGCTTTGAGTTCAGAAGCCACTGACCTCTTTTTGTTTGTTTTTTTTTTATACTCCCAGGTTTTTTTTAAGTGCAGTGTAATATTTAATGTTAGTTTCTGAAATTCAAAGAACTCTGTGTACCTGGAGAAAATTCATACATTTTTCCAAACTATATATAAAACATTGTGACGTGAATACTATGCTACAAATTGTACAGATCAGTATTTTGTTCATCTCATGAGTATTGCCAAAATTGCATGCAAAGCAGATTTTGTGCATACATCTTCATTTTGAGTAAAAACATGCTAGTACTGGGAAGTGTGCAGGGCCTGTGAAAGAAAATTTTGTGACTCTAATTTGTGTGAGCTGTGATGGACAGCAGCTCCCCGATCAGGTATTTTTTCTTCAAACTGTTCTGTAGTTGTGGGCAATAGTGGCAAGAACCAGTTTCATTTGTTGCAAGGTACATTCGTGAAGACTGTCAACTGCCTCATGGACTAGAGTAAGAGGTTTAATTACTGTAATCATAATGAACTGGCCATCAGTATCTTAAAACCAGTGGGTCTTTCTACATTAACATGTGCATTAATCATCACTCTCTTGATTGTTATCTGATTTGAAACTACAATCCCTGTATTACACATTTATTATTTTTAAAAAAGTGCTATTAATGATTTGAAAAATGGAGGTTTAGTTCATAACTCGTCTTGAATCTCAGCAAATGTTTTGTACTATACTCTAGCTGATGTACAGCTAGTTAACTAAAGCTGCGCTGATATTTACTGTCTTCCTCAGTTTTTATTTTTGTGTTTTGCCTCTGATTTAAAGCTTTGAAAAAGTGCTATGTAAAGAATTTGTAGTGGGAGACAAAAATATAAAAATGCCTGTTAGAAATGTCTGAAACTTCAGTGAAGCAATAACTTTTGCTAACTCAGGATTTAACCTTTATTAAATAATTTAATTATGAGGGATGCCTGGTTTGTTATAAATTTCTGTCTTTGTAAATAAAGCGAAGATCAGTGAAACTTGATTTTTCATCATGATTAAAGGCATATTTGAGTTGTTTTTATTCATTGCACTATGTTTTATTTAAGCTTGGGGTAGAAATACTTTTAAGTGATGCTGGAGTTGGACAGCTAGAGTTAGAGCTACATGGAAGATAACGCATGGCTGAAGACTGTAAAAATTGTTAAAATGAGGGCCCTGGCTGGTTGCCTGGAGAGGAAGGTTCTTCCTGAAGCAAGATGTGATATGGAAGTCACTGGTAGCAAAGCTAAGTATTCTTTGCAAAACTGACAGCTGAGAGCAAATTTATTGTTGATCACAGGTAGAAAAACAGCATGGAAAATTTTGCTGTATCAGTGTCTACTTACCCATTCAGTACAAGCAGATTAGTCTTTTACTGTGGTTTATTAATTCTCATAAAAACTGTGTGCCTTACTCTGAGATATATGATAAGCAAGCAGCTGGTAATTTTAAGGATAGAAGGGCATGGGAGTAGAAAAAGTCTTTATTCTTTAGTGGAGGCAGTAAGCAGACAGTTGATTGGAATTCCCCTATGTTCATCTGAAACAATTTACATGCACAGGCTTTTCTAAATTGCTTTACTCTTCCTTAATGCTAGAGTTCTTCCTTGACTTTTGATGGCTTTGAGAATCTATTATGTTCTCTATTAACATACATAGTACTTTGTTTCGTATCTGTAGGTAAAAGAGCTTCTGAAATAAGCACTTTATCAATTTAAGCATGTGGTTGCAGAGCAGGCCTGTACCTGTAGTGGTTATACAATCTAATGCAGCATCAGAGCGTCACTCTACCTTCAGATTGCCTGTCAGGTAGAAGTATGCATTTGAAGAAAGAAAGTGTTGCGATGGGTGCAATGAGCAGGAGAGTTTCAGCTGCCATACACAGAGTGACAGACTGTTGAGCTGAGTGGAGCTGTTCTGAGTTAGCAAGACCCATCTGTAATGTCTGTTCATTCTAGGTTGCGTTGCAAGCCTGTTGGAAAAACACTAATCAAATAGACAAGATCTAACAAGTCTATACAGAGCTAATTGTAGCATATGTGACATAGCTGCTGAATAGTTTGCCTGCATGATAATGCTGTTCAGTACTTTCTTCCTTGAGGGCTAAACCGAATCTGGTTCTTGATAATGATCTGGAAGGAGCCTGCAGGATGACCCATTTTAGAACTTGATATGTGGTCTCAGTGAAGGATGGCTAAAAAGCCAGGCAAGATCAGTAACCCTAAGTGCTGTCACAAAACTGTGCTTCAGCAATGTGAAGTTGCACAAGGATGACTTCTGTTTTGAAGCTAGAACATGGATTCTCAAGTCTTCATGAAAATCCATTCCAGTCTCAGAGGATAAACTAGTCTTAGAAATTAGGCTTCCCTGTTCACTGCAGAAGGTTTTGTTGGGCTGTGACACTTTATGGTTCTGACAAAGCTGCACATGCAGCTTGAGAGCATGCCAAGGATAAAGCTGAGACTTGAGCAGGAAGTATGAGCCAATTTAGGGATATCTAGTCACTGCTACCTGTATTTCAAGCAGGGTGTCAAGCACCAATGGCCATGAACATAACAGTTTTTTAAAAAAATTCAGTTTCAGAACACTGTAAGAATCAGTCTTGAAAGTTAGCAGTAGTTCATCTAGAAAGGAGTAATACTGTCAGTCGGGTCTGAGACTCTGGAACAAATAGAAGCTTCAAAGCCAGTATGTACAGGTGAATTTAAGTAACTGTCTTAGAAAGCTGCCCATGCACAGTTTATTCAGGGTTGTTGCTTCTTCTGTGTGTGGTAGTGTGGTGTTTCTTTTTTTGATAGGAAACAATAATTTGAAAAAAGTTATGAAAGAGTGGTTAGGTGCCTTATGTCTGAACTGTTTAGCTATCTTCAGCCTCCAGTTGTGTGCTTTTGTAAAGTCTCTTTTCAGTGCTCTTTGGCAGGAAACTCCTTGAGTTTGCTTATCTCAGGTGGTACATGATAAATAGAAAACTCAGCAAGTTGTATCTTCCTTTGAGTGGTACGAGAAAGCTCCTTCCTCTTCTGTATTTAAGCACTTGGGACTACTTTTGCCAGTCGCCACAAGCTGGCAGTCATCTATCTCACTGCCCACTAGAATATTTCAACAGTCTTCAGCTCTAGGATAGGAAACTATGATGAGACAGTAAATTGCATCTGTGGCCTTTTTTTCTTGGGGCCTCTTTTTCCTTCAGTGAAGCCAGCCTACCATCCTCAACAAGTTACCCATCATCTTGTATATATCATTATAGCTGTGGACAACTCCCCTCAGTTCATAATCAGAAGGGACCTCTTTTGTACAGGTTCTGGCTAGATTATGCACTCATGTATTTCTGTTTACTTAGGAGTGAATCTCAACCTCTAGTTTACAGACACTTCAGCTCTAAAACCATTTAAGTTGGTTGCTTTGGACTAAAAGACATTAGTGAAAAATTAGCTTACTTTAGTTGACATTAAGTGATGGCGAAAATTATTCTCAGAAATGTGACTTGACTCAAGCAGTTTTGCAAGTATACTCTGCGTGAGAGGATTTTTTAAATGGGTAGCAAGGAATCCAGCATTGTTGCTGTTTCTCAGAGGCAATTGGTTTTGTACAGGATGGGAACCAGATCAGGAAAGCTTGATATGCAAATGGTGGTGAAGGAGGAAATTGGCCATCTTTCTACAGCATTTAATGGCAAATGATTAAGTAGGCCAGGCTGGTAAAACTGGCTGCCCTTGTTCTTATGTGAGTTGGATAAACAAAGTATGATGAGAGGCAGTGAGCTGGAATTCCGTAGACAATGTTGACTCCCAGCTGGTTAAATGGCCCATTTTTCCTACGGTTATGTTGAGGTAGTAGTGCATATTTGTAGATGAATAAACCTTTTGTGGTGGGTTAATCCTGACTGGCTGCCAGGTGTCCACCAAACTGCTCTTTCATGCCCTCTCTGCAGCAGGCCAGGAGGAGAAAATGGGATGAAAAAGCTTATGGGTTAAAACAGGAAGATTACTCATCAGTTACCATAACAGGCAAACCAAACTGTCCTTGGGGAAAATTAATTGATTGCCAAATAAAAACTAAGTAGGATAGCAACAACAACAACAAAAAAGACAAGAAAACCACCTTTGCCCAACCTCCCCTTTCTTCCCAGACTCAACTTCACTCTTCTACCTCCTCTTCCACAGTGATGCAGAGGCATCGGGGATGGTTAGTCAAGGGTCAGGTCATGGTCAGTCCGTAACAGCTCCTCTCCGCTGTGCCTTCCTCCTCTCACTGTTCTCAAGCTCCAGTGTAGGCTGCCCTGGGACAGTCTTTCATGAACTGCTCCAATGTGGATATTCCTCTCGATGGGGTACACCTTTAGGAACAGACTGTTCCAGCACCAGTCCCCCATGGGTTGCCATTCCTGCCAGAAAACCTGCTCCTGCATGGGCTTTCCATGGGCTGCAGCTTCCTTCAGGGCTCATCCACCTGCGCTGGTGTGGGGTCTTCCACAGGTGAGTGTGGGTACCTGCTCTGATGTGCTCCACAATGGGTTGCAGGGGGATGGCCTGCTTCACCATGGTCCTAAAAAGATCTTAACTAACTGCTAAACAACAGTAGCACAGTAGTAAGATACTAATATTAAGAATGTTAGTGTATCGGTTAATGTATGTGTTCACTTGTACAGCTCCACAGGCTGCAGAGGATCTCTGCTCCAGTGCCTGGAGCACCTCCTCCTGCTCCTCCCTTATGGGCCTCCCTCTCTGCAGAACTGTTCCTCACCTCTTTTTTTCCTTACTCCTCTCTCTCACAGCTGCTGCACAGCATTTTTTTCCCCCTTGTTAAATATATTACAGAGAGGAGGCACCAGCTTGGCTGATGGGTTCAGCTGTGTCCTGTGGGGGGGTTGTTGGAACTGGCTGCACCTGACACTGGCAGCTCCTGGGCTCTACTCACCACAGCCAGCTCTGCAGCCCCCCTTGCCCCACAAACCCAATACACCTCTTTTTAGAACAACAGGTGGATGTAACTTCAAAGGTGCACTAATAAGGTAACTTTTACCTTAGAAGCTTGATACATTCATCCTGTAAAACAGGCCATACGGGTATGATGTGGCAAACTAAAACAATCTTCATCAGGTGGTTTCAAGAGCTTTGTTTCTCTGAGATAACCTACTTGAATTCTGTGAAGTTACTGTCGATGGCTTGGAGTCAGAAACAGTTATTTTCCACAGGAGTAACTTCAAATAAAGTTGAATACATTTGTCTTTTAATTACAGGTATAACAGCAGTGAAACTGAAATACAAAATTAGCACATAAGATTTGCATAGAGATAATTACTACTAAAGAAGTACAAACTTCTAAAATTTCACAACTAAAAAGATTTAACTGCTAAACAACAGTAGTATAGTAGTAAGATACTAATATTAAGAATGTTAGTATATCAGTTAATGTATGTTATTACTTGTACAGATCCAAAACCTGAACAGCAGAAAGCTGATCAGGATTAGCTTGGCTTACATCATTACCACAGAACCACAGAAAAATACTAACTTGAAGCACGGTTTTTATTTCTTTTAACATAGATTAAGCAGGGTTTTTTTTAGAATAAAAAAGCTTTAAGTATCCCCATATAACAATAATAGATTTTGATGTCAGATCACAACAGGCTTGTAGGTATGATAGACATTATATGTAACCAGTAGCTACAATGCAGACTAAGCTTAATGCTGGGACTCTTGAACCAGATTTTTTTCTTAGAACTTCACTATTAGTTTCAACTCTTAAATGGAAATTCAAGCTGCATTCACTGAAATCTCCAGCTTTCCAAGTAATACTCGCAATTATTGCACTCGTACTGGTTGTATTGGCTTAGTAAAGCCGTTCTAAAGCAACAGGTTAACATTTGTACATTTTAAAGCACTTGATCTTATCTACAAAGGAAATAAAGATAATAAAACCACAATTTATTTCAACTTAATTGTGAATATTCTTAATTTTCAGAGTTTACATGGATGTGCATTTAGTAACTACACTAGAAAAGCAACAGATGCTGTAACTAACCTATGATGACTAGTTTGGTCCATGTCAGTAATCAAGTGATGTTATAAAAAATAAACTAGTTTATTTTGTATAAAATGAGTAATGTTGCATTTTTGTTCAGATTGCACAGTACAAACAAGCTAATACCTAAATTAATACTGTTACAGGTAGTTATTACGTAGGGACAGCAGCTAGAAAAAATAAGTACCTCAAAGCAACAAACTACTGCAGCCAGCTTTCCATAGCATTGTATGAAAGTTAAATATGTCTTAGTTACAAGTATGCATATTATAAAATGTTTGAAAAATGTTTAAGTATGAGCTGTTAAACTAATTTTCCATAGCAAGAGTATATGATGATTATTTACATTTAAAAAATCCGTTTTTCAGAAAAGAATTTACAATGAAATAAATAACCTTCAGCAATCCCTTAAGCCCAACTACAAGATCTGTAAGTGGCAGTAAAAAACAGGTAAGCCACCTTGTGTCAATGTTAGGTCAGTAAAGTATGCCTCATCCAGAAAGAAGTGCAACTCTGCTTTAACTTTACTAGTCATCTAGGAACATGCACAATACATATAGGTACCTTCAAATAAGGTACAGCCTTGAGTATTTGTACAAGAATATTCACAAAAACATACAATATATTTTACAGTCCTTTAATACAAAATATTGATATCAAACCAATCTGAACTGCATTGATCAGATATTTCTTAGGCAGGCAAGCTGCAAAGTATAACAGTTTTTAAATTTAATCCCCTCTTTGCCTTTTAAACTCAATTAAGAGATAAGTAGTTCCTTCAGAAGGTGTTAGTGATGTAAAGGTACTGATGAACTTCAGCTGAACCTGTCTCCATATGTATTCACTGTCTCTCAACACTGTTAAGTATCAAAACCTAAAGCTGTAGTCTGAAGATTGCATCAAAAAAAAGAAAAAAAAAATCCTGCCTCCTTTTGAAATTATTAGATGAAACTGCTGCTTAGTTATCCCCACTAGAGATTTCAAAGATTTAAATATGAGAAAAAAAAAAAAAAAGTTCAAATCCAAAACATGGAAGCATGTCTAGGAGCTGGTTTGCTTCCTTTCACACCTGATGCTTGGGAAGTTGTTCATCTTCCATTTAAGATACAATACAGTCGTAACTGCCTTCTTGGAATGAATCCTCATCCTCTGTCTTAGACTTGTCCTCTTCATGCCTGCTTGCATTGCTGTTGCCAGCATCACTCTGAGGATTAGCACCATGGCTAGATGAAGTCCTGCTTTCCTCAGCTCTGGGGTTCACTTGTTCAATAACCTTAGAAGGATTCACTGGCTGAAAAGCTTCAGGCTGTACTTGTTCTTCTGCTATTTCACTTAGTTTCTGGATCTGTGGTTTGATGATATTTAGAAATGGCTTGTACCCAGGGCTGGGAAAATAACAGTATAGAACACTGTGAGTGAATTAAAAAATAGTACTTCTGTTCTATGCCTGAAAAGCAGCTTTTCTTGGGAGATGTTTAATATAAATGAGTACCTTCTATAATCCTTCTTGTATAGAAACTTTTTTTGTTTTTTTTAAATAGACGGGAAAAAGCAACCATAAGCAAAACAACAGAAGTTGGGGGGGTTGCTGTTTTGGGTTTGGTTTGTTGGGTTTTTTCCAGTTTGATCACAAGTGACTGTCCTGAAATTTTTTTCAAAAGTGCTTTTAAATAATTGTTTCAGCTAGGGTTGAGAGAACTCAATGGGGTTTTTAGATAACTAATTATCTACAACTGGAATGAAAATTAAGGTGGAAAATAACACTTACCAATCTGTAGAAGCCCATTTGTCAACAGCATATAGGCCAGTCTTGATGTTCTGACAGATTTCTCCATCAATATCAGAGGATTGCATTATACTGAAAACCTGGTTGATTACTGAAGATTCTCTGAGAATAAGGCCTATGACAATACACCAATCCAGACATCCTGCTTCCATGAAGATATGTAGCAAGTACCTATATAGAAAAACAGTCTACTTACATCTTTTTCCACTCTAAAGACAAAAATCCCAGTGTGATTCTGCAGACAGTGTTTCTTTCCCCAAATGCTACATACTAGTAATTTTAAGTTTCAAAGGCAAAGTTACGTTACTTACCGCAGCTGGACCTGTGACTTGTGTGGCCCTTTACTAGCCAGTTCTAAAGAGAGATGTTCAAGCTCTGACTGAGTTAAACTTAGACTAGAGAAGTTTTCATCCACCATGGTCCAGTCACCATCCACCATAGAACTTGTTTCAGTCAGGTCCGTTGCTGAACCAATGCTGCATTCGTCACCTATCAAAAACACTCAGAAACATGAGGGGAAAAGAAACTGCTTGCTTTAGCAAGATGCAGAGTTTCTGAACTACTTCCTATAGCAACTGACAAATTATGCAGTAATGCTTTGCTGTGTATCACAGTGCTAAGTTGTTACTTCAGGCATGTCCATCCCACTTCAGCATTCTTCTTGTCACACTATATGGTGGAACTATTATTGGAGGAATGCAGTAGTTCTTCTATCAAATAAAAATAATTCTGCAGAATGATATCAATAAGGGATCCTAAAGATATGTTGGCAGTCATTGTAAGAGCACAGTGACAGCCTCTTACGTACTATAGTCCTAGAATTAAGTCTGTAGAAAAGGTTGTGGTCTGTGTAAAGATAACTCTTTTCTTAACTGTTAAAAAGGAAGATGCAATAGCAAGTTCTTTTCTTCATACAAACCCCTGAAGATTCTGAATGCTTGGTAACATAAATATTTACCTGCACGAATTACAAAAGGAAATAAGTGTTTCTAATAAACACATGAAGAGTAGATGTAGCCACAGAATTTTCACAGGAACAGTATCAGCAAAGCAAAAACCATTATAGTGGTGAGTCATGAAGGCACCCAACCTCCAGAACAGTTTCCATATTAAAGTAGATGTATCTTTTCTGTGGAAAATGTTTAGAAAGTCATAAAGTTATTTTATTAGGTTCTTGCCCATGCATACCACTACTGGCTTAGTTATTTGTGAAATTACTACTATAAGAACTCAGCTTGCAATGTTTTAAAGACTATTAATTTTGTTTCACTTTAGAAATAAACTGCTTCAAAATGCATACCAAAGTCCATTGAACTCAAAGGTCTTCATCCAGCTCAGCAAAAAAATGAGATACTTGTTTATAGAAACAGCAGTAGTGGCAGACAGCAGTACAAGATAATGCAGTGAAAAAAGAAATAAATGGGGAAAATTTAAATTATGCTTTTTGGGAGAGTTCTGTAACAAACTTACTTAAACCTAATGCATTCTTGCAGTCTCCAAAAGTAATAAACAGAAGAAACAGAAGTTAAAATAGAATGAGGAGGTGCCCAAGCAGAGGAAGAGAACCTCACTCTTTCTTCATTTTTTAAAGCCTGTCAACTCGTTAAATAACAACTCCAAGTGCTCTGACTGTCAAGGAGGCCCTAGCATCTTGGAATATTGTAGTTCACACTTAGATATTTAGGTCTTTCTCCTAATAAAGTGGGCATCACATGATGTAGACACTGTTGAAAACGTTGCTGTATGCTTGAGGACAAGAGGGAACAAAAAGAGATGAATGGTTAGACAAACATTTCCTGTCTGTGACTGTGATCAGCAAAGTTTAACAAAGAATAAAATTTCCTGTTGTATTTTCATAAGCTGATCATACTTTTGAGCTTTTAGAAAAGTGATTTAAACAAAGCCGTAGTAAAAAAGAAAACTATGGGACTATAATTTCCTCAATGAAGAATGTATAGCTTTCTAAAGAAATCCAAAAGCACAAAGTTCATGCATCAGAACCGTGCCAAACTGCAAGAGGCTGACCCATGCAAGCAGCAAAGATACAAAACTTAGAACACTCTTCCCAGCCGGACTGTAAAAATACTAATTTCAAGTTACTACCACAGGCAGGAACTTCAGCAAATATAAATTTCATATTCTACTTCAAGTACCTGAAGTGTATGACATGGGCATTATCTTTCTGTTGTAAAAATTTTGGTTCACTTTTCAACAAATCCTCTTTTTTTTTTTCTGAATTATGGTTATCAGCAGTTGAGAAGCAACTATACAGCAGTGGCATGCAAGTATCAAAACAGAAGTACGTACTTCCAGGTGCATTTTTGCAGCGAGCAAACAGAAGGAACAGTGACTAACCTTTACTTAGCAAAGGAGAAAGGAATGCATCTTGCATGTGTGGTCCATGGGATGAAACAGTGTCAATCTCTCTCTGAGAGGAGCTGATAGCGCCAAGCCAGCTGCGACTCCGAGGTGTATTTGAAACCCCTGTGTCCATTTCCATGTTTATAAAGGTGTCCGCAGACTGAGATTTTAGCAACTGCTCCCCTACAGCTAAAAAAAAGAACCCACCAAAGAAAAGTCATATAAACATCAAAAAGGAAATTGGGAAAGTTCTCTCCAGCTACTTCAGGAAGCTAAAACTTGTATCTAAGTCAATATTAAATTAGTTTGCTGAGGGGTCACCAAAAGCAAGGGAATGCAGCAAGTTTAGGTACTTCAGGAATTTCTGATCAGCTTTTTATGTCAGTAGTGGCATAAAAGAAATATCAGCTGATAAAGTGTTAGCATCAATAGAACTAAATTATAGTTGGCTGCTTGGCTGCTACAACCAAAAAGAGGAAGACGTGGCAGCTAGTATCAACTTTGCCCTGAGAAGATAAACTAGTGAACTGAGAGATTAATAACACAAAGGAGGTTTACAGCAAGTCCTCAAAATTCTTACTCTTTAACATAAAGCAAATTTCAAATATTAGAAACATTACTTTTTAAATATAAAAAGTTAATCAAAACCTCATCTAAAGGCTATATGAGAATGTTGATTGTAGTAATTTTCTGTAGAATTTACATGAAAGAGCAATATCCACGTTCAACTCAACATCTGCACAAGTGATACTCAGTTCAGTGTTTGCACCTGAGAAAGCAAGACACTTCAACAGAAACAGTACTGTAATCAGACTACACAAGAGATGCCATCTGTGCTAAACAGATTCCCTTCAAAAAAACACACCCTGTGTGAGAAAGCTGTGCAGGTGGCAAGCCTCAGCCTGTTCTTTGCTTGGCTGAACTGAGGAAGGACAGATTCAGACTGATGGGTGTAGGACTGCAGGAGGGAAACCTAGTCCAAATCAACTCAGATGTTACAGCACCTGTCTTGTACTTTCCATTCTTGAAAGGTGAATTAATGGACGAAGCCGGTATGACTGGAAATGGCCAGAGGAAATCCCTGTGTAGCTTTTTCAAAGCAAACACAAAATCCTCCACACGGGCAGCCCTGGCTCGCTCCTTGCACAGCCAACCAATCAGCTCAAAGCCTAACTGTGCAGCAAAGCAGCCAAGGTCTTTGAGCTTGATTTCTTCTAGCAGACGCCGAGCATGCCGCCAGAGCATCATGTCAATGTACATGTTCTCAGCACAGTCGCTGTCTTTACTCCACCTATAGACAGACCAGAGAACAGTGACATTAAGACTGATAAAACAGAGTTGTAAAGGTTGTTGGCCACAACCACAGTACATGGAGTGACCAGAGTAGTAGTGAGAGCTTTCAGTGTACCAACAGAAGCAGCTTCCACCATTCCTTGCTATTTATGTTCTCTAAAAGATCCCACTGCCTCAACAGGTAAGTGAAATAAGGGAAGGAAGTTACAACAGCAGCAGTGTCCATACAGTATTAAACTATTAGCAATGCAGGAAAAAGGTAAAGAAGGAGAGATAAAAGGCAGATGCCATTGCAAAATGACTTCTGAGAAAAAAGTTTAGAGAACAAGTCAAGTATTAGCCTAGCACCCTTCTTATCAAAACTCTTACGATAGTACTCTCTATGGAAAATTACTAAATAAAAGCATATGAATTTGTTCTGAAGGTCTTATGTGGGGAAAAAAGCCAAAACTAAGATAATAATCTCAGCTCAGTGCTGCTTCTGAACATTAATACCGATCAATACGAGTTCTGTATACAGCAGTTTAAGAGGGATTCACCCCAAGGTATAAAAGGCTCTATTTTTGGCTTGGCAACACACTGCTAGATCAAGATGTGCACAGTATCACAGTGCAATGTATAGTATGATGCTAATAGTATACTGTGTATACTAATGTATACTGTGAGCTGTTCAAGATGTATCTTTCATCAAAACAGATCCTTCAAATACAAGGCATGGAGTCTCACAAGCTATTTAAATTACTACATATGCATCCAGTGGATCCATGTAAGTGTGCCTGTGCATATATACATACAAACACACAAACATACATATTTACATGTGTGAGAACGTATTCTCCCAAGAACGCAAGAAAGAGGCACAGACATTATGAGAGTCAGGAAAAGACAAATGCAGAGGGATGTGGAGGGAAACAATGACAAATGTAACTCTTATATAATGTACTTCTATAACTTAAATTGTTAAGAGAGTTAGTACGGTACCTAACAAAGTAGGGAAGGAGAGGACATTACTACCAAATACCTTTTTCCAGATGGGCCAGAGGGCATACTCAATGTTTTTGTCAAGTTAAATTTGCTATGGAGATTCTCTGCTGATTGGGATAAACTAATGCTGCGATGTCTGAAGAACTCAAAGCCACTACTTGAACTAGGTTCCTAAAACCAAGAAAACCCAAACATACAGTCAAAGGAGCAAACATGCTATATAATAGCAAGATCAATCATACAAGGTTTGATGCACAGTATTTACTGTTTTCATCACAAACCTGAGTTGTTGGTGTAGCTGGAGGTGTCTCTGTTTCTCCAGAGCCAATGGCTTTAAGAAATCTGATCATATGACGACAAAGATCCCACTTTCCCTGCTCTAAGGCAGTATTAAATAGGAGAGTAGCATGTTGTCTGCTAACTGCTGGAACTTCCATATTCTGCAAGTAACAAAGCATAATTAAGTCATTTGTTTTTGCCATCAAGCAACAAAGTTCTATTAAGCCAAGACACGACATGTCACATTCAAGTATACCAGAGATTAGAAGCAGCAAATTTCATGCTATTACTTTCCTTTTTATAACAGTAAACTAACTACTTACATAGTATAATAATCCCCCCTTCATAACTGGACATAACAGAACACTATTAAAAATTTGTTTAACATGTGTTAACTTTGATATGACAATATTTTTTAAAATACTACAACATTATTAAATATCACCTCTCTCGCAATGTATAAGGTACCATTACCTGTAGGATAATAAGATAAGAGGCAGCTGTGTCCAAGTCCTGGGCCATTAAGCACTCTTCAAATAAGTCCTTTGGGTTTCCAACAGCAGCAAAAAGGTAATTCCACAGGGCATATTCTGTCTTCCTAGCACAATGAACAACTGTCTGCAGGAAGAGGGGGAACTCTGTAATGAACTTCGCCACAGTGGGAAGCAGAGGGTCGGGAATGGGTTCCCGCGAGGTAGCTTCTTCTTCCAGCACTTCATGAAGCATCAGTTCTAGTACATGAGGAAAGTACGGTAATGTGGCACAGGAGTGGGCCAAAAGCAAGGCTTGTTCACCGAGGTTCCTAACCAAGAGCTGGCGTAAAATGTGATGGAGGTAGATCTGAGAGGTTCTCTCAACAATGGAGAAAGGAAAGAGAACCTCTAAGTGTTGTCTAGCACTGGTTTGAGGATATAAACAGTCATAGAGCACAGTGTCATTAACAGCACCAAGAACCAAGGCATCTTCAAACAAAACAGCCAATGGATATATGTTGATGTGGAAAGGCAGCATAATCCGTCTTGACAGAAAGGAGTGCGGTTTTCGATGATCTCTGGGAAACAAGGGAAGCCAGACTTTCATACCTGCCCCACCACAGCTGAGCCACAGAGCCTCCAGTAAGTGGCGTTTCTGTTTGTTGATCCTGCAAGTAGTCCATACATTTTCAACAGACTGGGCTAGGACAACTGGAGCACAAAAAGGCAGCTATTTGAAAAACAAGGGGGGGAAAAAAAAAAAAAAAATCAGAATTCATTATTCGTTTGGTTTTGTTTGTTGTTTTTTTTTTTACCCACTTCACAAGAACTCTTTTCAGCTAAGAACTACTCTCTTCAAACATGTTATTCTTCTAACAAAGAAGCAGCAAATTGCTTATCCCTTAACTGCACCCTACCACCTGGGAAAGCATCACTTATTACTTACATTAACTCAGAAACACTTCTTTCAGTTTTTTTAACCTCCTTAGTCAGGAGGCCAGAGGGGTGAAAATAAGGGAAGAAAATAAAAGCCTGCTCTCTGCGTCTTCAGAGAGCCCAAGAATCCAACCTAGAACTGACAAAATTACTACAAACACCAAATTTGTTAGTGTTTGATTGAGCTGCAAAGAACTCTTCATCCAAACTTTTCAGATTTCACTCTCCCAAAGTGCTTCTTCCATGTAGAAGAGTTTTTCATCAATGCAGAAAAATTGAAAAGTTCAGTTACTGATTTCTATGATTGTTGTTTTTAGGAACTTTGTAAACATACTCTGCAAAAAATCATAATGTTCCATAAACATATAGAACAGTTTTAGACAGACTGTAAATTTTGTGTCATTAGTGCATACCAAATTTTGCACAGAACCTTTATGCTTAAAACTCATATCTTTCACTGCAATACAAGTAGTAAACACAAGTAGTAAATACTTCAGTTAGACATTCACATAATTAAGTAGTAACATTTCACAGATTCTTAGGGAAAAAAAAAAAAAATCACGGGAGCAGCAATTTACTTCCAGCTAACGATTCAGCCTGTTAAGTGTAGACACTGCCTTGCATTACAGACCTCTTTTCTTTATGCCTGGATCACTCCCTTCCAGAACTTCTTCATTCACTGACATCTTTGAAGCCATATACAGTATTCCCACACACATTTACTCACATGCTTCCTTTGATTAGGATTATTATCCTTATCTCGGATCTGGGGTCCAGATCGATCCCTTTGCAACATGATGAGTTGTCCTGCTAAGTTTAGCATAATACTTTCAGCTTCACAAGCCTAAGGATAAAATAGTATCATGCAAATTATTTGAGCTTTTTGAATGCATCACTTGACCCATAACCACAATACAAATCCAGAATAAAAAGAGTAAATTAACTGCACTGTCATACAGAGATGACTAACAACCAAATGCAATGCAGAAGGACTCAGAAAAATCCAGCAGAACTAGGTACGTAGAGACAGGTTCATTCATATAGTTCTTGTGCAAGGGAGTAAATACTGGAAGGTTTCTTGTTCACTTAGTCCATGTGTTTATTTCATACAGGCTTTTTCCAACTATGCCTCTTGGCATGGGCAAGCCACCAGTATTTTAAGAAAAATAAAGCTCTGTGTTCTTATCAGTATCACCACTATATAATTGCCAGTATCTGACTGCAAAGACTAACACTGGTACACAAGCCAAAAAGAGTTGAGCCATAAAGGGTTTAGCCACACTTGTACAGCATCTTGAACTTTTAGAAGCTGCACTTAGAGAAGAATCTTTCTAGTTATGTATATCAGGAAAGCAAAGTATCATTTCTAAAGATTTATTTCAGAACTGTTTCATGTTAATTTTAAACCAAGTCACTGGAGCTAATACTATGCTGTGCATGAAGTTTAATTTTAAAATACATGGGTAGAGGGCCTCTATGGTAAATTTGCAGCATCAGGGGTTAAGCTCACCAATAGGTAACAACACTGAGAAGGCTGACACACTCTGCTAAGTCAGACACATTGCTTTGTCTACAGTGCAGTGTCATGTTCAGTGCTAACATTAATACTTTTCTTTTGGTCAGGAGGATTGACAAAGTTTGAAGATATAGGCTCTTAGAAGAAAAAGACATAGTATTTGTTCAGTCTGAAGCTAAGTTTAAAATATTACTACTGCTCTAAAAAGTTTCTGTAGCTTTTTCTCAAAATTAGGAAACACCATATGTCAGGTAGTTCAGGAATAAGGACACTGTCTCACAACAAGATGGACTAGAAAACCACAAGCACGTTGGCATTTATGCCCTTGTCTAAGATCGTAGCAAAGTCTCAGGATGCATGTTCAGCATTGTGGGACACTAAATGAGAATGAACGGAAGGAAGCAAGCACAAACCTTCAGATTTTACATCTGTGCCATTGCTGTCCTATCTGCCAGTGGCTTTGGTATGTGGAGAAAAATATGCACCTTCACATGGCAACAGGCTTGCCTCACAGACAGCACAACACCCAAACTATCTTAAGGTAGCTGCTCTGATGAGAAAATATGCTTCATACTGCAGCTACTCAAATAGTTAAGCTTAATTTGTTCACATAACAGGCAACAAAAATGCAAGTTCTCTTCGCACTGTGCTTTCAGTGGCCTGAATAATTTCCTGGAGTTAAGATAGGGCTTCACCTTCACACCCTGGTCATTGTTTGGCTGTTGGCCTATCTCCTGACATAACCAGTGGGACAGATCATATTAGTTTATTTTAGCGAGTGGGAGATTGACTAGAAGTAACCTTACAGAGTCATATGCTATCTTTTCCTTTTTTCTGTTTATTCTTTGAGTAATGGACCTGTTGCTGCAAGAAAGGCACTTCTTAATGCCATGGATTGCTCTGGTGTTCAACTTTTAATACACAATAGAGAAACATACCATTGACATAGTTAAGTTTACTTTGTCCTCCAACATTTGCCCCCAAACTTTACAAGATGACAAAAGAAGATATGGAATAGAAGTAAGAGTTTGGATTTTATTCCTAACACCACCCACCCCGCCCCCAGTTCACAGATAAAACGTCTATATAACAAGCATCAGAAAAAACGATGTTCCCATTTTACCACATAAAAGAACCACTGATTTATGGTTCATTTATCAGCACATAACCTTTGGGGACTAAGCTAACAAATCTAGGCACCAATTTGTTTAAATTTGAGCACTATAGACCTGTTACCTGCTGAGGCATCTTCAAGGTGATGCCAGTCTCTGTCCTCACTGATGTCAACGTAACAGACACTACAAGAAAAGGATGAGGAATGTACCGAGACATGGACACTTCTTGAAGAACTTGGATACTGGCAGTAGGGTTAAGACTGAAAGAAAGATGACTATGTTTAGCAATTTTAAAACAGTGTTTAACATAAAATTAATACCTTGAAGTAAACCTCATGAAAATAAACAACTTAACCTCAGCAAACAGTTTACTCCATAGACTAAAATTACTTTCCTTTAACCAGGAATCCCACAGGTCCACATATCTACTCTACATAACGTTACCAAATAAAACTAAGCTGGGCTGCTTTATCTTGATAGTTTTGGGGAATAAAGCTGTAAATGGATAGAAGACAACATCAGATGCTTCAGAATAAGATTCTATTCACCCTTCAATGAGACAATTCCAGGGTCTGGATTTTGTTGGGAGCTTTCTTTGAAAAGCATTGAAAATATTTTCCTCCAAAGTGGATCAACAGCTTGCTTTCTGCTAAAAAAAAAAAAAAAAAAGTCCTTTCTTGCTGAAACCAAGATGCCATAAGTGTAAGAAAAATTGCCTGCTTAGGCACTTCAAAAAAATATCTGGGAATCTTTATCTCCTCCCTAGGTTCATTAATCTTAACTATCTGAAAGTATCTGGCTCTTATGTTGCTACTTCTGTTGCACCAAAATAGCTCCCCACAACCACAAACCAAAATTGTCTCTCTTCACCTTTGCTACTCCACCACCATCCTCACCAATTTCTACTTTTAGTGTTAGAAACATTTTTTTAATAAAAATATTCAAATATGTGGGTGCCTTTTAGTACCTGTTTCTTCTATTTACATTCCATTTTCAAGTCCCTATCAGCTAGAACCTGTTCATACGGACAGCTGGAAACATGCATATATCAGTCATTACCTCCACGCCTAATATGCGTATCTGCACGCATGCAAGTGACAACACTCGTGACCTATCACTTGTGCATACAGATAACACTTACCCCTCTGTATTTTAAAAATCTGACTCCACAAGTTATCAACAACTTTATATTATCATAAGAATTTACTCAGACTGAGAACAGATTTACAAGTACATTACTGCAAAAGCATTTAAATACTGATACTCACCCCTCAGGCCTTCTCTCAATACTATATAGGCAAATGGAACAATCTGCTCTGAACAGTATTACAATGTCCCGGAAGACACTCAGTAGTAACGTGTCTGCTTGCACTTTGGTGATGTGTGCAAATGCATTGTCAAGATTAGATGTTCGCAAGTAGATTCTCAGCTACAAGGAAAAGGTTTGAATACAGGTTCTGTTTACCAACAAATTAATAGTAATTCCACATTCAATTATTTTCTTTTTTGTGGAATGGCTGTCAAGGATTTCTAGCAAGACACATTACTGGGGTTTTGTTTCATCAAATGTTTTGTACATTGCACTATATTATTGCATCCAAAGTGGTTAAAGAACAGTATAGCCAAATCTGAAGTACTGAACAACAAACAAAAGGAAGGAGTTTTATTCATTTGTTTTAAAAAGCAAAGAGTAAGTAAAGCTCTTCCGCCTGTCTAATTTAACACCTTACAAAAGTGGCCCAAAATACTGTAACTAGATACCCCAAAACAGGCTTCATGCTAACATGCAAAAACATCACAAATTTTTCAGAACACTGAGTACATTCTTGATAGTCAGCAGAAATTAGTTTTTAATAGCAATAATAAACTTTTCTGCAAAGAATTACTTACATATTAATAAAGAATTTCCAAACATGTCCAAAAGCCACCTATGTATCTAACTTTTCATATTTATAATACTACTGTAGATCAGATATTCTAAACATGATTTATTTACTTTGAAGAAAAATACGTCACCTCTTCCTGATGATCATTTAAATTATAACATGCAAGAACAATGAAGTCATTCCACCACGCTAAACCACCTGTTACCATCATATTTTGCTCCTGAAAAGAAAAAAGCAAGCAAATGGCATATATATATATGTACTTTTATATACTTATACACACATACACACACACGTACATTCTATGGGAAATTTCTGAAAGCCATACATGATCTCTATCAGCTTTACTGATAGTGGCAAGATAACCTACGTATATGAAGTTTTTGTTGTATAATAAACCCAAAGTACTAAAGAATAACATGTGAAAGACAAATATCATCTTACAAAACACAGCTCGACAGCTCCTTATGCTACTGGCATCCCTGAACTCTCACAAATTAGCTTTCTGCTTCTGGCCAGAATTCACAGGCTTGGCATCCAAAGCTATGTCTCACAAAAACTGTCAGATAAGACATATGGGAGTGTCTGACTATACGCACTCAGATTTGGAAACCTTTTAATAATCAGACATGAATTATTGTGCCAAAGCCCCAAGATAAGTATTTCAGCCACTTTATGAAAAACACATGCAAAACCAGCA
Organism: Aviceda cuculoides; assembly: GCA_035590195.1. Classification (NCBI taxonomy): domain Eukaryota; kingdom Metazoa; phylum Chordata; class Aves; order Accipitriformes; family Accipitridae; genus Aviceda; species Aviceda cuculoides. The sequence goes on from JAVJGG010000074.1 coordinate 51,756,148, forward strand.
TCCATCATCCAAAGTGTGTCTACACATTGTTTATTTGAAAAAGATTACTTTTTAGTTTTCTCCAAGAGTCACATTCCAAGAAATACAACCTCCCCAGTATACCTGAACAACATACTATAACCTCTCACCTGGGTAATGTTTCCAAACAGCTTCCATTTTTTGGTAAGTAAAGAATAATGTGCAAAACCAAACTTGCCAACAACAGCTACATTCTGTCCAAGCTTGTCAATAGCTGAAAACTGTTCAAAGAGAAAAAACCCAGAACGTCAGGAGGGAACTTATTTAAATGATACATCCTATTCCTAGTGCACATCACTACAAGGCAATAAAATGTCAGAGTCAAAACTTGTAAGGTATCTTCATGTTTTCTACTTTACTGCCCAACATGTAGTCTTCTTTCTGTAATTTAAAACAATGATTTCACCTTCCAGAGCTCATCCAACCCTAAGGGACAGTTACAAACACCCCATACCTTTAAAAAGGCAAGAATATATTCTTTAAATAACTCACCCTTATAGGCCAGTTGCTCTCTAGATACGTACTATGAATCTAAATAAAAAAAAAAAGAAAGAGAAAACCAGAACCGTAACTATACCAAGCACTATTAAAGTAGTGATTAACTGCAATGTTCTACAGGAATTTTTACAATGTCCATGTTTTTCCAAAACACTGGCTTAAAGGTTTTTAATATTGGAATTCCTTTTTAAAATACAATTAGGTTCCCTGCCCCCCACCCCCAGAAAGTTACTGAAGCCTAAATGTTAGCCTGTTTTTAATATAAAAAATACAGAAATGCATTAACAACATACAACAGCTTATACTATATTACAGATTAATAGTCAAAATTCGCTCTCCTCCTGCCCTAGGTACTTCTCCTCCACCAGAGCCTTTCATGGACACATAGAAGTTTTGATAAAGATAGCATTCAGGAGGGACTTTCAGTGTTGGGATGAAATTTCTAATCCCATCAGAAATACACACCAGCACATGAAAAGCCTTGTTATGAGAGCAGTTGACTGGGTTATGTCAAATTAAATCTTGATCCTGGATTGTTCATGTCACATAGGATGATAAAAATTCAGGTTCAAACTCCAGTCCTTGGTGTGATACAAGGAGGTAGGTGCTCTCATTACCCAGCCACTGGCTGTTCTCATGGGTATATTGCTCCCCCAATAATTCCAATTGTGTTAGTTTTACTCCTACACAGAATGAGGACTTTGCTCTCCTGCACCAGTTTCAGAAGACAGAAAAGCTACCTGGCCAGCTAAAGTGGAAATTCAGTAGTACCTAGAACCTGACATACATGCCTAGAGTCAAATGCAGTTTAGTAATACCAATTTATTTACTAGATGAAAAACAAAATCTTGGGGACCTTTTAAAAACATTTATTTAGAGAAATATCTACCAATCCAAGCGTGGAAGAACACACACTAGAATTACAGATTAAAAGTTATTAAACATTTCTTCTATATTCCAGAGAAAATAGATGCTGTCCCATTACTGCCCCTGGAAATAATTTCTTCTTCGCAAGATTGATATTGTGAAATTTTAATTACGTGCTTAAATAGATGCCACTAAGACTGCTTGAAAATACAGCCAAAGGCCAAAGGCTGTATTCATCTGCTGAATATGCTTAAAGTAATTTGCATAAATAACAGCACAAACCCCTAAAGGATTTTTTGCATGTTGCACTTATTCCCTCTTTCAAAGTATAGGAAAGTAATTTAACTACTCCTTCCTGAAGTCAAAAAGACATTTATATTTCTTTATTGGCTGGGATGCAAATTCATAACCACAAGGCTGAGACGGTCAACATTCCTTTACCATTTGGCCATAAGACAAAGCTGTACCAGGGGAAACCCAAGAGGCAATAAAAAGGCAATGATCTCAAACTAGAGGAAAAGCATATGGCAGAGAGTGGTAGGATCAGCTGCAAATTCCAGTCCTATAAAGTCTTGCAAGCACACAGCACATATGGGCAACCAACAACAATTACCTGTACAACATGCCAATGTCTGTGTCCTAGTAAAGTGCTTAAACCCTGAGAATCTAAACTGCCATCTGAAAAAGGGCCTCTTTCCCTGGTAGGCTTATGTTCAGAGTGTGCTGAAGTATTTCTGGGACTCTGAGCCTGTGTTGCATCTCCACAGTTCAAATACAAGCGATCTTCTCCTTGAAGGAGGACTTGTTCCTGGTTACTCTACATTCAAAACAAAATAACAAAAAAGCAAAAGCAACCTTGAACTCCATGTACAGAAAACAAAGGAAAACACATGATAAATACATTAACAAGTTCTATGTAAACAATATGAAAAATAAGCATTAAGGCAGTTCAGTTTTTGTATCACTATGTACTACCAGGTTTTGTGTTACAGTATTGCATAGCACTATTTTCAAAGTACCATTTTAAAGGCTCTATAATGAAAAAAGGAAGACCAGTCTAATGGCTACAGGACAGACTTAAAACCTGTTAAAAGAATAACTCAGAAGTCACCTGAAAACTGGAAATATGGTCTGAAATAAGGATATATTTATCAACAAAAAACTTACCATACAAGGATTAACAGTGAGTGCACTCTTGATGAAATGAAACTGCAGAATACCAAATTGGCGAGCTTCATTATTTGCATCACTTTCAGGCTTCATGTTTGAAGAAGAATTCTCATCAATAACCCACAGATGATATCCTTCTGATCCCCAGGTCTGAATGTAAAAAAAGTAACAGTAGTAAAAATATAAAACCAACACTACATATTTTCAGAAGACAAGAACTACAAAAACTTGCTGTAACTGAAACTGATCTTATGATAGATGTGAGCTTGGTAAAAAAACCACAGTTTGGTGTTCTAAAATGCATCATCACAGGAATCATAAGTAACCTATAGCAGTAAAATCCACAAGGAACAGTAAGAATCTAGCTTAAATTCTTTTCTATGTAAAAAATGTTGATTAAATGAAAAGTAACTATGCAAGACATCCACATAACTAATGAAGACTGTTTAGTTTGCAGCTTAAAGCAACTAACAAAAAATCCACAAACAGAATCAGGTATGAAAAGATCCTGATCCCCCAAATTACAGTCATTGTTGTTCGTTAAATTCAAATGTATCAGAATTTCAATCTTCGTGGTTTTTTAAAAGGTACATTGTACTGTCCTTGCAAATACGTACATCTACTTGAGATGCATGTTTAAAATTGTCAATCTTCATAGCAAATAGCCTATACATAAATAAAATCAAAAGTTTTAGAAGTATTGTACAAAATTAATCATGGTTTGTAAAAGAGGCCTTGAAGATGTGTTTGATATTTATCAGCAGCTACTGTTTTGACAGACTAGCAGGATTTCATGTTAATTAGTTTGTATTAAAACAACAGCAGCTAAGTTTCTCTTTAATTCATATTCTGATTTAAGCTACTTCAACAGTCAAAGGTAAGATAGTAATTTTAGGGAAATAAGTAAGTTTACAATTAGTGTTTCTCTGTGTCTCACTGTACTCTGGAATACAGCACCAGACTAAAAAAAAAAAAAAAACCCAACAAAAAAAACCAAAACCTGTTCATTCTTAACATCAAAAGCAAAGCCAAGGCATGTCATGCACACTTCATGATCAGGCATATACGTGAAGGGAAAAAAAAAAAAAAGAAAAAAGAAAACAACAATAACAAACCCAAAACACACCCAGCTGTCTCCCTTTTCCTCTTCTTTCAATACAAGGAAGTATACACAATGGTGTTAGGAAGTATGGTAAAGGCACCTTACTCTTTAAAAGTAATAAAGCTAAAGAAAGCCAGTTTGATTTTCTGAAAATCTGTTTTGCTAAAAATAATTTAAAAAATTAACAGCCATCCTATTACAGTGGGTTTACATTCACATTTACCATAGAACTGATCTTTAGAGGGTCCTTTTTGGCACCATCAGACTGATACCTTAAAAACAGAACAGAACAAGTTTGAGATTGAAAATAACTTCATCAAAATAAGAAATTATCTTCCTATCTTTGTATTGTTATATGGTTCTACATTGAACCTCACCTCAAACTATAAAGCCTCTTTGATCCACGACACAGCATAAAAGGCAATGAAATTGTCAGATATTTAACATAAACTGTTTGAATTGTGGTTTCTGGATATTAGGACATTTTCAGCAAATATATACTGGCGCTGAGGGAATTTTAGTATTTGTCTGCTAAAGTCTGCCTTTAGGGCAATTTGCTTTTATGGCAAAAAGACCACTACAAAAAGAAAATAATACATTCTCATTTATATTGAAATGATCCCCTCCTAAATATTATTCAGTGATTCCAATGTCTAACGAGTTACAATGGAAAAAGATTTTTAAAAGCTAATTCAGTGAATCAGTTTCTAATTAAGAGCTTTTAATTAGAAAAATAAAATTTTTTAATAAAGTATTTTACAATTTCATTACAGATACTCACGCAAAATCACCTCCTAAAGTACAGATAAGCTGAGCACCAAAAACACTCCACAAGGACAAGCCTCCACATTCCCAGGTCACCATCACAACACAGCTATCAGGCGACCATCTGATTAGTTTAACAGGCCCTGTTTTATTCCAAATATCTGTTTAAAAACAGACAATGAAATACTATGTGAAAAACATAAAATATCCTTCAACTGCTTTCATCATAAGAGTAGAAACAAAAATATATGGAAATGAATGTTTGATTTTTCAATTAACTTCTTTGCTGCATTCATCAAACTGACCATCTCAAAATGAATAAGCAGCAAATGAGAAATTCATGTTTTCTTTCCATTACATGTTTGGTTTCACAGGAAAATAAGAATACATGAAAACAGGCCAGAAATGCACTGTGCTATGACACTATCACAGAACTGCAATTCTGGCAAAATGACTTTTAGGACAAGAGAAGATTTTATACTCACCCTTGAAACCTCTTCCTTTGGCACTTAGCACAACTGTAAAACTCTGCTATTTACAGATTTGATTTTTTTGTTGAAACCTAATAAGCATACATATTTTCAGCTGAGGACAGAATTTACCCACCTTATATGTTCCTCACTCTTAAGCCCGCAATACTCATCTCTATTACATGAAAAATTCCACTGAGCTTTTGTCCACTGCAGTTCAGGTAGGGTGCTGGATTACTCAATTTTTTTCTGTACCCTACATGTCAGTTGCTTCAAGTTAATTCACACCTCTATTATATTCATTATCAGTTTTGACAATAATCTCTCGTTTTCTCAGGTGAGTACTGGAAAAGTAATCTCAAGACTACATGTGGGAACTACTAAGGTCTGCAGTATTTAAAAAGGAACAACAAGAAGCAGCACTGTCTGTAAACTGCTAAGTCAGATTCAGATTTAGGGGAGCGGGGAATAAAAAAAAAAAATCCCCAAACCAGCCCCAGCCCCTCACATATGAAACACATCCAAAAGTCCGTTAACAGCAAGCAGCTAAAACAACAATTGTGCAAGAGTAAATTACTACAAACATGGAAGAATAAATACTAATCCCATCAGTGATAATGCAAACACAAACACTTGTTAACTAGCTAAGGATAAAAATATTCTTTTAATACCTTAAAATAGATGGAAAATTCTAACAATAAAAGTAGCTCACCAGGATATTGTTTTGGTGTCAGCTCCAATTTATGAGAAAACTGCATGGCACCAGTGGTGGTATCTATTGTATAAACCTGTACAGAGCCGCTGGAAGAGATTACACATGCTTTAGACTACAGACAGTTTGGATTTCTCATCAGTTTCAGGAGGTTAATAAAAGCTGCTTTTTTTCTCACCAATACCAAATTTATCTAGAACAGAAACATTGTGTCAAGTAACACTCAAAGAACTTTATGAAACAACTTTATAAGAGACTTTCCAGAAGGCAGCAGAAGACCCGAAACACCAGCCTATAATAACCAATGCACTAAGACTATTTCATTTTCTGAAATACATATGCACACACAATCCAGGTATGTTTAAAGCTTCCAACTGCAAGACAATTCATGAGGGAAGTTAGTATTCACTTAGTGCTAAAGCTTCATCAGGAGTGTACTAATGCATACCAACATCAATGAAGCACAGTAACTATTTCTGTTTCAGAGGCAAACACCAACACACTGCATTGTTACTACAACTACAACTGAAAATACTATTTCTTAAGAAGACAGTTGAAGACTAAACTGCCCAGACCTTTTGAAACATTTTAAAAAACAAATAAAATACAATTAAAAAAACAAAGCTGCACTCTAGACCAGCTGAAGCAGTATTACACAGAAGGAACTGTCTTGAAGGACCAGTAAGCAAAAAACCACAACTAAGAGCACTTTTGAAACATTTAATTTATATTCACAGTTAGTCCAACAGGCAACATTTTTCCTGACCAAATCAAACACTTTACAGAGCATTTTCTCAGTTGGGTGCAAAGTGCCGATTCTTCTCCAATATCATTACAATTAACTGCTTAAAACTGACTTTATAATCTTGCTTTGAGATTAACTGGGACAGCAGCACTTTCCAATTCGCGCTACTGGTCCGGTCACCTTTTTATTTTTTTCCAGAGCTGAACAGCAAGCACCAATTTCAACTGCAGTTCAAGCAGGCAATAATTTCTTCCCTCATACTTTCTTGACAGAGCAAATTATACAATCTCTAAGAAGACTGATCATTTTCGTCTTTACAGCTCTTGCAACACAACTTGTTAAGAAGAAATAGTACTTAAGCTTTATAATGAAATAATTTTCCTCCCCATTGAACCAGCCTTACAAAACTTACTTGGCACATCCAAATGCCATTAGCCTGTATTTGTTATTTACTGCCACACAAGTTCCGTCAATCACATCTTGTGCCCAAACACCATGGAGCTGCTGTAAAGAAAAGAATTCACAGAATCTTTTGTTTAACAGTGCTTTTATTCATGTTAGTCAGCTTCTACCCATGTGCTACCCATGAACACCATATTACAGATGACCAGTTGACCCTCATCACCTCAAGAAATTTCTATTGCAAATGTCAAGATTAACTGACACAGCTCAGATGAACAAAATCCAGTAAATGTAAAATTGGTTTCATTTTTCTCAATAAAAATTACAGAAAAATGCCAGTATGTAAGGTACCTGTTTATCAGAGCTCTAAATAACCAAAGCAAGTCAATACATATAAGGCAAGAATATCCCTGATACTGCATTAAAAAAAATCAGTAGATGGTACTGAGGATAAAGACAAAACACAAAACAGGAAAATAAACTCCCATCTGCAACAGCTAAAGTCACAGACATTTTAAGTGTGTGAAGGAGTTTCAGACAGACTACACAAATCCTGCTGGGTTTTCTGTAATTAAATTAAAAGATCTAATGACAAAATGTAATACAGTTTGTAGGCTGAATTACAGGTAAGAAAACACGTAACTTGGAAAAGATTCCTTTAAAACAAATTCTGAAGCATGTTTGTCACTATAAGAACAGTTAGCTTGATTACAGCTAAAAGCTAGAAATAGCACTTATGATACTTTGTCATAGGAGAAACCACTTCTTATCACGCCACTTACAACAAGCAACAGGAAGCCTGTCACAAAGGCAGAAAATCTCAGAACTATAATGACATTTGAACCAATAAACCAAAATTAAATCTACTGTCAATTATGCCCTCCCATAGACAGCTACTAGCCCTAGAACAATCTAGTTCAAATTATGGTATGAAATATAGTCTTGTTCTTATGATATCTCCTAAGCAGTTGCTAAATTTTAGTTTCTTTCCAGCTGAACAGAATGTTAAGTAGGAAGCTAACTGAAATGCAGAGACCAAGGAAAACACATTTATTGTAGAGTACATGCTAGAAATACTAAAGGAAATATACCTCAGCAGTGAATCTACTTGACATTGGTGTAATGAAACCAACTCTGCCATCATTAAAAACAACAGCAAAACCATCAAGCGTGGCACAGTATTCCATATCTCTGACATAAACATCTTCAAAGCCCAAAAGTGAACCTGCTGAGAAAACATCATTAATTTAAAAACACAGTGATATTGCAAACCTTTTCAGTTGTTTTCTTATTACTTCACTTTCATTAGAAAAAACTAATTTAAACAAGCTATTTTGTTCACGTTTATAAAAGGCACATTTTTTTCACCTCTGCTTGAGAACATAGATAATATTTTATATTAGATGGTATTTTGCAAATAGTTAACTATCAAAAACAATAAAAAAACCCCAAAACTTACCTCGAGAAGACTGCAGGTCCACAGAAAATGGAACTGTACATAGGTTGATGGCCTTCCTTCCATTGGTCATACCGTCCCAGTGAACAAGATGGAGAAATCCATCAGCAGTAGCAACAAGGAGATCCTCTAACATGGACTGCAAACTAACAAATGTATTTGACATTCTCTGAAAAACTGCATCTCAAATCAATGTCACAGAAAAATCAATTAATGTCATAAACACCATATTACTGCCTCCTCTATCAGCAGCTATGTTGAAAAATTACATCAAATAAGTTACAAACTAAGTGCCTAAATCATCTAGACAGTAAAGGTACCGAGCTGACAAACTATGGTATATGTCTCTATTTTTCTCTAGGAATCAGAGTTCATTAACAGGTCTGTATTGTTAGAGTAATTGTTTAACTGGTATAGGAACTGATGAAGATCATTTTAATACTGTTGACTAAACATAAGACATTGTTACCAACAATCTACCAACAATTCACCTATCCTAGAAAATTACCAATATTGCCTAGGCTGTAAATAATCCGCAACACTTTCTAACCCATGGTCTAAACTCACTGATTAAGCAGAAATTAGAGTTCTCCTAAATCCTTCCTCAAACATCTCCGAAATTCTGAAAACTACTGTTAATTTGTTTGCATGCAGACAACAACCTCCAGCTTCCTAGGAAATCTTTTTCCAGTATATACTGCATTTCTTCCAACATCCATTTTCTCCTATGGGGCCTCTTCCCAAATTGCACTTTGCTACTTTTCTACCCCACGCCAGTGCCACACAGTTTCACTAACTTTTCACACACACTTATTTAGCATGTTCAAAGCTTATTTTATAGAGAAGGCAATCACCACAAAAAAGGAAGAGATAAACAAAAAGTTTTTCCAGGACAAATAGGGACTCTCTGAGGGTAGCTGGAGAAATATTGAAATGCTACATACAGTTTTGATCTTATGTATTATGTCTCAATGAAATCTCTAATCCATACTTCTGAGGACAAGGACAAACACATTTATAGTAACATAATGTAATACTGAACATACATGTGCTATATACTTCTATATGCCAAAAATATCAGTATAGCCAAGCACAAAAAGAAAGAATTCTTGAACAGCAATTTACTTTTTCATGTCCTTAGATTTACTATTAGTAACTTACTATTAGTAACTACTAGTCCTTACTATTAATAAGTCTAAAAACTTACTAGAAGTTTTTTTCCATCTAGCTCCCCCTTCACTTTTTAAAAAAGTAACTGCTATATGCAAAAAAATTCTTAAGACAGGATTAGTTGAGCATACCTTGTGATAGAGGCTTGCAAGTCCAGCACTTTCTTCATTTCTAGATGTAATGAAGGAGCACATTGTTCTTCCTTATAATGTGGGGTTCCCTTCAGATGTGGGCTTCCTCTAAAATAAAAGAGAAATACTACAACTGAAACAAGACGTCCCTCAAAAGAGGTAAGAGTTACCGATTTACATTCCCATGTTTCCCCCCCCCCCCCCATATATATATATACACTAGGCACTCATGTGCAACCTGCCACAAGCAGCACTTAATATCTAGAACATCATTTTAGTGCAAAAAGTTTAGTCTGTCATATCATCCTATATGCCTATAAAGAGTATGCAAGCAAAATAAGACAATGAACAGAAAATTAACATTACAATAGCTGTGCAGCTCGTCTTAATAATCCTAAACTAAGTTATATATATTAATGCAAATTCTGATTCAACAAAATGGTATTCAACTGTTTCCATTATGTGTTGAATTTTTAAGTATCTCCAATTCATTCTTTGCCAAGATGCATTACAGATATTATAGACTGTAAAATGTACGTGTTTCTCCAGTTCCTTTTGCCAGATCAATGCCTATACTATTAATTCAGCATGCATAACCTAACAGGTAAGATATTTATTACAGTAATTCATAAGAATGTATCTCCCTATAGCAAATTAACAATAAACCTAAGACCTAATAAGAAAAGAGATGACTGAGCACCGATTCTCTTCCTTTAAAGACCATTACACGGTATCAACTTCTAGATGTAAAAAGCTTCCAATTTTTATTTTCCTCATTTTAAATTTCACATTTCATTCTCTAATGAAATGCAGTTATTTTTAAAACTCAGTACAGCATCATTAAAGTATTTCTTATTTGTCTGGGTTATCAGATGTGCCATGCGTTTCATTAACTTTTTTTTTTTTTTAAATGAAAACTGACCTACAATCATAAGTACTGTAACATGTCATCCAGTTCACCCATGTCATGAGCATTATGTTAGTAAAAAGAGCACTTTATGCATGAAACAGGCACTGCAGACAAGTTAAGAGTTTAGTATAACTTCGTTAGTCAGAAACAACAGATAGATAAACAAATCTACGTAACCTTTACCTGAATCTTAACTGACAAAACACTTCTTTAATTTTACACCAGGGCAGCCAATGCAACTGCCTAAGACATGGCAGAAACCAAAGCAGCTGCAGTTTTAGGTAAGTTTGACACCACAGGGGTACCTCAATCTCTTTCCTGGCTTGGTTATCTCAGTTGACAAGTGCCTTATTCCATTACCATTTTATAGCAAAACACAAAGTTTATATCTGTTATTCTTTGACGGATACTACACCTTTTCTTATCCAGCAAGGACAAAGATACATGCCAGCTAAGGTAAGGCCAAGGCAACATTTGACATTCTGGAGTTAGCAGACATATGGTGACTATGAAGGATTATAGCAAAAAATGAGATAAATTACTGCGGGGTTAGTTAATCTACCACCCACGGATGGTAACTTGTATAAACATTAAACTATTAAAATGTTTGTTCTGCATTTCAAAAGGCAACTCATTACAAAATACAGGTGTCTTGGGAAAGAATAGCCCTTCAGGTAAACTAGCTATCATGGACTGACAGGAGGCCTGAAATACAAAAAAAAATTTAAAAAAGGTGACTAGTTAATACTAGTGTTGTGGGGTTGTTGTGGTTTTTTTTTTAAAACAGCAAATGAGACTGCATTTCTTGAAGTTCATGAAGCCAAATCCACCTGATTTGGCCTGGAACCTTTTAGAGTCAGGGATTTTACAGATAAAAAGTGTATCATACAGGATTAATTCCTTCAAATCTCTATGTCACTATCTGCAATGCAGCATCCTGTGGGTTGGAGAAGCACTTACAAAACCCCAGGTGTTTGGAGACATGCCTTTCAACCCATATGGACATACAGGTCCAAATAGTATACTCCCAAGCAAGTTGAAATGACTCTGGGTTATCAAGTATCAGTGGTACAACCGAATCTTGTAAGCAAATTACTAAAATTGAGAGAAAACAGTTGTGTAATGCATAAATGTTACTGTTATATATGTGTAACACACCATATAACATGCCTGTTGTAACTGCCTGAGGCGTATAATGAAGTATAAACACAGTGTTTCTGCACGGCACAAACTATAAAGACGGAATGGGAATAACATAGTTTAAAAGACATCTTTTGCTGGAAGAGAAATTTCAAGTCTCCATATGGGCAGGCTTCTTTTTCTTCAAACAACTTTGATAAAAATAATTTGCAAGAATATTTGAATATTTTCAGTTTCATGAGCTAGTTTCAGCAAATTTGTTACCATCTGCGGAGTATATCTTTTTCCACTGAGGCACTACCACCATGACTGAAACTCCCGAATGCCCATATTTTAATTCATTGCCTGCGATTACATCAAATTCATTGATTCAAAGAAACCCTTACTATAGGTGCAAAAGGGGTGCAATCAAAAGTACACTGGGTTCATACAGTCCACATCTGCATGAATCAGCCTTACTAGTTAACTTTGACCTTTAAACGAAGAATGTGCACTGCTGACAGAAGAAGGAAAGAATGTTTGGTCTGGGTTGCCACATCAGCATCTGCTACTGTTGTAGCCAAACTTTAAGTAGCTTACTTTTGCACAAGAATTGAGAGGAACCCACACATTCCAGTGACCAACCAGCTGCATGTTGAAACAAATACTATTACTTCACTTCTATTAGCACGGCATCTGTTAATGTAACTAAACCTGTGAACAAAAAACTCTCAACACTCAGAATGGAGAAAAATCTCCCACTACATCTGCAATCCAAGAAAACCCCAAACATGGAAAGATTAGAAATGCCAGGCTGTATTTTTAAAGGTAGAATACAAAGTTTATGGGGAAGTTTCAGATCTTGATTTGAAGATCAGACTGTATTTTTTAAATCACTAGGTTCATTCTCTGTTCGCTATTTAGCATGTCATCAGTGATATGCTTGTTCACAGAAAACAGAGCACTATATGGTGTAACAAAACATCTTTCACATGTTGAAAGGCTATGTAACTGTATCTCAAGAATCACCTTTTAAACAAGAGTAAAGACGAATGACAAACATAAGGCCACCTTAAGGGCTTGCCCTCTTTCTCTGGACTCCAATTCTCTCAGCTTTCCCCACATTAACCTTCTCCTGCTGTTCAGTTCTAAACCTGATCTCCCCAAAATGAAAGAGAAGCCTATAAATAAGTGAATTGCTACAATTCTTAGCATGAAATCATGATTTTTTTGCATGATTTCATTTGATCCTCCTACAAGGGAAGAACTGGCTCTGGAAGTAACACTTTGATTCTTCAGAAGAAAAAACTGTAAGCTCAAACTATGATACAAGATGCAAGAATAAGAAAATGAAGCAGTACATTTAATGTGCTCACACACAAAAAAAACCCCAAACAAACAACAAACCTTAAGCATCCTAAATTCAAGAAAGAGACAGCACGGTGCAAAAATATAATCAGCTAGCCTCCCCTGAACTGGGAGGAAGAATCTCCTTGGAGTTTGTTATCTGGGGTGGGGTGAGGTTCAGGGAGGAAACAGGACACCAGCCAGCAAATTTTTCTAGCAACACAGTACCACACTTATGTCCTCCACTACATGCACAGCGGTTAAGTGATACAGCATCATCCATGGACAAAACTCAGCAGTAATATCAATTACTAGACAGTCACTGCTAGCAGAAAAAACTAAGAAATACTTAGGAAGTTAATTACAGCAGAATGTTAACAGAGGTACTTAAGGACTTCATTATAATTTGCAATTAAGGTATATAACACATCATCTTTTTTAGTCTGTTCTAAGTATTTCAAAATAGTGTTCACTGTTCTCTGCTTATTACTGGAGAATCCTATTCCAGAGGTAAAAATAGCATTAGATTAGGATTTAAGTTTCCACTTTACTATCTGGGGTAACCATAGTAATACAGATAGCTGTTATGTCTGGATAATAGTTTAGAAAAGTTCAGAGATGCTCTCACAGTCAACAAATACTATGCTTCCAAAAAAATTTAGCGTGGCTAATGGCAGATACCTCATTAAGTAAAAACCCAACTAGACAACAAAAAAGTCAGTACCATCCATTCCCACTAGTCAAATTGCAGTTGCTTGGGACTTAATGGAGACATTTTACTGAAAAAAATATTAAAGACTCCAGACTTGTTCATCAATAAATACCTTTAGAACAAATAATTGATACAAACAAGGTAAAATATTTTTACACTACTTTGGGGCTATGATATTCTTAATTGATGCTGCTAAAATGGTGGTGGTGTTTAACCCCAGCCAGCAACTAAGCACCACACAGCTGTTCATTCACTTCCCGTACAGTGGGATGGGGAAAAGAATCAGGGAAAAAAAAGTAAAACTTGCAGGTTGAGATATGAACAGTTTAATAGGACAGAAAGGAAGGAAATACTAATGACAATAACAACAATAATAAAACAATAATAATAATAAAAGGATTGGAATATACAAAACAAGTGATGCACAAAATGCAATTGCTCACCACTGATGTCCAGTTAGCTCTGGAGCAGCAACCCGCCCTCCCTTCTGGCCAGCTCCCCCCAGTTTCTATACTGGGCATGACACCACATGGTATAGAATATCCCTTTGGCCAGTTTGGGTCAGCTGTCCTGGCTGTGTCCCCTCCCAACTTCTTCTGCCCCTCCAGCCTTCTTGCTGGCTGGGCATGCGAAGCTGAAAAATCCTTGACTTGGTATAAACACTACTTAGCAACTATCAAAACTATCAGTGTGTTATCAACATTATTCTCACACTAAATCTAAACCCTAACACTATAGCCGCTACTAGAAAGAAAATTAACTCTATCCCAGTCAAAACCAGGACAGAATCCACCCTTTATTCTATACCATTTATGTCATGCTCAGGTCCCATAATTTCCAGTACATCCCAATTAATCACCATCACCTTTCCTGTCCTTGGGCGGTGGGTGGGGTGGGTGGGATCATCCCTTTAGCCTATGGGTTGAGTTCATTCAGTCCATCACTTTGGGCTCCATCTGTCACAACAGTCTGTCTGGTCAGGAAGGGTGTTGTGAAGTCCGCTTAGTCGGCAGAGCAGGATCGGGCTTTAGTGCGGTGCAGCGGGTGGGTGACATTGGACGCAGCAGGAGTACGGTGTGTAATGTTGGATTGTTGCATGCTGAATTTGGTTCTGGTCCCGTCACTACTCACTTCACTCAGTTTTATCAAAGTTCATTCTTCCTTAATCTAAGTGATTCTAACCGTAATACTATTGATATAGCACAGCACAGCATATAACAACTATAGTAACGATGACATACACTGGCAGGGTTATATAGCAATTAATATCATACAATTTAATTCACCGGCTATTCTCACCTAAAATCAACCCCCCTTGAGGCACTTCCCCATCCTCCTGCATCACCCTCCAAATGCACTCAGGTCCTTGAGCAAAAGCAGTCCCACGGATGGGTTTGCTTTTGCCTGAGGCAGGAGTGACCCAGACTGTCTTCCCCAGCATATTTTTTATGTGCACAACAGGGATTTCATCCCCTTCTATAGTATGTAAAATTTTTCATTGGGCAGGGCCAGCCCGATTGGCAGATCCTCTGGTGTTGACTAACCAGGTGGCTTTTGCCAAATGGGTGTCCCAATGTTTGAAAGTCCTACCCCCCGTTGCTCTCAGTGTAGTCTTCAACAGTTCATTGTATCATTTGATTTTCCCAGAGGCTGGTGCATGATAGGGGATATGATATACTCACTCAATGCCATGCTCTTTGGTCCAGGTGCCTATGAGGCTGTTTCGGAAGTAAGTCCCATTGTCTGACTCAATTATTTCTGGGGTGCCATATTGCCATAAGACTTGTTTTTCAAGGCCCAGCATAGTGTTCTGGGTGGTGTCATAGGGCACAAGATACATTTCCAGCCACCCGGTGGTTGCTTCCACTATTGTAAGCACATGGCGCTTGCCTTGGCAGGTTTGTGGGAGTGGGATATAGTCAATCTGCCAGGCTTCCCCAGATTTATGTTTCAGCCATCGTCCACCATACCACAGGGGCTTTAGCCACTTGGCTTGCTTAATTGCAGCACATGTTTCACATTCATGGATAACATATGCTATAGTATCCATGGTCAAGTCCACCCCTCCATCACAAGCCCATCTACATGTTGCATCTCTTCCCTGATGGCCTGAGGTATCATGGGCCCACCAAACCATAAATAATTCACCATTACGTTGCCAGTCCAGATCCACCTGAACCACTTCAATCTTAGCAGCCTGATCCACCTGCTGGTTATTTTCATGTTCTTCAGTGGCCCGACTCTTGGGTACATGAGCATCTACATGATGAACTTTTACAACCAAATTCTCTAGCTGGCACGCAATATCTTGCCACAGTGCAGCAGCCCAGTCGGGTTTACCTCTTTGCTGCCAGCTGTTCTGCTTCCATTGCTGTAACCAACCCTACAGGGCTTTGCCACCATCCATGAGTCAGTACAGAGATAGAGCACTGGTCATTTTTCTTGGTCAGCAATGTTTAACGCTAGCTAGATGGCTTTCACCTCTGCAAACTGGCTTGATTCACCTTCTCCTTCAGCAGTTTTCTGCAACTTGTCGTGTAGAACATACAGCAGTGTTCCACCTCCAATGCCTTCCCACAATGCGCCAGGACCCATCAGTAAGCAGGGCGTACTGTCTCTCATTTTCTGGTGTTTTTTTATACAGTGAGGCCTCTTCAGCATGTGTCACCTCCTCTGGTGATACTGCAAAATCTTTGCCTTCTGGACAGTCTGTGATCACTTCCAAAATTCCTGGGCAACTTTCCTTGGGTTTCCTATGCGAGCCTGTTGTGTGATCAGTGTGACCCACATACTCCACCTTGCATCAGTTGCATGATTTTTAGAGGGAACCATCTCTCTGAACATCCAGCCCAGCATCAGCAGTTGGGGTGCTAAGAGGAGCTGTGTTTCAGTACCAACCGCTTCTGAGGCAGCTGCCAGTATCACCTTTTCTGTTGGAGTATAGTGAGCCTCAGATCCTCAATATCCCTAACTCCAAAATCCTAGGGGTTGGCCTCAGGTCTCCCACAGCAGTTTCTGCCAGACTCCAGGTAGGGCCATTCTTCCCAGCTGCTTGGTGACTGTGCATTGTCCGAGTTATAATAAATCATCTCCAGCACAGCTAATTCCCTCAGGTACTGGATACTTCTCTCCATGGTGGTCCACCTGCCTGGTTGACATATAACATCTTCCTTGAAGGGGTACCTTTCCTTCATGCTTGACAGGAGTCACCTACAGAGGCTGAAGACTTGTGTCCCTTTTCCAATTGCCTTATCGATACCACCTTCCCTAGAAAGCGATCCCAACTGCTTGGCTTCCCTACTCTCCAATTCCAGGCTACTAGCCCCACTGTCCGAGCATCTAAGCAGCCAGCTGATAATGTGTTCACCTGGACGACAGCTGAAATCTTTTCACATATCCCACAGCTCGCTCAGGGACAGGGATCACATGATTACCTCTGGTTCTGCCTCTTCCTCCTGCTCCTGTGATAACCCTAGCACACTGATTTCTTTTGTAGATTTCTTCTTCTGTATGGGGGCAACCGATACTGTCACAGGCTGGTTCTCTGGTTCAGCTGCAGTGCCTGTCGCCAGGGCTGAAGTAGCTGCAGTGCCTGTCATTTTGTTGTGAGATCCAGAGACCTCCTCTCCTCCTTGAGGGTATTGAATAGTGTTGAACAGGGCTTGACAGGCATGGGCCAGGCCCCAGCACGTTGCAGTTATTTGTGTGTCTCTGGAATTGCCAGGATGACAGCATACTTTTTCCAAACATTTAACTAGTTTTTCTGGATTCCGCACTTGTTCAGAGGTAAAGTTCCAAAACACTGGAGGTGCCCACTGTCCTACGTACTTGCCCATACTACTCCCCACACCCTGCCACTCATATTATCCAGCCTTGGGGCAGATCTCTGGGTGATGTTTCAACTATTAAGTGCATTATACATGTGAGAAAAACAGGGCAAACAAGGTTTCTAAATGAATTTACACCACCAAGAACTCCGAGTTGCTCTCCTTGCAGGCACAAAAGTAAAAAACTGACAACAGCCATTACTGTTGCATTAGCACAATTACACAGTATTTATTAACTATTTTAAAATGGTTCATGTGAAGACTTCAGTTAGTGAATTGTCTGGACAGCTGAGGACTTAACTTTTTTTGTACCTGATTCAAAAAGCCTGTGTCACCTTTAAATGTGTGATTCTTCATTCACTGCCTACTGTGCTTTTTAGGAACGGTTCTTAAACAAGTAAAAGAAGTTACACTATGAGCTTTGATTTCCACACAACTAGCTTCTTCTCACCCCTAAACCTGCATCTCTTCACCATACACTGCAGGCAGCGACCAGCTGAAGATGAAATATGTCTGGCTGGATCTAGAGCTATATGCACACAGATTGGCAAAAGCTGGACAAATAAAACTTTAAAGAGAGTTTGTGGAAACAACTATGAAGAGTGAACAAGGGTTTAGAAAAGTAATTCTTAGCACAGCCTTTTCTAAGCAATTAGGTAGTAACAGGTTTCTGTGGTTTGAGAAGAGAAAAAACTAGCTAGCATATTAATCAATTATTCATGTGAAAAAAGCTAAATGGTTTATCAAATTATTATTCCAGTTGCAAAGATTTCTTGATGGTATTTTAAACCTCCTGAACCACATCAACAGCTAGCAAGTGCCAAAATGGTTAATAAAAATTCTGCAACTAATCTAGTTTTAAAAATACATTTTCCAACCAATGCCAAAAACAACTTATGGAGAAAACGACATGGTTAAAGTTTGGCACAAGCTTAATTCTGAACAAAAATTATTTGCTAAGTTAATTAACTATATACCTCATCAGTTACCCTTGCAGAGTTTAAAGTTCAAAACCTTTGTACACACTAATCTTAAGTCCACTGAATCAGGAAAAAAATCCCCACTGATGAGGTAATTTACGGCACCTATAAACCAACATGCTATAGAAAAGGAAAAAACTTTGAGATGTGCCAGAAAGAGTAGGACATGAATACAGTAACCAGACATATAAGCAACAATACAGCATTGTAAATGAGGATATAAGCACTACCTTGTTTACATGCCTGTATTGGTTAGAAAACAACTTCAATTTTTAAAGTATTTTCAGGTACTTAAAAATCTATAGCACTGAGGTCTCATTCTAAATTTACACAACATTCATATCACTTTCCCCCACTCCTCAAATGCAGGCTCCACTTGAGGATATGAAGAAATCTGAGGCAAAAAGAATCTCCAATTACCATGTTTGGTTTATTAACCATGTAAACTTTTTTAGGTTTTGTCTTTTTTAAAGGCAAAAGTATCCTCAGCATTAAGTCACTGCACATTGCCTCTTCGAGTGACAAATCCTAAGTCACTCTCCTTGACAGAACTCCATACAGAAATAACTATCAGTTCAGTACAGGGAAGCCTCTACTGTGATGGTGTTACACATCTCTTCACTGTGAAACAAAGGAATATCTGCACAAGTTCCTTTGGAAACTTCTCCAAAAAAATATTACTGTACCTTACCACAGCTTACAAAGCTACAAGTTTGCTTGTCTCCACTGACACTTTTCTTAAGTGTATCACAGGTGGAGATTAATTTTATTTTACGGTTCTATTATTGTAAGATAATGGTATATACATACATTTTCTTCATGTTTTATCTTGCAACAACTTTAGTAATATGGTGGTAAAATTAGACTAAACTAATTGAAGCAGGAATTTGTACCTGGGCTCACTGCAGGAAAGTATCCCAGAATGTGGGCTAACAGCCAATCCTGATTCTCTTCCAAGTCTGCTCTGAACTGGAGCAAAGTCTCCAAGAGCTGGAATGAAGCTGCAGACTACTCTGGCTTAATTTAAAAAACCAAAACCCCACACAATTACTGCCTTTTTTCCTGTTTTTAGTCTAACAAATTAAGCAGGATACTTTAGGTTTTCATTGAGCATGAATGTCTGTTCACTCCAAGAACAGACTAGCAATTCCTAGTGAAATATCAACAGAGTCAGAAGTATTTCCTTCAACTGAACAACTGCAATTCATGACATTCCTAAAATACTACAACTTGACAAAAAACTATCAACTGACTCTAGCAAAATTTTAAAAGCTTCCCTTTTTTATATATAAATATTCACAATTCATGATAGAATGCTGTGCTTATGATATAAGCACTTGTTTTATCACATTAATCTAATAACAGATTTTACATAAAATGTGCATAATGCTGAACAGGTCAGTTTCTTAACCCTTACCATACCTACATAAGTATATTTTAAACTAATTAAACCTCTAAAGGTATAAAATAGCTAGCGTTTAAAAAGAATTTCCCACTCAACCATCTTAAAGTATTTCATATATTCTCAATTTTGTAAGAGATATGCCCTCAGTGATTGATAGAACAAACTTAAAAGGTTTTGTGGGCTGTAGGTGCAAACGTTGATAATCCTGAATTCCAGCACTTCCATTAAAACACTGAATTTTAGAATATAAAGACCATTATGATAGGTTGATATGAAAAGGAGGAAGTCATGCCAAATGGGCAGTTTTAAACAGGAAATCTATTTTCCTAGACTCTGATTCTGTCTGTTTTTAAACAAACAATAGCAGGCGACAGGGGGAGTTCACTCAACCTTCCGTTCCAAAATCTGGTTATTTCACACTACTAAAAGATAAAGGGAAGCAGAGACTCTTGCACTCAAACATGATGACAGAGAGCTTAGTCTCAACTCACGCTTTAGCTCTTCTACTACACCTGTGTTGATTAGACTGGGAGAAGAGAGACTTGGCGCTAAAAAAACCCCCACATACTGTGATTAGATATACTGCAATGCCTGTTGAGTTATAAATGGCAAAAGTGTTTCTGTCACTTCCAATGCAGTTTTGGGGTTTTTGTTTACCCTGAGGAATTTTGTTCAAGCTGTACCAGCAAAAAAAAAACTTTTGCAAGTGTAATTACAGTTTACACAATAACTGTATGGTAGAATAGTTCTGTTAATAGATCAAACACAGGCAAGCTGTTCTGGATCATATTGCTCAACAGCCATACATAGTAACAACTCTGTGTAATAACAACTATAAACTAGAAGGGCTGTACTTTTTCTCCACAAATGTCCCTCTCCCATATGGACAAATGAGGTGTGATTTTTATTTCCAGCAACTTTTTTTGGTCCTTTTCTTCAAATCAAGGCTAAACCATTACCAAGGATATTTTAAAACAGTTATTTAAAAAATAACAATACTATATAAAGGTATAACTTTACTGCAGCTACCAGTGTACCAATCTGGAAGACTGCAGAAAGAACTAAAGTCAAGAAAGTGACTGTCTATCATATACCTTATTACCCACTTTTCTGACATTCTTTTTTCACTTACAGTAAAATATACAAATTTTCTTTAATGAGAGCTGAGCTGACAGAATAATTTAAACACAACTTTTCTCAATGTTTTCACTTGTATGGGATCAGATCTAGCTGCAAGTTCAACTTTAGGATACTGACTAAACTAGAAAATCTTGCACCAGGATTTTTGCACAGCTGGTGACATTACTGGTGTGTACTCCCAGTGCACAACCACCCCATTATGTTGACCAGCTTAGACAGAATTCTTAAGCAGTGCAGAAGTTGTATTAATAGAGTTTTCCTTTATTTTTGTAGGCACTACAATGAAATTTTATATTTCTGTCAGAACTGGCCATTATTATTTAAAGAAAGGATACTAGAACAGGCAGAACAGGCTTCATTCTGCTTACAAAAAATTAGTAGATATGGACTGTTCATCAACATTAAGAATTATTATACTTTTTAAAATTATGTATAAGACTGAACTTTTAGGATCACTGACTGAAGTGTGCTCACTACAAAAAAAAAAAAAAAAAAAAGCCCCAATAACAAACAAAAAACCACAACTGATTAAATTCTACAACATCTCTTAACTTTGTGGTGTGTTGTGGAGGTGTCCAAAGAGAAGCATGGTAGACAAAAAAACCTTTACCTCAGATACGCAAAGTGTGGAGACCTATATTTGAACCTTTTGGCCATCCTTTTCAGTGTTTTTACTGACTTGTTTCCAGCAGCTGTCCTATCACACCACTAATGCATGGACAGCCTTACAACTTTATGCTCTCTGCAAAAATCACCACCCTTCCACTCAATTTGCCTAACATAGGTAAATAACCACATAAGACAGAGCTGGACAAATTGTAATTAATATTTGCATGAGAGTTAAAATGTTGCAAGCAATTAATTTATCATGAACTACCATATGAAAATTATCATACGAGCATCACTGAGCAGTCACTCCATGTTTTTTAACTTTCCAGTGCTGTTACTCAGTGCTACTTCAAGGTCACTATTTTCTAATGCCAGCCTTTTATTATATGCCAGCTTGCAAGCTAAGCTACTGGAATCTGGGGCAAGGGACAGGGAGGGGCAAAGAAGGGAGATGGGCAGGTTTAGTTTCCCGATGGGGTCAGCAACCCGACTTCACTTAAGGCACAGCTGCATAATCCCTGCTGCCAACACAGAGGAAGGAGCCAAGAACACACTGTTACAGTGGGAGAAAACAGTAAGATGTCCCCTTTTAAGCACAAGGCAAATCACACACAATGTCCTTCACTGATTTTTTTAATGGCTTCAGAATAAGCAAAATTAATTTGGTATTGTTCAGTCCAGTAGAAATTAAATACAACCATTTCAGTGAAATAACGTCTTTGGAAAATTGACATATGCCAGAAGAAAGTGAGAAGTTTCAATTCTGGGCTTTTGGTTTAGTTTGTCTGTTCATTTTGAGTTTATGGGTTTTTTTGGTTTGGGTTTTGGGGTTGGGGGCTTGGGTGGTTTAGTATTTGATGTACAAAGCAAATTAGTGAAACAGCCTACAGGCAGTGCACTGTATCTGCACCAAAAAAAGTTCATCCCATTATAATATCTTATAGAATAATTTGACATGAATCAATTTGACGTTAATCACAGCAGGCATAATTCACACACAAATGCTTGTGTCTTTCTTTTGATCTAATATAACCAGAACAGTAGTAATTTTATGTAGGTTTTCAAAATTGAGGGCTAAATATAGACAGACTAGTAATCCCAGTAAATTCAGTAAGATCATTCATCTTCTTAAAGTTAAGCAGATGCATTAGACTTAGGAGACTGTGAGCAACCTATCATAAACTCTCTAGGGACAAACACCTTGTCTTATTCATCCACAGAAATAGCATTATACCCTTTTGGGCTATACAAATATATCTTCAAATCCTGACCACTCAACACACAGCTAACAGAAAGACTTTTTTGTAAAACACAAATTTAGGTTGACAACACAAATCGATTATCAATGTTTTATATAAAAGTGAGACTGGTTAGTCATTGACTGCTTCATAGATACCTCCAAACCTTTCTACATGTGGCACGTCTAAAACTTTTCAAAGCTTCTTTTTTAACTCTTACTACGTATTTTATACTTATTTCCATATATTTCCAGATTTTGCCAATTAAAAACCCTCCAACTTTCCAAATAGAACAAGAACATACCGTAAACTATTTTTAGTCTTTTGCATTACATACAGCTAAGATATACTATCCCTTTACTTATTTCAACAGGGTGCAGCAACAGCTTGTCTGCTTCTTTGGGTTTTTTTTAAAATGATGACAGATATGAAAAGTCAGTTTGCAAAATGCTATTCAGGTCTCAGAAAAAGCAGTAATGTCTATTTTCCAAAAACTTAAGACAAGTGAGTTGCAACAGTAAATTCCATTTAATTCCAGAGGTTTGAGGGCTATTTCAGAGGCCAAAAGATGCATTATAGTGGTAACACACAGAAAATTTTCCACTCAATGAAGCAAGAACTCACTTTGATTTACTACCTGCCAAGTCATGTCTTCCTATATGCACTTGTAAAAGAATAGACATTTAAAATTTAAATACTCATGAAGACCTGATTTTTTTTTAATGTTCATGGTTTAACAGTTATGATTTAAAAAAAATCAAAATATTTTCCTCTTACATGGTATCATATGTTATCCAATACTCCCCATAGATGTCCATTTGGAGATACCTACAAATGAACTTTAAATCGTTTTATGAATATTAAAAAAACATTAAAATTAAGTTGACTAGCATCATCATAATGACAAAGGTATAAAAAGAGATACATTAAAAAGAAGCAGTTTCTAGCCAATGAGAAATCAAGAGTGTTTTATTATTCCTGTGGACAAATTTGATCCAATCACTGACTACAGACTCTGCCTATCTAAACACACAGAGACGCATATAAATATACCCTTTCAGGTTTTAATTTGTCCTACGTATTTCCCAATTTTGCCAAATCTAAAGTCAACTAAGCCAACCACAAATACAGCCAACATACACATAAAAAGAATTCTGTCAATTCATCATAAGAAAAATAAGAAGATAATGACAACATAACACACTGCAGCTAAAATACTTGTATATTCTTACTGAAAATTATTTGTATTCTTTCCAAAATATTGAAAATTTATTTTCCATCTGTTTCAAAAATCTCTAAGTTACTACAAAGTTGGGGAGCAGAGAAGAATCTATTAAAAAATTGCACCCTAATAGTTCCTAAGAAACATGACTTGAGTTACTCAAAAGGAATTATTAAAGGTTGCTACAGGTCATGAAATCAACAAACTACCTCAAATTATAAAATCAGACAATTTTAACCCTGCTATTTAGGATTTTGAGAGCTTATAAGATAGACCTAAGGAATCTTACCAGTGCACAGCAAACCAATTAGACCAAATTCTCTTCTGAATTGACTCTAACTCATAGTAATGATGCTTCATATACTCATCAAGTTTTCAAACATACTTTGGAAGTAAATATTTTTTACTATAAAATCTGCTTAGGACTTGTCTAGTCATATTATTTCACACTGTGGGGATGCAAAGGAAGTTTAAAATACTCACTTGGGATACATTGGCTCGTAAAGATACTTGTCTCTTGCTGATGGGATTTCAAAGAATAAGATGTATCCATTTGCAGTCTGAAAGAGAAACACTGATAAGATACATGTCTAGTCCATCTGCATAAGTAAAATCTACAGACTCTTGTGATTTCTACATGTCTCATATTAAACATAAATACATATTCATAATGAGTTTCAGATATATTAAAAAACTGTGTGTTCAAATTCATTCTGAGTAAAATCCATACTAGCCCTTAAAACCTACTGAATAGATCACTTAGTAGGTAGAAAAATGGAAAAACACCATTGTTGATGTATGTGTCCAGCAGAAATTTTCTTCTGATTCATATAAATACATAAAACCAAACAGCTATATCAGATACTTAGAACCTGGACACTTAACTCCCACCAGCAAAGAGAATTAATGCACAAAGCATGTAGTAGAAGGTAGCAAGCCTTCAGAACAAGAACTCCAGGTGTGTGAACAGTACGGTCACCACACAGGGCAAATAAGCTAGGCACTGCCTCTCAATGTTTGCCATCCAGGTAGTTTTCAAAAAATTCTTATGTCACGCAGTGTCTTTAGATATTAAAACTTTTCAAAAAGCTTTTCAAAATCTTCCAGTGTCTGAAAAAAAATTATACTATAATTCAATCCCAAGTTGTATTCTGTCATTCTGGAAGACTGACTTCAAACTATAACGCTATTCAGAGAACAAATATAAATCATTTAGTTTTCAGGTGTTCCAGTCATGACTAGAAGCTGATCCAGTGTTTGTATAAGCACAGGAGAGGCAGATGACCAATAAGGGTAGTTGTTCAAAGAAGTACAATTTGATTAAAGCACAAATTTATCCTTTAGGCAAACAGGCAAATGGCTAAACAGGCAAATGGTTAAACAGTGTTTCCATCCAATCATTTTAATATGGGCTGGGCATGTACCTAAAGCACTGTTACTGGAGACAAGAAGCACTGAAATGAATGGTTTCAAATTGCTTTGCAAGGTTGGTTTCCCTTTCTTTGAATAAAGGAAAAAGTAACCCTTCTGTTAGCATAGTTTATCAGTTCACAGATGCCATATTTTTCCTCAGTCAAATATTTTGCTTTATCATGAAAGAAATTTGTGTTTTGGCTTCAAAGTCCAAGAAACACAACTATTCTCATTCAAAGCAAGTATCTTTCTCATGCAAGAATAAAATCCGAACCATAATGGTGAGCTTGAGACAGGCTGAAAATAAATGGAAGCTTTTCTGTGTGTAGTAATATCATGTTCAGGTATTATGTGGTAAAGAAACATGCTCATTTCTAACATCTTTACAGGTTCTTTCCATTACATCTTTAAATATTTAACCTGTAAGTTATCTTATCCTGGAAAGAAAAGTAAAACAATACTGTGAAGTATCTTTATACTGATATTGAGGTACAAAGGGCCTTACTGAACACTATTCAAAGCACAAACTTGCTATTGTTACAGGTTCATTTCTAAATAGAACCTCAAATTCCATGAAGAGATGGATGAAATGCAGAAGCATTCAACCATACACTTCCTGCAAACTGATCATATTCATTCACCTAAGTTTCCAGATTGCTTTAGAAATGTCTGTGTTGCAATGAACTTACTGAAGTAACCATCGCTGTCATCTGTTCTCTGATCATTCTCATCTCTGACAGCCAAAAGTATAAATATACAGTACCTAGCAAGGGATTTCACCACATAGTTTCTCGTACGCTACGATGTTTAATAAAGCTCTGCCTTAGCTATGGGAATGCAGACTGAAGAGCAGTCTACATCAGAGACTGTAACATGGGGAAGGACCAAAATGCCTTGTTTATTTCTCTATATTGCAGCATCTTGACCCAATTCACAAGTTTAACAACTAGAATCAGCTACCTTAGGCGTATGTACTAATCTAGACAAGGAACAAAATATTTCCCAGTAACACTGGAAAAATTACAAATGCAGCAATACGAGAGAAGAAACTACAAAATATCAGGAAAAAAAGATCAGTCTAGAAAATGTGCCAACAGTTTAGCAATAGAGGATACTAGTATAGAAGAAGTTAGAATTGCTAGGGCATGACAACAGTGTGAGAACTGCTTAAGTTTGTTTAACTGCATACCACTAAAGGTATTGAAGTATTTTATAAAGCCTTACATGCTAGACCAAAGTTTGCCTTCAATACAAATAATTACCTTAAAGCATATGTTGCAACGCGATTTATTTTCAGAGAGATGCTCTGAACACTCTGGCAGTCAAAAACAACAAACACTGTGTATCATTGCTCTAGTGGACATTAAATACAGACTACAGTCCCCATTATTATGTCGTTAAAAAAAAAGTGAACATACCACTTGGCTAATAGGTACATACTAAGCCTTTTGTTCACCTTCCTAAAAACAAAGTACAACATAATTTTGTTATTACATAAAAACTACTACAATCAAGAAACACAGGTAATAACAGGTAGAAACTAAATCGCCTAAGTCAGCTTTCAAACTAGTATTTTTAGCTATTGCACAGGACTTCAGTAATTAAATGAATTTAATTCAGTTCAACAAACTGGTAGTAAAAATTATTCTTTTTTTAACTAATAATTTGCTTTGCTATTGCTCCTTCACTTGTACTTCTAAGTTTTCTTCTGAAGAAAAAGTCACAAAGAAGGGACAAAATGTTTATTCTCTTGGAAAGATGTTCACAGTTTTACTTAGGAATAAAAGTATCATAATCAGGAGGAACACCCTCATTAAGCTCACAAAACTGCCTTTCCACCCCATCTCTCTATAACAAAAATACCAATATTTGTAAATGTGATCTTTCAGTAGGACTCATTAACTGTTTCAAATTCAACTTCATATATATTCCAAAAGCATTATTAAAAGAAACTTGCAAAACAGAACTGGTGTTAAAACTACCATAACAAACATACTTGACTATATTATTTGTACATATACACCCAGGAGATGCAATATAAGAGTAAGAAACATGAAGAATATTAGAAATTGCATGACACTCATTTTATAAACTGTTTGACCATTTCAAATTTCATTTGTCAAACTCAAGTTTACAAACTGAGACTCCATGGGCATTTAGATTCTGACATCATCTGCCAAAAAGAACACTATATATTCAGCTGCAGAAAAACTTGAAAGCACGGTAACTGAACTGGCAGAAATCAAAGCTAACCTGTCAACTGAACCATAAGGTCTCTTGAGCGCATGGATCCCAACACCACAGAAAAAACGTAACATGCAAAGTAATTCAGTATAACAATTTAAATCTTTTCTGAACTACTGCATAAAGGTACAATTAAAATATGTTTAGATAGTTTACTTGTGATTATATGCTGTATTATGAAATTGAAAAATTCTTTTTTATTCATAGTAAATTCTTTTTTATTCATAAGGCAGGCAACTCAGAAGAGTACAGGGATCTTGTTACGTCATGCAGAGATGAAATTAGAAAGGCAAAAGCTCAGCTAGAACTCAATCTGGCCACTATTGTACGGGACAACAAAATATGTTTTTACAAATATGTTAACAAAAAAAAAAAAGAGAGCCAAGGAGAATATCTATCCCTTATTGGATACAGAGGGAAACATTGCCACCAGAGATAAGGAAAAGGCTGAGGTACTTAATGCCTTCTTTACCTCAGCCTTTAATAGTGAGACCAGTTATCCTCAGGGTACTCTGCCCCTTGAGCTGGAAGGCAAGGATGGAGAGCAGAATATACGCCCATAATCCAGGAGGAAGTAGTGACCTAGTACACCATCTGGACACTCACAAGTTTATGTGACCAGATGGGATCCTTCCAAGAGTACTGAGGGAGCTGGCGGAGGAGCTTATCAAGCCACTGTTCATCATTTATCAGCGATCCTGGTCAACAGGGGAGGTCCCAGAGGACTGGAGGCTTGCCAATGTGATGCCCATTTACGAGAAGGGTCGGAGGGATGATCTGGGGAACTACAGGCCTGTCAGCCTGACCTCAGTACTGAGGAAGATTATGGAGCGGTTCATCTTGGGTGCGCTCACATGGCACGTGCAGGACAAGCAGGGGATCAGGCCCAGTCATCATGGGTTTACGAAAGGTAGGTCCTGCTTGACCAACGTAATCTCCTATGACCAGGTGACCTGCCTAGTGGATGAGGGAAAGGCTGGGGATGTTGTCTACCTTGACTTCAGCAAGGCCTTTGACACTGTCTCTCACAGCATACTCCTTGAGAAGCTGGTGTCTCATGGCTTGGACAAGTGTACT
>JAVJGG010000074.1:51784996-51800164 GCA_035590195.1 Aviceda cuculoides
GACAGCCTTGATGCTGTGCCAGCCCTGCTCAGCAGTAGCCACAACACTGGTGTGTTATCAACACCTTTCTAGCTACTGATGCAGAGCATGGCACTATGACGGCTGCTATGGGAAGAGTTAACTCCAATTCAGCCAGACCCAATACAAGTTTAGATTTAGATTAGTTGTAAAGAAGAAGCTCTTCACTGTGAGGGTGGTGAGGCATTGGAACAAGTTCCCCAGAGAAGTTGTGGATGCCTCATCCCTGGCAGTGTTCAAGGCCAGGTTGGATGGGGCTTTGAGCAACCTGGTCTAGTGGATGATGTCCCTGCCCATGGCAGGGGGGTTGGAACTAGATGACATTTTTAAGGTCCCTTCTAACCGAAGCCATTCTATGATTCTATGATTAGACATTTAACATTACAGGAAACAACATTGTTTGGTATTGCCTAGATGTGTACTTTCATCTTTCTTCGCTGTATTACATAAACAATGTCTTGTCTTGTGATTGAAATGTATTCTATGGCATGCAGAAGGTTTCAGAAATTGGGAAGTGTTCTCAGGTCTCAGACAGGATCAGCTAATACACCTATTTTTAGTCATTTCTTAAAGAAAAATTCTGAGCTTTTCAGAAGTGTTCATTTGTCCCCTAATGCATGACTTTCCTTTCTGTATTGTTAAATTTCTATTCAGTTCTATTCCTCCCACCCTCAAGATCATCCAGTTCTTCCTATGACATTCAATCATCTTATATATGGATCAAACCTCTTCTGCAAACCCATCTTCAGCAAATTTCATCAGCACTTCCAATTCTTCTGCCAAGACCATTAAAGAAAAATTCAATCAATCCCAAAACTGATCCTTAAGAAAAACTTCACATAGCTTCCTCCATTTATTCCCCTCACTTAATTTCTTCACTCACTTCTTATTCTAATCAGCAATTTCATCATTTTATATAAAATTTTTACAAGTGAGACAATATCTACTTAAGTTCATTTTCTCAGGATTTAACACTTTTCCTATGCTAAAAGTAACTAAAAATCTTATCCAAGAGTAATATTTGGATTTGGCTTTCCTGGCACAGCCTGCCTTTGGAATAATCATGATGGAGTTTATTCTGTTGTTCATTCTTTCTCATTCTGAATATTCTGTGTTTTTCTCCCTCTTAATTTTAATCTGAAACTTTGCTTAATAGTGAGACTGGACTAATAGGCTTGCATTTGCCCAAGTAACTTTTGCTTCATTTCTAATAAAACCTATTACACTGGAAGAGTTGTGGTGAATGGAGTTAAATCCAGTTCGTGGCCAGTCACAAGTGGTGTTCCCCAGGGCTCAGTATTGGAGCCAGTTCTGTTTAATATCTTTATCAATGATCTGGACAAAGGGATCGAGTGCACCCTCAGCAAGTGTGCAGATGACACCAAATTGGGAAGTTGGGCAGGAGTGTTGATCTGCTCGAGGGTAGGAAGGCTCTGCAGAGGGATCTGGACAGGCTGGATCGATGGGCTGAGGCCAAATGCATGAGGTTCAACAAGGCCAAGTGTCCTGCACTTGGGTCACAACAACCCCACGCAGCGCTACAGGCTTGGGGGAGAGTGGCTGGAAAGCTGCCCGGCAGAGAAGGACCTGGGCGTGCTGGTTGGCAGCCGGCTGAATATGAACAAGCAGTGTGCCCAGGTGGCCAAGAAGGCCAACGGCATCCTGGCCTGTATCAGAAATAGTGTGGCCAGCAGGAGCAGGGAGGCGATTGTTCCCTGTACTCGGCACTGGTAAGGCTGCACCTCGAGTACTGTGTTCAGTTTTGGGCCCCTCACTATAGGAAAGACACTGAGGTGCTGGAGTGTGTCCAGAGAAGGGCAACCAAGTTGGTGAAGGGTCTAGAGCACAAGTCTTATGAGGAGCAGCCAAAAGAACTGGGGTTGTTTAGCCTGGAGAAGAGGAGGCTGAGGGGAGACCTTATTGCTCTCTACAACTACCTGAAAGGAGGTTGTAGCGAGGTGGGTACTGGTCTCTTCTATCAAGTAACTAGTGACAAGACGAGAGGAAATAGCCTCAAGTTGCGGCAGGGGAGTTTTAGATTGGATATTAGGAAAAATTTCTTTACTGAAAGGGTTGTCAGGCATTGGAACAGGCTGCCCAAGAAAGTGGTTGAGTAACCATCCCTGGAGGTATTCAAAAAGCGCATAGACAAGGCACTTCAGGACATGGTTGAGTGGGTATGGTTGACGATTGGACTCTATGATCTTAACGTTTTTTCCAACCTAAATGATTCTATGATTCTAAATGTTACAGAAGTCTCCTTTCTGCCTTTGCTGGTAACTATTAGCATTTGCTAACTGAATATATAATCTGACACTAACAGAAATACTTCACTGCATTGATTTCGTTTGATCCTTTTAGGTGATTTAAACATTCTGAACCAACTATTCAGAAAAGTCTACCCCTGCATTACACACCAGAAAATGGGAGCACTGGAAGTTTACTTGATTTAGAGTCGTGATGATATTGGTAGAGACACGAACTATTCCATAAAACATCTGGTATTTTCCACTAAGATAACAATATCTGATTGGTTTAAAAACTACAAAGCATTACAGGCATCATTTTAAGCACAAAAGATGGTTTATATTAGGGGATGAAGTCTGTGTACCAACAAATACAGTAGTTGTTACCCAGTCTGTCATTCCACATAATCAACTTCTGATGGGGAAATTTTATGGTATCATTCTTTTCTTCTGCACTCTTTTTTCTCACAAGAAAATCTTAAATACAACAGCTTTGATTTTAAAAGCTAGAAAAAGAAACTTACCCAATTTAAGACCTGGTCCTAATATAAGACCTGACCAAAAGTCACCACGAGTATCATCCTATATTCTGACTCCTATAAACCCTACTCCCACCTTTGTTGTGTCTACTTTGTACCCTCGAATTTTTTAAATGCTGGTACTGAAATAGTCCACTGCTGTGAGCATACCACCAACTACGAAACAAGATTTTATTTCCATGTGAGACAAGATCTCATCTTTACCTTTAAGACTCTTAACAGAAGAGTCTATGTATCACCTATCACTGCCGTTGTTTGTGTTCTCTGTGCCTTACAATTTTTTTTTAATCACCAAAAGATACTGCACCTTAATAAAGCCACAGTTTCATCCTCTTAAGACCCACCTTTCTCAAACATCTGTAAACCCTATTTATCAAGCTAAATACGCTTATGTCATCTAACTTCTCAGCTATGTCTTTCATTCACATGTCTTTAAATTCCCTTATTCTTTGTGACCAGATTACTAAAGTAATGAGATGCTGGATTACCCCTCACCAATACATCTAAACACAATTTTAATACAAAGAACAGCAGTTCATTCTTCAGGGGAAAAAATTAATGAAAACTACTAAAAGAAGCTTCTATCATCCAAAAAAAACTTGGTACTATTATATATTTTCACAAGATAAATATCAATTAAATGCATATACAATCTGCAAGTTTGTATAAGCAAAGAAATTGGTAATACAAAACTCTCTGCAATAGTTTAACAGCAGTAAGAAGTAAAAAACCTACTTACTGAAACAGCTATCATGGTGCTGTCAGGCCGCCATTCTGCTTGTTTATAAGGTCCAAACTGAGAAGCTGCTTTTGATAGTTCCTTGTAGCTTACAATTAATACACTGGGCTGGAGGAGAAAAAAAAAAAATACATCTCATATCTAAAAGGAATGGGATGTTTGTTATATTGTGATATAACTGTAAACAACTATGTTTCCTTAACAGCAACAACACATTTCCCTTAAAGAGGGAGGTTAAAAAATTAGTGTACATTTGACAATGCGTTACATGATGGTGCTCTTAAAGGGTGTTTATGCAGAACTGCCACACTGTCATTCCTAATCTCACTCTTTCAAAACCTGGACATTTAAATAAAATACTTCAATTGCCCAGAAAGGAGTCATTACAGAATACAGAAGTAGTTTCAAGTTAGACAAAGGGTGACTGACGCTCAAGATGAACGGAAGCATCTCAAACAGGCTCCTATAATGAAAAGGACTTCAAATTAACTAGAATGAAATATTCTATAGAGTATTTGGTACAACCATTTGCTTAGTTTGTACTAAATGCATGGGCCATTGTATCAAAGAGAATGATAATGAGGAAATCTGTTTTATACCTCTTCAAGAACAGGTTGCCAGAAATTGTGCAGAAAATCCACCTTTACAGTTTGCTGAAAAGATTTTGCATATGACAACATGCACTCATTAGCACCTTTCCTCCTGGGAATGGAGATGGGCTTTGGGATCATGAAGCCCAGACAAAGCTACCATAGGCACTAAGTCTTCATTCCCTTTCACAAAAGCAGTTGAGAGCACTGACACAAAAACCTAATGGAAATTTAGCCTTCCTTGCTCCAGTGCCTGGAAACAATCTTCCTTCTTAAATATATTTAAGAACTGTTTGTGCTTTCCTGCTCTTGAACCAAGCTTAGATAGTTATTCCCCCTTCTGCTACGCTCTACCACTGGGAGGTGGGGATGGAGAAGTACTTGCATATATATTCGTTAGTTGACAACTATACTTCCTCAGCCTTCGGTTCAATTAAACAAGCCACACTTTTCTTTTTTTAAAAGAAGTTTCCCCTCATCTTCATAACAGATGCTCTCCCTAACTTTATCAATGTCAATTTTTCTTCAGAGTTGTAGCAGCAAACTGTACCAAAAAGAGCATGCTCCTCCAGCCCCTGGAAAGGAACCAAAAGGCTAAACAGTAATCACTCTTTTTGCTGAAAGTAATCACGAAGTTGCTTGGCAAAGCTTGTCGTCCACCACTAGGACCACAGGTGATGGCAACTTACTATTGTTCCTAGTTAGTTTACTTGCTTAAGCTGCAGAAGCTGATACAACAAATCTAAAAACATTAATTCTACCCAGAAATCAAGTGGGTGTGTGCTACCCCAGAATTCCGTGGGTATCTACTGCTATCATATTTGCAATCAGTTGCTTCAGTTTCCCTTAAGAAAAAGTAGAGTTACAAACAAATTAATTTAAAAGGAAAAATAGTATGAAAAAATAATCAAATGTTTTCACTAGACATATAAATAAGGAGCTGAATTTATGTCACACAGGCAGTCTTAGCCTTGGTAAATTCATACCATGACTTTGCACCCTGTAAACAGCATTATTACTTAAATTTCACAACCACACATAACTAAATTATCAAAAATAAAGTTAAATATTTACACTGTAAAGTATAACAAGCAAACTAATCTTTACCCTAAGAACTATTTATATCAGCCATTTCAATTCATGTGGCTTCTTTTGCAGATCCTTGCAAATCAAATTCTCTAACTTTAAATAGATAACTAATTATTCTTAACAGATTCTTACTAATTGTTCTCATGAACGACACAGCCTTTCACTGCTTGGCTTAGACCCACCTTAACTGCCTTAGATATACAGAGAAGTGCCTTGTGACAGTACGGTCTTGGTCATCTGCATCATTAGTGCAGATTTGGAGACCAATCTTAAAGCACTCCTGTGCTTCAAGCATTTTAACAGCAGGCGAAAAATATTTTAGAAGCTCATTAACGCACAACAATTTTCTTTCTATATTGCTACTTTTACAGAACTTAATGACAGTGCTTATACTGTAACGTTCTTGTGACATTTATTCACAAGCAAGCTGCTATTATCCCTTAGAACCTGAAGGAACCTTCTGCATACACAGCACCTATAACATTTATACAAATTGACTTCTAGACTGATCTCATTTTGTGCCTTACAGATGAGGACTAAGAAAGTTATCATTAAGAGTGCAAGTAATCATTTTTATCTTTTTGCAGTTTAAGTAGTTTCTTTTCTTATTAGAAAGCAGACTCACTTCTATTTCAATATGTCACAAAGGGTACCTAGCTAATGGTTAAAGCATAAATATTTCACTGATACAATTTATTTCCACACATGCCACAACTCAAAAGCATTATTTCATATGTGAGGAAAACCTTAACACACAAAATTTATCCCATGTAGAAGCTTCCCATGAAAGCGTGAACTGCTACAACGTTAACTAAGCTAGAAGGGAGCTTGATATCCTGCTCTGCTCATGCAAGAGAAAGAGAAATCGTCATTTTACATCTGAAGTCATTTATTACATTTAAAGTTACCGAAGGTCTATAATGGCACAGAAGTATGTTCTCTAAACAGAAGTATATCAGCCTAATTTTAATTACTTCCCCCAAGCAGAGCAAGCCATTAAACACACCTTTCGACAAAAATAAGGGCCTTATTAGCACAATACTTCCCTCTGGTTAGTTTTAGATACTTAACTCATGCCCTGTACAGAAACAGTAGGGGTTTAGATTCTATTACACAGAATTTTCCCTAAACCTTTACATTTGTTTCTGTTGGAAGAACAAACTCTCCATGTCAGCTTCATGAAAGCTCCATGGTTTTTCCCTCTTTACACTTCTGCATGCAGCTACTAAAATTATAAAGAAATCTAGTTAAGGACAACTAATGAAACATGTGCACTGTCTTAAATAAGCAAAGATACTGATTCTCCTTCTTTATAATGCTTAAAATCTGCTTGCTGAAATGTTAATGGTAGAGCCACATCTTTTGGAGAAACTGGTGATTCCAGAAACCTAGCAAGTGACCTAACAAATAAAGAGTTGCTTGGGAAAAAAGAGAAAAAAAAATTGTCTACAGAACAAAAGTAAACAGCTTCAGTTCTTAAGGAAGAAAGAACACAAGACTAAGGAATAAAGAACTGAGTAAGCAAGTCTTTACTCGAATTGTGACTTAAAACTAGCAAAAGCTTCCCAAAATAGATAAGAAGCATATCTGGCATTTTACAATCTGCTGCAGAGAAAATCTAGCATTTTGATATAGTACATTTTGTGTCTCAGGAGGAACGTAAGGTCAGGCAAAACAGAAGCTGCCACTCACTTATGAAGAGAACAGTAGAGGTGGATGCTCAAAAATGACAACAAAAATGGATAACAAAAGGATAACAAAAATGGTAAAAAAGAAAAAAAATGGGAAAGATAACCTTAAAAATTATATAGTAGTATCATTATGAAAGAGTAAACAAATTCTCCAGTGCTTTAGTTAATGCTACTGAAAAGAGAGAAACAGAATCCCTTGTTCAGACAGTTAATATACTTTATCTCCTTCCCTTCTTATACATCATTCAGCTACCTTGGCTACCTTTTCACAAGAACACTTTAAACAGGAGCTCTTACTCACAAATCTTTATGCTTCTCAACAATGCCTTTCTAGCATAAAACATTACTTTTTTACTGATGTGAGATTATGACAACATTCATAAGAGGCAGCTGAAAGCAAATGTATTTTGGATGACCGATACTGAAACAGAGGAATTCCACTATTTATAAAACAGTAAGATAGCAAGCTAGCTTCATGAGCAAAGACACTTAAGTCAAACTACTTTAAAACTCACTTTTCTTTCATTATCAGTTGTTGTTGTACATTAAGAATTCCTTTGGACTTTCCACTAAGAAAGATAAGCTCTGCGTCAACCTCAGGACAAAATACCTAAGCAAAGGAAAAAAAAAAAAAAAAACCTCCACAAAACAACACACAAACCAAACCCATGGTGAAATAATTTAAAATTGTTACCATTTTACTTAATTCTACCTGACCAAATACATCTTTCCCATTTCCCTTTTTAAGCAATAACTATGAGCAGCATAAGTAGTCTCAGAACACTGAACCATATAACGTAGTTTTTATGAAGAAATCTATCAAGATATATCAACCCTGCAGAAAATTCTCTCAGCAAGCTTAGACATGAGATGTTACCACTTCAGTTCTCTAAACACAAACATTCTACCACATCTGATGTAAATGCAAATCAAGTAGACATTTAAACCCTAAACTAAGACGTGAATGTTGCTCTGAAGAGGTCATCTTTAAATAGGACAAGTAGTACAGACTTGAACAGCAGCCCTCATAGGAGCAAGTATCTGTCCTAATTGAGATGTTTAAAGGGCTTCGAAGAAAATGGCACATTAACCAATTGGAGAGAGGTAAAACCATTGTTTGCTTGACCAAATAGAAAATAATGAAAAAATGAGTTTTCCTTAATTTGGATTCTATTGTTTGACTCCTGCAGGTTAATCACAAACTGTACATATAGTGGATTTAACAAGTTAAGTGGGTCAGCAAATACAATGGAAAACTACTGGACTAAGTTTGAGAAGTAAACACCTAACAGGATGTATGCATTCAGACATTGAAACTTCTTAGTGCTCCTTTATTTTTAGTTGCTCTCTTACCATTAATCCACTTGAACCCAGAAGGCAAGACAGCAAGACAGGAGCACTGCCATTTACAGTAATCCCCCAAATTACTAAAAATATGAAGTAATAATCTTGCTTAGGCCTGTGGATGTTCCTGTAAGACACCAGCGCTCCCGTAATTTTTATGCAAAACAAAGAAATAGTTATTATACCCGCATTAAATATGAATAGCAAAATCATATCCTTGCCTAAATTCTAAGAATGTTGCATCAAGCACTTGATAGTCATACTCAAATTCTTATGTACTGCAAAAAATTAAATGATTTTTTAAAAATACTGATACAATTGCACTGAACCCAATTATTTCTGCTCAAATAATACCCAAGAACACTGGCAAGCTCTGAATGTTTTGCCTAGCCTATCCATAGTCAACATGCTCAGCTCTGAACTCCATTTTTTATTTTGCTCTTTTTATTGTAACTATGAATCCAGAGTAACTTGAATTTTAAACGCAAGTAAATTTCACAATCCTTAATACTTCCTTCTCTCTTCTAAAGCATTATCATCTTTAATGCCATGAATTCACTGTTACTAATTTACTTTCCACAGATTTTTTTACATTTAATTATAGCTTTCAGACACTGACTATGTGGAAGACTATCAGTCTTTTCATAACTGTTATGTCTAGGAAGAAGATTCTTGTATTTGGTGAGAGCATGAACAGTATTAGCAGCTGACAACATGGTATTAAGTATAGGTTTCAGTTTTTTAATGTAACATCAATACAAGAACCTGCAAGGACATAGATAATTGTTAAAATCCTAGTACCCTCAGCCTCTAACAATTTAGAATTCTAGACATCAAAAAAGGATCTCGTTTAGAATGAAGAGGCAATTTCTTTCAAAAACACAAATGTTCTGCTTAGTTTTTTAAGACAAATGCTTCAACGCTTCGTTAGGCTGTAGGCACAAGACAAAAATCAAAAACATGCTGTTCTGATGAGCTTATGATCTAAGTGACAAAGACAAGGCTGGGAGAAAACAGAACAAAAGCCTGGTGACACTGTGCACTTTATTTTCGTCATTAGATGGTCTGTGCTCCACTTTAAAGGCTGAAGCTTTGTAGGTTTATAAACTAATAAACCAGAAAGGTTAGATGGAGAAAAGAAAAGCATGCATGCATGCATAAGGAAAATTCATCACTAAGGACCACAAGAAAAAAAAGAAGACCACAAAAAGCCATTTTGTCAGTAACAGAGATATGAGGTGGTGATAAAAGAATTTCTAAAAGCAGAGCTAATTATAAAAACATAACTCTTTTAATTCAGTTTTAAAAGCAGCTGGAAAGCTCAGAATCAGCAGAGTATCCATCCAATAAACACAGCAGACACAGCTCCCAATACTGTGCTTCACATAAGGTACTGTGAAAGAGTTCAAAAAAACAAAGTGCGTCAGAACTGTCAATCACTACCTCTCCCAAGCTGAAGTTATCAGTTAACCTACTGCTCAAAAACATTGCCAATAAGAAAGGCCATATTCTATAGATCTTTGCTGCTCCTCAGCTCCACGAATTGCCAAGTGCTTAAACTTGTATTAAATGGAATTGCATGTGACGGAGAACAGACTCTCTAACCTCATCTCTGATCTCATACTGGCAAATGACTGTTATGTGCAACTAATGGGAGAGTCAAAACTCATAACCAAGGATGCTTTCCTCTTCATGCAAGTCATTCTCAGATGTCTTTCAGATGTCATCTATTTTATATTAATACAGCAGATACGGAAAACCTCGTAAGGCCTACTGAATATTCACATGACAATTTTACATTTCACATGCTAAATCCATCAGTCTAACAGGTATTCCTCTTTTCTTTAATTATATAACCACAAATATATCTTTACAATAGAAGCAATAGCACAACTGTTACTGTTACTGACTTATAAAAAGAAATGGCCTTCCTGGACAAATGTCTGATGGGTATCAGTAAGAGGTTAGCATCTCAGCCTTAAATTACTAAGGAAAAAACACAGCAGAAGAAGCAAGACATCTTAGTTTGCACTGATGCTATCTGTGTCATATCAGTCACAATACACAACCACTTACATAATTATCAAGATGTCTGTTGTCCATTTTGCAATCAAATTCCAGACAAAAACACTACAGAGATTGTATCTAATCCTATCTACGAAAAGGCCACATACAATAATTCAGTAAATTATTCTGCTCACAGTTTTGAGATGAAAGCAAAATCCTGAAAGCACAGTGAAAACAATTATTTTTTTCCTTTTAATGGCACCCGTAATAAAAAAAAATTAAAAAACCAATTGCATTTTTTTAAACATATTTATTCATATAGTGAGACTATAAGCACTAGTGTCACAAGTAACTCCTTTTATAGCGTGCCAAAATTCCAGGTTAGGGAGATCACTTCTCTAACACAAGCATAGTCCCCTGTTTTGTCCTGTTTGTTTAAAATAATGTGTATGCTTAGATTTAAAGCATGTATCAAGTGCAACTTTAATACTGCAACAGCTAGAGACTGAAAAGCACATAAGAGCGAGCTAGGAGAGCTGTCTGAATATAGACTTATTCAGCATTTAGCATGAATACAAATTATTTGACAATCTGGGATTCTGGTATGCATGCTTTCCCATAAGCTTATAGTTCATTTGGGTGATCTGACTCAACATCATATCATCACAAAAAAACAGGGAAGTTTAAAAACAAACACAGATGTAAATCACAAGCTGATAAGCATCTAGATAATTAAGAAATGCTCCTCAAAATGAGTAGTTGGGGCAAGCTACTCTTGTCTTCAAACAGCTTACAAAACTGGTTTTGACTGGCAGAGTCATAGCAGATAGTCCAACAACCTCCAGGAGTTTTCATTAAATATTCAAGGCCAGTACTTACTCCTGTCATTGCCACAAGTTTGTTAAGATTAAAGAAAGGAAAGGCTGAACTATATTTATACATACAACTACGTCATCAGACTATTCTTATTGCACACAATTCACTCCTCAACACTTCAAGGGGAAACTCCACTCATCTATCACACCTCCTTCCTCTGTTGCATACACCTTCCCTTAACATCTAGACGTCTGTGGTTGAAGAGCTAGAATCCCCTGTACTGCCTCAAGCTCTTATGATGCCAGATAACCCAGCCAGTTTAAAATTAAAAGCCACTACTGCTAAAAGAGTAACACTTTGAAGGAGCCAACTACAATGTTCCTTTGATCTCTTCATGAGCTGAAAAAAACATGCTTCTATTTGTTCAGCAAGCTGAACAACCCTGTAAAAGCCATCACTAGTCCACCCTAAGAGCCACTAAAATACAGGTGCAAGATCGCAACACTCAGGACTGCACAGTTGCCTCATGAAACCTCACCTTTGGTTCCCAAGTCAATCTATTAAACATCAATTACCTCATTTTAGCAATTCAGAACGCTTCTTTCATGAATTGAAGTTTCTCATTTCAAGCATCCAAGTACTCAACATTACCAGAATGAAAACACTGACAAGCTTTCCAATGCTGTCAATGAGAACAGTTTCATTGGCTCTTCGTGTCAAGGAATCTTCTGAGGTACCTCAGCCAATAATTTCTTCTGATTTAAGAAAAATACTTGGAAGAGTCTCCAAAGTGAGATGCATTTAATACAATCCATTGGGGTGAAAGAAGAAAATATTTTTTGTACCATTAATAAATAAAGTAAAACTTTAAAAATGTGTTTATTTCAGCTTTACTTCATTCTTTTTTTTTTTTTCTTTTCAAATGCTGGAACAACCTTCCTAGAGACATGGTCAATGCCCCAGGCCTCATCAGTGTTTAAGAGGCATTTGGACAACGCCCTTAACAATGTGCTTTAACTTTTGGTCAGCCCTGAAGTGGTCAGGCAGTTAGACTAGATGATCACTGTAGTTCCCTTCCAACTGAAATAGTCTATTCTATTCTACTCTATTTTTTAATTTCTATGTTGTGTATACTCGATAACATGCATACTAGTACAGTAGCACATGCATATAGTTCATAAACAAATAAATGTACACATATTGGGGGTGCATGTTCAAAAATCTTTCACCAATACCGATGCATGATCAAGAACATTCACAACTGACCAGTGGCCTTTTCTATCCACAATCCAATCTCTCCCTACAAAATAACACGTAAAATAGTCAAGGACTTTTTGGCTCAAAACTACTAACAGAATTCTGTCTGGTTTTACCTGCAACATTTACAGCAGTTTCTAATCTTAGTACCTATATTGTTTCCAAACCCGAAAACAATCCACACTTTGGATAAACTCTCCTTAGTTCCATTAGTTCTTAGCACACAGTAGATGAAAAGGAGCTTTAAACATTACCACTTCACTTGAAAAATACACACACTGAATATAAATTCACACATCTGGAAGTATTTCGAAGGGCCCCCTCTCCTTGAAAAATTCAAAACAGAACTTCACTAGCATCCTCACTTCATTCTCACATGAAACCTTTCATATACAGTTGAGACAGCAGTCTTAACAAGAACATTAGCTGAAAGCTCTTCTACTTCAAGAAGTTGAATTAATTCAACCTGACCAGAGCTTAGCCTTGTTCCAAAGAAGGTCCTTCTGACAAATGAAAACATTTTCTAGAATAGAATGCAATAATTTTAGTTCACTTTACAATAAAGTCTAACATATGATTTTAAGCTTCACCTTCAAAAACAAACAAAACCAAAACAAACACACAAAAAAAACCCCCAAACCCCACCCAAAACCCCAGCCAGATGCATAAAAAATAATGCAAGAGATTCTCTTAAAAAATGCCCTTAACAGAAACCTTTCTCTTGCAGGATATTGCTAACAGCTGGATGTCCACAGAGTTGGTGAGATTGTAACATACTTTTTAATCTAAGATCAGTCAGTGATCAAGCCTGGCAAAGTCAGCACCTTCCTCAAAAGTAGCCATTATATACTGAATTAAAATATATTTAAAACATTTTAATGACCTGTAAGTTTGCTCAGCTTTTCTGCATCGAGTGAATTCTCTTAGTGCTTTGCCTGTAGCCAGTTATACAACATTTAACGTTTCAAAACAAGTCCAAGCACGTAAGCTAATGAACGTTTAAGTTAATGAACACTGTCCTGAGGAATAGACCATACAGTAAACTACATTCTAGACAACAAGGCACATCCTGAGAGGCATCCCACAAGCCTGTTCTTCTTTATGTATTTTCCTGGAAAAGAAGATCAGTTGTGCTCTCCTGATGGACTACAACCATAGGCTTAACAACTGGGAAAAGCTAGAAGAGTGTACGCTTTATTTACACTATGTGCCACAAACATAAAAAAACAGAGGCCACATGATGATGTTCAGACTGGGTTCACAGTTCACAGCATAGTTACTGGGCTGGTATGTCCTAGCTGGCTACTGTTACAGGTTAAAAAAAAGCATCAGCACCCCACCCAGGAACTAATGAACAGCCATGCAGAGCTCAACACAAGGTAAAACAACGAAATCTCAGCATAACTTAAAAGAAGATTTCAAGGCTATGACTGTCATCTGACACCTTTCAGTATCAGCTTTCTAAAACTGGATTGTTAGTTTTCTCCTGTAACCTGAGATGAACTCTGTAAATTACCTAGAGTTGGAGACATTTATAGACAGATCTAGGGTCTAATCTAGGCAGTATTTAAAAGGATCCAGCATAAAAATTTAAAGTCGATGTCACAGCTGTTTCATTGACTGCATCAAATCAAACTGACAAAGAGCATTTTTGTTACCATGCTAATTCCAAGTGAATTCAAAGCAAGGCATTTAATATCAATTACTCACGTAGTCTCAAAGCAGGTGTTGCTAGAGCAGCAACTTCCATGCAAAAGCCGTGACAATTCTTCTGTTTAGGCATGCAAAACTTTTAATAAAAAGAAGTTTATGAACTTCTGTGTTATACCATTACAGAGAATGTTATAGACTGTTCTGTGTTTTATAAAAAATGTGTTTCATACCTCCTACATTCATTTTTTTTATACAAAACACAGAACATAGGAAGGCAGAAGACGTGAAGCATATCTGCAAAAAAAGCACTGCTACAAACACTCTTTATATTAAGCTTAAGCGTTATTTAAACTCAAAGTGAAAAAAAAAAAAAGTCGGTTAGAAGTCTCATTTTCAGGAATAACAGGTGTTAACTCCAAGCAGATTGATCTTACAGATTTTCTCAATGCTACATTGCTATCAGTAAACATCGTGGCTTAACAGCTCTGATTCACAAATAATGGAAGTCATCTGTAAGCTTTAGTCCCAAATTTTACAACCCTTTCTGGAACAGAAACGAAAAAAAAAACCACTTTAGAGATGAGAGGGCTTTTCACCTGGGAGAGTGGGGTCTGCAGGCTCACAGTAGGATGGATACTCACTCTGCAGTACCAGATGCTCAGCTGAGATGGGGACAACACCGCAAAGAAAGCTCTCTGGGGATCCGTCTGGATATGAAGAGGCTGCTCCTGGGACTCCAGAGGACACAAGAGCCTCTTGGGCCAGCCGCTGAGAAAATACATGGCTGTCAATTTCCCTCTTCCCGAGAAGCAGGCTCCCAGCTTACTCTAGGCGGGGGACGGCGGGGACATCAGCCGAAGGAGAGAGACAGGAGGGCTCGCTGCCCGCTCGACGGCCTCCGAACGAAGGGCTCTGACCACCGGCCCGGGGCCCGCCACGCATAATCGCCAGCGACACGACGGGACCCCTCGGCTCACCGCCGCCGCCCGCGCCCGACAGGGGGGGCGGCCAAGGCCTCCCTGCCGCTGGGGGTCGTGGTCCGTCTCACCCAGCCGCCGCCGCCGCCGCCGGTGCTCTCTCGCGGGTGTGGGGCCGGGGAACGCCGCAGCCGCCGAGGGCGGAGGCGGAGGCGAGTCCGCGGAGGGGCGAGAGCCAAGCGGGCCGCGGCCTGAGGG
The DNA here is from genome assembly GCA_035590195.1 of Aviceda cuculoides. Taxonomy (NCBI): domain Eukaryota; kingdom Metazoa; phylum Chordata; class Aves; order Accipitriformes; family Accipitridae; genus Aviceda; species Aviceda cuculoides. The sequence continues at coordinate 51,800,161 of JAVJGG010000074.1, forward strand.
AGGC
>JAVJGG010000074.1:51800169-51826149 GCA_035590195.1 Aviceda cuculoides
GGGGGGCGGCCGGTCACTGCTCCGAGCGGGCCCGCAGGAGCTGCGGCGGCTGCAGCGGCGGCTCCTCCCTCCTGCGGGTGCCTCGCCCGCCCGCGCTCCTTGTCGCTGTCACTGTCGTCGTCGTCGCCGCTGACGAGGCTCCCGCCGCCATCTCCCTCTTCCTCCTCTACCTCCTCCCCCGCTACGGCGTCTGAACGCCGCGGCCCCGAGCGCGACGGCGGCCCGGCAGCGGCGGGAGGGAGGGAGGGAGGGGGAGGGCGGCGGTGGGGCGGGGCCACGCGCGGAGGCGCCCATTGGCCCCGGCGGTGGGACCGCGCGGAAGTGACGTCAGAGGCGTCTGATGCTCCTGTCCCCGGCCCCGAGAGACTCCGTGTCAATGTTCCGGCGAAAAGGCGCGCGCTGGCGTCGGAGGCGGGGAGGGGGATGGGAGGGGGGCGCATGCGCGTGCGTGTGCAGGGGGGGAGGGGGAGGGGAGGCGTATTCTGCCCAAGCGCGCAAGGCGCCGTCGCCAGTCAGCGCGGGGGGCGGTGGTGGTGTCCTGTGGCCTCTTGTGGCGGTCTACGCATGCGCAGGGGGGCAGTTGGGCGAGGGGGCGTGCGGGGGCCGGGGTCGCCCTCCCTTCCCTTCCCCTCCCCTCCGCCGGCTCAGGACGTGCCCGCAGGGCACGTTCCGAACAGGCAAGGCGGGAGGCTGCGGTGCTGGCGTACGGTTGGGCTTCTGGCTGCCGGCGCTGGGGCTGCTGACGCCTCACGGCCCAGGGAGGCCGCGGCCTGCGTCGGGGCCTGGTGGTGCCGGACCCTTCGCACGAAGGAGGCCCCTCCCGCGCCCAGCCTGCGGTTTGGGAGATGAAGAGGTCGTTTAGCGGCGGCGGGGAGCCATGGAGGGCAGCTGTAGGTGATAAAGAGAAGTCTGGGTGAGAAAGGACCTGCGGGCGCGGGCGGTGCCGTCGAGGCCGTGTTCTGGGGACAAGGCGAGGGTAGGCGCAGGGAACGGCTGCTCACGCAGCGTGTGCGCGGCATCGTGGCTTTGGCGTGAAGCTTCCGCCAGGTGCTGTCACAAACATTTCTCCCAAGGGACGAGTTGGATCAAGAATCTAATTAACCTAAAGCAACTTTGTTTTTTTCTTCCTGCTAGTTTATTTTCCATCCGAGACCTGTTCCTTAGTCTTGTTTCCATGCTTGCCCAGATGCTGTTATTCGCACACTAAGAGAGCAGGAGGATGTGCTGTGAAGGATGAAAAGTAGAAACTGAAGCTGTAGCTTTAGATGTAGTGAATGAGCCTTGTTAGTCTTCTCTTGTAACTGGAAAATAAAAGGAGGTGGAAGAGAACTAAAGGTAGATGTCCACACTGTTGTCAGGGTGCCTGTATTGGAAAGAATACCTACCAGTAGAAATCAGGAAAGTTTACTGAACCAGTCTCCCAGCGCTGTTTGTTAGAGGAGTTCCTATCAGCTATGCTGAAACAGATCTCACTGGATGCAAATTACACAGTTCCCTTCAAAGAACATGGTCTCTCCACTTGCCTAAGGCCTGCTCTTTCCTAACATCTTTATGCTAATAAATTGTTGTTGTTACCATATGAATACCACATTCCAGCTGAAATATTTCTGTCTGAACACAAACACAAAAAAAAGATGTATATAGAACAATCCAGACAAAACTGTAATATGCCTTGAAAAATAATACAGTAAAGGAGCAAAATACCAAGGTATTTTGTACCCATGACTTTTAAGTGGGCAACTTGGAAATGCCTTACCATCAAATTCACTGCTGCCAGATAGATGCCAATCAGTGCTTCTGCTACAAACACCCTTCTTGCTATAGTCTCTCCTCTGAACCCTTTTTGGCTTGCTTTTTTGAGAACCTAGCCTTCTAAATGAGGAAACAGAAATAATATTCAGGAGTATAGCAGCATCTCATTTATTAACACCCCTTCCGTTCCTCATATTACAAAATAAATGGCACAATACATCCTGAAGAATAGGCAGGACTTTTAGAATCGTCCTTCTGGATTAATTAGAGTTTGCCAAGTTCATCTTGATGAAAGTACAGAGAAATTTCTCAAAAGAAAATCCATGAAGCAGTTCGTAAGGGACCTGTATGTCTTTCGTACGACTTTGTAGCTTCCTTAGTTAATGCTACAGCATCCTAATGCATGTGTACACATAAGAGGTAAACATGCTTCCAGCCTGTGGTGTTCCTGCAGAACAATGCCTGGTTGTGTGCTGAGAGCAGCATTAATGAAGGAAACAGCTACTGCTGTTAGTAGCAACAACATTGCAGGATTTTGTTGTAACTCTACATGGTGCAAAAAGTAAATGGACTGAAGTCTTTGTAATGTTTGCATTGCTGCTATTGTTGCTTTCTCTGTGGAGAGGCATGAGGCGCATAACTGAAATTAGAAATAATGATGGTGCAGTGTTTCATTAAAAGTGTGACTATCAAAATCCTCACATCAGTGATAGGAATATGATCTAAACTATGTCATTTTTGGTACATTTTGGGGGGCTGAATCAAGAACATACTTAGATGCTTAGGATGGTAATTTGGTAATAACAGACTTTTTTTAGTCATAGGCTGTTTGTACTTGAGTACAAAAACATAAACACATTTCCCAGTGTTGCAGTATGGGAATGTAGCTCATAATAGCCTGGGACACAAAAGTTGTGTAGAAATGAAATGCACACAGGGCACCAAGCTCACAGAGTTTCTTGAACAGATCTGGCAGTGGCTACCAAGGCACAATTACAGGATATAGCAGCGAGACTGTGATAACAAAGCTCAACAAAACTGTGAAAACCATTTATGCACAGAGGTCCAGTTGTCAGTTGTCATCAAGTGCACCTAGTTGAAGACAAGAGTTACTTGCAGCTGCCTACTTGGTGACAATCATGTTGTTTTGGAAACTGCACTCTTGAGATAGCTGTGTCCTGAAAAGGAAGAGCTCATGCAGAGCTGTGGGAACATCCAGGGGCATTGAAATATCGTGAGTCTAGATACCTAAGTCCCGATATTAGCAGGCTAGTGAAAGGAAGGAGAGGACACTGCTGGTGGCAAAAGTAGATATGGGATGAAAATGATGCAGGAGGGTAGGTATTCTGCACAGTTGCCACTGTTAGGACTCCTGGCATTGATTTGCAGCTATTGCCATGAACTGTCGTTTAGATTGTGCAGCTGGGTCTCACCTAATGTTATATCTGCAGCTGTTGCGTGAACAATTATTGAAGGTCAATCCTTGTATGTGAAACTGAAAAAAAAAGAAAAAGATCCCTCCCTCCACTATTATCACCACCAGCAATGTAGCTCAAAGCCAAAAAAAACTTAGACTGTTAGCGAAGCATGGTCATAGTCAATGGCATGACATTTTTGCCATGCTGCTTACAGATGCAGGTGTTGTCACTTAAGCCACAGAAGGTGTGTGACAATGCACGAACATCTGTGTTACGTACATCAAAATATCTTTATTTAAAGTCATCTTGAATTCTTAGAACTGGTTATGGAACAAATGAGTCCTTTACCTTGCAGATTCCTGCTGCTGAAATGTGAAGGTTGCCACAGATTAGCCTGTTATTTAAACTGCCTGTTTCATTAGTCATCCTTTGACCCACCAAAAATTGACTTTTTCACTGAGAACAGATCCATGTAAACGGAACAAGGTAGGGCAAATATTCAGCTCATTTTCCTATAGACCATCCACAGAGATGATTTCAGGGGGTGAATTATAATGGTTGTTAGAATCCTTAAACATGAAATCTAAGGAAATATCAAATTATTAATATCAGAAATTTAAAAAAAACCCATACAGTAAAAGGGAAGTTACTTGCTATAACATGCTATAACACCACAGGAAAATCTTATGTATTTTAAAAGGAAAATTTAAAAAACCAAACAAACAGTGGATTGAGCACTAAGTCTAGTCACCTGCAAAGCCATGGGTTTTATTAAAGCACAGAGAAAAGTCACTCTGATTATTGCAGACGTTTTCTGAATTCAGCCAAGAGAAATGGAAGGAGTATTCCTTTGAAAAGACTGTTAGAAAGAAGGGTAAGAACAGTTTATTCTCTTGTTACTGCAAAATCAAGTCAGGAATCAGTGCTTATATACAGTATATGACCTTAAATACTGGGACAATACTCATTTATAATAGCTAGACTCCATCATTGTACCACACAGAACAGTCACGCTGGAGTAGAGCAGTACAGTTCTTTTGGATTAATCATTATGTTTATACTCACTTTCTGTCAAATTATTTTTTATTTTTACACCCAGCTATGGTTAAATAAAATAAAAACCTGATTGTGAGCAAAGTTAAGTGCAAGTAATAAAATTAATTGGGTACATTGCACCTGTTTTCCCTAGCAATTATTCACAAATGATCACAAAATCATTTGGCAACTATTTACCATTTGATAGTTTGTAAGTTTATGCAGTTAATAGTTATTGGTTTCAGATCATTCTGTAATTTCCTGTAAATACTCACCATCCATTTTATAGCGGTATGTCATTTCACACAAGTGACGCAGTACTGTTTTCATTTTCTCACTGGACAATTCATGTAACTTACCAGCAGTATAAACCAGTAGTGTTAGAACTCACGTTTCCGGAGTTTTGCAATAGAGTTTTGCAATAATGTCTCTGGGGGTTTTTCAGTGGATGAACTGAACAACTGACACATTTTTATTCTGAATTTTGGAAATGTGTATGTTATTCAGAAGTAGCTTTCACCAAGCATTCAAGAACCCAAACCTAAAATTTGCAAGTGAATTAGTAAGTTTGCTAGTGAATTCTGAAGCGGAAATATATGTGTATACAAATATTACAATAAAATCATAGTTATGGTTTAGTTAGGTTAGAAATCAAGTACATTTGGGCCCTGAATACTTTCTTATGTTTACTTATCTCTGAGAAAATGGAAAGGGAAATCAAAGCAGAGCTCTAATCCATACGTTAACAGACATACAAAATATGTAAAGCCAAATATGAAGGGAGAAAAAGATTTCAAAGTTCTGCAAGCAACCCATATCACTTAATGGATTAATCATTGTCAGTGTCAATAAATACATGTGCCAAAACCATGGGCTATCAGATTGAACATAGCTATCACAACATTTGCATAAGATTTGGATTCTTTGGAATAAAATCCATATAGAAACAATCCTGTGGACTTCAGTTTGGTTTTCATAACTGCTATTCATTAGGGGGGTATTTTTTTAAAAATTCTTCTACATCAGTGAAAATATCCCTAGAAATACATTATCTTCTTTCAGACTTTATTACATGCGTTTCGGTGACTGATGAATATGCTCTTAGTTTCACGAGTAGCCTACCACTGAAGTGTTCGCTTTGTGTACACGATTACTTTGCCAAAATTCATTGCGGTTTCTGAATAAGTCTAGAGAATTGCATTTCCTGAAGGTATCTGAAATTTGATACTAGGAAGCTGAAATATCCAGAATCACAGATAATTTTTAAAGTCTTGGCTTTAGGAAATAAGTTATTCTTTTGGATTCTGGAACATGCAATGTAGCCTCTTAAGGAAGGCACCAACATTATGAACTGCAGATCATTTAACTGGATTGGATCATCTCTGATCAATAAAGAGGCTATATACAAATGATATATGGCTTTCCAAGAGGAAAAAGTGCTTGTAGAAGGAGCTAAATGACTCTTGGTATGCATTTTCTAACATCATTTTCAGTATAAAGCAGTGCTGGAAAAACATTTTCTGTGCACTATAAACAGCCTGACTGAAGAATCATGCAAGCTGCCATGTGTGGAAAGCAATTAATTAAGCTTTTGTGGGGTGATGGCTGCATGTTTTTAACAGGTAACACCCTTTACCTGAAGTATGAGGTACACAGTGTGGTTACAGTATATTACATGCATATGGGAATTGTGGACAAAATGGAGAGATAGGAGCTCTTGTATGTGGAAGCATTGGTAGATAGGATGACCTAGACTTGTATGTTATATGTTTAAATTATTGGTTTTACTAGGTGTTTCTGGAATTTTGTGAACATTTGCTGTGTTGTATCATCTGAAACTCACAGAAGTGCACTTGAATTATCTTGCTATACATATTATATTGATACGTTATCCATAACACTTGTGTTATGGATACAGTGTTACCTGTAATAGATCATGCCCTGACTTGCCTGTTGAATTTGAAGAATGTTTTCAGCCTGAAGATGAACAGTGAAGGAAAACATGCATGTTGGAGGCAGGAATCTGATCTGGTAGGCTGTCGGACGTCATCTGCAGCCTGTGACACCGTCTCTATCCAAGAAGCAGGATTCTGACTTACAGGTGACAAGATGCAAAACACATTTGCAAGTATCTTCTTGAGCAGATACAAGGGACAAAGTAAAAGAAAAGATGAAAACAGAGGGATTTTCTTGTCTATGATTAGTGGATAGTAACCTTAATTTCATCTTCTGTGTGTCTTCATTGTAGACACTTGTCTGGACTGAGATGCATATTAAATAACCTCTGACAGTGTTTTAAGGTGCCTATAGCATTAGCAGTGCCCTCTGCAGGCTTTTATTTGGTAAGCAAAGAGAGCTGTAGCAATTCTGCTCTATTTTGATAACATATTTATACGGCTGAGCTAGTTCTTTTAAAATATTTTGCTAGCGGAGCATCATCTTTGGATTTTTATTGGAGTTTTATTTGGAGTTTTATTCCCAAGCTGCTTGGAAACAAACACAGAGTGCTGTAAGTGAACATCCATGAAGTTCTATGCAAACAAATTACACACTTGTTTCAAGACCCTGGTTTCCTATCAGTCTTTGTGTTACAACGATACAGCATCTTGGGTAACAGATATTCCAGTTTCCATCTCTCTTCCCCTTAGGAACTCATCTCTGTCTATACTAACCTGGCTGTGTCTGAAAAAAACAGGTGATCAATTCAGTTTTTAGTTCTTTGTGATCAGTGACTACACTGAAAAAAAAAATCATCTTTTTTATAAGGCAGATTCAGCCAAATTGATACTGAGGTGGAGTTGTCCCAACACCCCTAAAATACGGCTGCAAGTACAACCAAAATTGTCACTGTCAGAGAAGGCATCATATTTTGAGCTGTTTACTGTTCAAGTCCAATCCAAAAGAAATTATTTTAAAACTCTGGGTTTTTTTCTATTTGTTAATGATCTATCTCTTGCAGCTTAAAATATCTTCCAGTTGCAGGACAAGACTTGGAAGTCATTTATCTCTTGGTAAATTACATGAAAACTGATTGCTTATTCCAAATCATCATTGATTAAGTGGTAACCCATTCAATGCAAGAATATCATCAGCATAAAGTAGAGCCTTTTCATTACTGTACTTATGAGTAAATTGCTCTTATTCATTCCAGTCCCCTGCACATCAAAGTGTATTTTCCAATCAGGAGGCTCAGAGCATTGAGGACAATTATATGCCAAGAGTTCTGACTTCTGGTCTGAGACCATGCAGGAACATCTGTGTGGTGTCTAGAAAGTCACCTAAGTGTTGTTAAAATCTTGCTAATAATATGTGCCTCACCAAATTGTTGTGTGTGTAAATTAGTTAAGGAGACAGATTCCAAGCTGTTTGTCAAGCAGAAGCTTGTACTTTATGTCAGCTGAAGATCTGAAGGGGCGAAAGATGCAACACCAGGGAATACTGTCAGTTATATTCTTAGATGGACCTCACAAATATTAAATAACCTATCAGAAAAATAAACCCATTAAATTGGAATTGGAAAAATTCTAGAGAGGTGGTTGACTTTGTCCACATTTAGAAAAATCTCTAATTAACTATCCTGTGGCCTGTTTAGAGGTTTGACATTTGTAAATAAACAGTGTGTGGAGCTATAGAGCTTGTTTGTCTGGGGATGTAAATTAGATAACATCAAAACAGCAAAATGAAAGGGGAAGTGCTATATGAACTTCTGCTTTTAGGCTACACTCCAGTAGTCACATTTTTTCAGTCACTGAACCGTGCCAACCTTTCAGCAGTTCCTTGACAGAGTTAAACAGACATTTTCCTAAATGTAATCAAAGCACTTGTTTTCAGTGATATGATCTTACTAAAAAATAGAGAAGCATTTCAGCTTTTGTAGACCATACCCACAAAACTATTGAGTAGGAAGCAAACTGGTTGGAATGCTGGCAGAACAAAACAGTTCTGTACATAGACGCTTACTTGTTTTGGTGAGCATGTTATGTGTCATTGGATGCCAGTTTTCCAGCTCAGATACTGCTTTATGACTTGGCTTAATACTTATAATAAATAAAGGACAATTAATGCAAAATAAGGACATACTGAGGCAGAAATGTTTCCATTACTCATCTTTTTGGAATTGGATGATGAAACATAGCATCAATTGTTCTTAAGCAATCCTGGGAACCACAGGTCTCAGAGTGACTGGCATGTTTAAAGTCTTATTAAAAATAATTACTAGGTTTTAGTAAGAATACTATACTTCCATATTAAGAGTTGTTTTTCTGTTTTACTTATGTAGGTCAACGAAAATTGTTGACCAGCCCCGAATATGTTGAAATAATCTCTGTGACTGAAAATGCGCATGCCTGATAGAGAACAGATGCAGCAAGATGTTTAGTGAGAAAACTCCAGTTTAGCAAGCATGTGCTTTAAGTGCTTCAGTGATTCACATTGGCTTCAGTGGTACTGAAATACATTAAACACTTTAGTACTTTCGGTGTGCCCTACTGTAAAGATGAGAGTTCTTTATTCATACATTGAAAATTATTGAAGCATGTTTTTAATGCACTCCTAAACCAGGGGTACAATATCAACTCTTAAACACTTTTTTAATCATTGATGTTTTGCCCTAACAAATACCAGCTTAATATTACTTTACTAGTAGTAACGAGAACATTTATTTTATTAGTGTGTATGTTCAAGGTGTTCTTGCCACTTGAACGCTGTTGGCTCTTTTCACCCTTTCACACCCAAAAGGGCACCAAAGGCAATGAGAATGATTGACAGCCTCAGGACTGCAGGCTGCTGACTAGGACCTGACTCAGGGTTAAAGTCAGCGAACAGAATGTGGAAAATTTTGTATGCGACCTGAAAAGGACTGCGAATGTGAATGTACATGTAAGATATGTGACTGAGGGCATGTGTATGTTTCACTGTTGACCTTCAAGACTGATCAGAGGAGGAACTGGATCAGGCCACCTCCTGCATGTCCATGCTTATATCAGTGTGGTTTGTGTTTACATGGGAATCACGGAGGGAAGAGATGAGGGGGAAACATTGCAAAATCTTACCAAACTCGACAGTATGAATAAGAACCTGGTGTTCACTGTCCTTTCCAGTATAAGACCTAGGGAGTATCCAGTGAAGCTTGCTGTTGGATAGGTACCGAATAAATGGAAGGAGGAAGTCAGTGGGTCTACTTCTTGAGTACGCTGTTATGTTGTAGATACATCTTCTCCCCATTTTATGATTTTTTCCAAAATCAGTGGATCAGCCAGTATCTATTTTTCCTTGAAGAGCATGAAGAAGATTGCATAAAGAATAAAAATCATAATGCCCAGGATCAAAACCACTGTCATTGCTATGTCACCTCCATTTGGGATGCATAATACATAGTCCATGAGCAGTTCCTAACATTAAATGAAGCGAAATTCTAATGCTTCATCCACAGCATTCAATGATCCTCCTTCAGCTTTTACTCAGGCAACACATTTCAAAATGCCATGTTTGTGTTCTTCAACAGAGTATCCATTTTATCTAGAAACTGTGTACAAATAGATAGAATTCTAATTAATCTCTATTGTCATGAAAAAAAGGAACCTTAGTGACTCACCAATTACAAATTAATTTTTAATAGGTGGATTTGCAAAACTTTATTTTCTGTTTAATTCCTTTGATAGACATCTGAGAGCTTATGGGAAGGCATACAGGCAAAACTGCGCTTGCAACTTTTGCTTTTTTCAGGTGGAAAAAATTACAAGCTTGCAAGACTTGTAAGCCAGCACAGGACATGCATAACTGAAGTCAGTAGAACTATTAAGCATATAGGTCTTGTCCTGGAAACTGTTCAGTTTTTGCAGCTTCATTGAATATAAAGGGACTTGGAAGAGCTCGATGCCCCTCAGGATTTAGCTCTGTGTATACATGGGAAAGCCAGATATGCCATTGCTCAGCAAAATCTGGAGAAAAGCTGAATTTAAAAGGTCTTTGTCATGTGCACATGCTGTCTTGAGTCATGTGATGTCCTTGGCCTTGTAAGACTTCTGTCTTGTGATCCTTTTCCCTAAGTTTTGTAATAGTCCCTGAAATACTGACATTTCATCCCTCCTTCCTTCACACTCCCACTAAGAACTGGATTTCAAAATAATATACCTCTTGCTGAGACTGTAAAACAAAATGTCCATGTTACAGGCAGAGTCTTGTGATGTGTTCCAAATGTGGCTGTAAAGGTCTGAAGAGAAGTTTCCCAATGTGATGTGAAAATCTGAACTGAGCTGAAAACTGAGCTTCTGCCAGTAGAAGAATGCAAGAGCTGCAGAAATACAGGACTTTGCACCAAGAACAGGACATTATAATTTCATTACTGATGAAACAGGTGGAACCACTTAGCAATCTGGTGTTTCAACATGTAAATGACAGGTAAAATACAGGCCTCCCTCATGTCAATAGCAATGGAAGCCATACCACTGTTGTGCCTGTTTGACAATGGCTCGGTATCATTAAAAGCGTAAGAACACTAGAGCCAGATTCCAAGTCTCTCTGTTACAAAATGCATACATGCTGATAGTGGACAGCAAATAATTTTTTTATAAAGAAGAAGAAAGAAAAACAGAACTCTCAGCGGTAATGCTGTTTTCCCTCAATGTTTTTTACAAGAAGCAGCTCAAGCTGTTCTCATGCCATTCAGAAACAGCCCTTGTACACACCCAACACCCCTGGACAGAGCACAGTGCTTAGGCATCAGACAGCTTGTCTGATTGTATTTTATAGAGTCTGACTGGAAATGGCACCTTAGTCAAATAGCATAAAATACTCAGATCTCTGCATTTGTAAAGTAAAGCTTTTATACTTTAGACTTACCAGCAAAAAGGAATTATTGGAGACATCAACCAGACAGTGGTACTCTGACTAAGTTGATGTTATGTAGGTAAAAATGTTAACAAATATGTTGTCATTTTATTTTTGTTTTTTTTTCTGTGGCTGTTGGCACATACTGCTCAAGAGAAATTTGAAATATGAAATATGCAGAGGAGGGCAGGGGGAGAGGAGAAAAAACAGACAGAAAATAGGATGGAAAACTACTAGTCTAGCATACAAAGAAACCTTTACTAATTTGCTAACAAATTCCTGATTAGAGACCCCTATCAAAATCCCGCTGCTGTTTGAGACACACAGTGTGCCAGGGTTATGTGCCCAGCAGTCAGGACTTGTTAAATGACTGAATAGCAATACAATTTGCTTAGCTGTCAAACTATTTTCTGTTCACATCCTCAGGGCTGCTTAGTAAAACATGCTGCAGATTTTTAGCATTCTATTCCTTTTTTGGTGGGGGGGGGGGGGGGGGCAGAGGGGAGTATCATACTTACCATCTGTCATTGTCTTTTTTAAATAGTACTTGCATTGTTCTTGCATTTTGCCTTTTTTTTTTTTTCTGTAAATGGTGGGATCTTATTATGAGGTCTTGTTTATAATTCTCCATTATTCTGTTTGGTATTAGGTTATTCTGTAGTACTTGAGCTGATGATTTATTCAACTGAAAATCACTTGGCTCCATACCGTGATACCTTGTATAACACTCTCTTTAAAGTAAAAGGCCTTGTCTGAGCATGGTTGTTCAGTAAATGCAGAACTAGTGCAAGGAAGGTCTCTACCGCTTGCTATTGTGTTATCAGCACTACCATTCTTCTGGTCTGCTACACTGTGAGAAGTAGCAAAGTTGCAAAGTCATGCTGTGTAGCTGTCAGAAGCAGGTCTGAGATGGCGTCTCGTTAGACTTATCTAAGTTTTTTTTGAAAAAGAGAGAAGTGAATAGGTCGCTAAAGCATGTAACCAATCCACCTAACCTGAGATCTGCTAGCAGCAATGTGGTCAGCTCAGCAGAGCTTAACTATAGAGAAACTGGGAAAACTTTTGTTTCTTGATTAATTTCATATTTTCAGGGAGAAAAATCCATCTGAGTGGGTACGAGGATCAAGTTGGCTGTATTTCTGCTCAGAGTTTTCCAAATCCCTGCTTGGGTCTTGGACTGTTCCTGCTTTCCTAAGGAAAAAAACCATGCTGCTGTGCAGTGAAGAACAACTGGAAGTTAAATGACTTTTAATTTTTGTTAACGGACAGTTATATTTGAGTATGAATATAATAGCTCTATGCATCTCTGCTTCCCTATTTCAAAAAAACCCGTTGACATTTAAAAATAGCAACATGCAGGGCTGTAGTTAAATACAACAGTTAAAGCAGAAGGAGCAGAGCTGCTGCAGAAGTGGCTGCTCTAAGAATAGGAGTCACAGGAGATGTCCTGGGCTTGTACAAAGGTGATTGCTATTAAAACCAGTAATAATGAACACAGGATGTTTTACAGAAGGCAACAGACTCCTCATTTCCAGGGCACTACATGCAACAGTAGGCTTTAGCTGCCCTGGCCACCAGTGCACCCTCTGCCCGTGGGCCTGGGAGCCCCTTTCGAGCTCATGCCCAGGCACCCAAGTCTTGCCTGAGCTGAGCTGTAGGTAGGTAGGTCTGCGCCCAGCCCTGTCCCCTGCCATCCTGACTTACTGCTTTTCCTGGCTGGACCATGGGCCCATGCGAAGGATTGCCCTGTCTCCAGGCCTGGCTGGCCGTGCCTAACCGGATCCCCTGGCTGGTGAGGGGTTGTTGGGAGATTGTGTCACCAGCCCTGGTCCAGCTTAGGCACCAAGGGGCTGTGCCCTGCTGGGGATGGCATGGTGCTGAGGTTGCCCTGTGCTCCTGGTTCAGGGCCCCTCGTGGGGCAGCCCTGCTCTTGCAGCTCACTGACGCTTAGTTTGCCACGCAAGCCTAGTAAAACTAGTTATATGGGGATGGTAGTGAAACTTCAGGAGATGTGGCTTTTATTCCTTCAAGGTCCTTCAGTCTGCTTCTATTAAGGTACATGCTTGCCTCCTCCATCAGTAAAATAGTATGATAGTGTTTACACACACTTGGAAAACACTTTGAGATTCTCAGATAGGAGATACTGTGTTGATGCTTCACTAGTTTACAAAGCCATGAAGTCAGCTAATTAAATCCCTTTCTCAGGAAATTCTATGCTTCTTACAAAATAGATCAGGTGACAAATAGCTAAGTTCAGTACAAAAAAGTAGTCCCCCTCTTGACTCTTCTTGTGTGAACTCATACCCAGGATAGACAACAGGGCCAAAATAGGCCACCTTGTTCCTTTTGAGAGCAGCTGTCTGAGTTTTTAATGCAGTTACTCCCACTTTTTCAGGAACATAGTCAGCTGTTTTGCTGCTGCTTTTAGCAGCGACTGTTCTTGAAGTTAGAAGTTCAAATAAACATGGTACTGTGATGCTGGGGTGTATGGCCTGCTGTTTGGGCAGACTCTTTATGAAAGCAGGTAAGTACTTCCCTGTGTTCAAGTATATTTGCTGTAGTACAGTCTGCTGTACTTCAGTGGGCTTCTGTAAATATGTCACACCTGCTTGTACAAAGCAGCTTGCAGCACTGAGATCTCCAGTTACTAGTTTTTGGAGGAAAACAAGCACAACCTTATCCTGTTGTCCCAGCCTTCCAAAAGCGATAGGAGGAACCTCCATTTTCATGGACAAAAGTGGGTTGTTAAAAACACTGCATCCTGTTAAAGCGCTAATAAAAATAAAAGTTCAACTTAAATCTATCAAAGTGGAAAAATTTAAAGAATTAGGCTGAAAATACAAACCAGATTCCTTAACTCATTCCAGTCTTGTTTCTCTTAGCTCCCCGTGGCTTTTTGGATTTAATTAAGGATTTAAAAGCTTTTTAGGGACATTCATAGTCACAAGGAGGGGTTTAAACCAGGATGTGTCACTTTTGGCCCCAGAGACTGGCTGGCACTGTTTGTTTCAAACACTTTTGTAGCTGTTCTTCACACAGCCTGTCTTCATGGCACAAAGCCCAGTTCTGCAAAAAGCCATGCCATGTTGTGCCTGCGAAGGGCGCACACACACAGGGGTTAGCTGGCCAGCGTGTGCAGAATCAGAGCAGCAGGCAGGGCAGTAACTCGTACCTGTCCTACGCACGAGTGCTCCCACTGTCACACAGCTGTGAAGTGAAAGGCTGGTGTGGAGCAAGCCTGAGCATCTACCTACACATGGGAATGACTGTCTCAGAGCAGTCACTGCGTAGGACTGAAGAACAGTTTACCTTGTTCCTTATTCCTGCTGTGAGGCTTCTGGTTTCTAAACCATCAGCAGGCCCCTTTACTAGAGCATTCCCTTCATGACACTGCAAGATGAGAGCTGTTTCTCATGACAAGTAAGGTTTCAATATATATCAAAGCAGTGCACATGTTCTTGTTCTCCTGGGAAAAACCCAGCTTTGAACAAGTGTCTGGCCAGACACCAAGGGCAAAACAGACCTTTTTTTTGTTTATAGGACTAAGCAGTCAGAGTCTCTGAGTAGGAACTCAGTAGTGGATAACTGCAGCTTGTTACTCTTGTTTATTAAAGGAGGTTATGAAGGAAAATTAATACAGGCAACACTTACTGTGTGGGAAACAGTGTCTCAAAAGTTACAACTCCAGGAAAGCTGGTGTTCTCGCAGGTATAGACCTCAGCATGTGGTAAGAAGAGTTTGTGTGATCTTTAAGACAGGAACACAGAATTGGAAGAGGTCTTATGATTAGCATGTCTTGTGACAAGACACAAGTCATACAATCCCTCCCATAAACTCATTGCACTCTAGCTGTAAACAAGTTCTGGTTTTGCTCTGCCACTTTCACGGAAAAGCTTCTTCTGAGCCTCCCTACTCAAACTCTCAAGAAGCCTAATCTCTACACTGCATTTAGCACAGAGCCACTTTATACCTTTGCTTCTGTGCCACTATTGACTTTGTAAACAACTCTTTTCTATGCTGGTGGACTATTCCTCCAATAACCTAAATAAGGTATTTTTCTTAACAGCAATCCTGTCTTCCATCTCAGGCAAGCAGGGAAAATCCAAGGACTTGGATTGCCCTACTCGAGTACTACAAAGGGCAATGACAAAAAGGACAACTATGCAGGCTTGGAAACAGGAAGTTTAATTATCTCAGTTATGATCCTGTTTTGAAATACCATATCAAGGAGGAAGTCATATGTGTGGCCTAGAACTGGTGCTAAGTTATATATGCAGTTGTGCTCCTGTAACTGACAGGGTACCTGAGGCAGATCAGTTAAAGAATTAAGCTGAAAATATGCAGATCAACAAAGGATGCATGACTTATATCAAGACCCAGCACAGAGAAGATGCATCGGTTGTTAACCTTTGACTTGAGAAAATCCTTGACCTTCTCTACAAGGGACTGTGAGCCCATCTGTGTAGTAAATTTCTCTAATCACTTCCTACTTCCTTCATAGCTTTCCCTATTTGAGTCAAGAACCTTTCAGCTTCTGCCCATTAGCAATTCTCCTGTCAGGCAAGATGTGCAACTAAATCTCCGCGTTTTAGACTGTAGCCAGTCACCTGGAAGCAGCAAGAATGTTAAGTTATCCCAGTGCACAGTTTGGCTTCCAGCATAACGGCAACCTTGTCTGAAGTATCAGAGATTGGGTAAGGTCAGCAATGACTAACTGAGCAGAGTTGGCTCGTACCCTGAAATGGCTTCCAGTCTATGTCTTGTTCAAGACTGTCTTGACTGATGCAAGAAAATTTTTCATACTCTTGTGCTTTTTCCACCTTCCTCTCTCCAATGTGGGGTACAATTGTACAACTCAGCATTGTGGACATCCTGGGAATACCTGACCCAACCAACTTCCTCCCAGTGGAGGTGACTGGGACTCTGATCTTCTGTTCTTTTGCAGCAGTTGTCATACACATTTTCAGTGTTGGAAAACTGAACAGCCTTGTAGAGGTGAAGTTTGAGGATTGTTGTAAAGAACCTGAACAATCCTTCATAAACTGTTATGTAGGGGCATTTAAAACAACTGATCCAGTGGTCTCTTCTGAAGTTAAACTGTTAAATCTATGTCAACAGCAGAATGTATGGGAAGGCAGAAGTCATTCCTATTCACAGCATATACTAATCTTCATCCATCTCAGTGAAATTTAGACTGTCATGTAAATAAGCTACTCAGACGGGAATTCACCACATTCTCCAAGTTTGCTGAATCAGATTCTGCTCATGGCTTTGAGCATTTAACTGGTCCAGAAGCAGGCTCTATCTCTGACATCTTCCCCAATATATCAGCAAGGTCTACAATCTGTGGTTTACGTTTTACTTCACAGCTCTTTAGGAGCATGAGGTATGTGCATGACAAACATACAGAAAATCAGTCTTTGCATGGAGGTCTAAATATGTTGCTTTTGCTTAATAAACTTACAGCTGTCTTGCTGCCTCAGTTTTCTCACCAGTCTGAGACAGCTCCCTGGACTACAGTTGCAGTATTTTGGAGATGTAGCGAAGCATCCCTCAGCAGTTCATGGCTTCTTACATGAACCAGGAAATTCTTTGAGCACACAGTGCTTCATCTGACTTTACTATTCTCACAAAAATACTGGGTCCCTCTTGAAACAAATGTTGTTGATCTTCTGTTCCCTTTTCCCACCAAAAGCTTCTCCTTTCTCAGTGACATTCTCAAGTTTATATGTCTCTTCACTGATATCCGGCTTCTTTGTTCTGCCAGGTTTTACTTTACTGCTCCATGAACACAAGGTGAAAAGAGTTATTTCACTGTTTGTCAGCTTAGCATTTTAGTATAGTTGTTGCTGAGCTGGA
This sequence comes from Aviceda cuculoides, assembly GCA_035590195.1. Taxonomy (NCBI): domain Eukaryota; kingdom Metazoa; phylum Chordata; class Aves; order Accipitriformes; family Accipitridae; genus Aviceda; species Aviceda cuculoides. The sequence continues at coordinate 51,817,062 of JAVJGG010000074.1, forward strand.
GCATCATTAAGACTGACAGTTGCCTATTTTAGATCTGGGAAGAGTATGTTCACCATCTTAGCTGAATAAAAAGTGGATTTCATACACAAATGCAGTCATCCAGTAGCACAGCAACCTTCTTGCTAGCAACATTTCCACTGCAATTAGGACTCCATTTCTGACTAGATAGATTCCCCACCCCACCACGGAAAGCCCTGTCTTCACCAGCTGAGAGTCATGTAATCATCTTGCCCCACTGCTTGAAAAACACGTGTATGTAAGGAATGCACTTATACCTACTCTTCAAATTTCTACTGAGTATGGTTTGGTTTATTTCCTTATGTAAAGTGGTTTCTAACACAGACTTTGCATGAAAGAGATTTCACTTCTCACTTGGAAAAGCCCATTAAGGAAAGAGGGTTGTGAGTAAACAAACCTCAGCTGCAGAAAAAGGGCAGTAAACACAGAAACCAAAAGTAAATAGAGCTGAGCTCAATTTTGTTTTTCAAGTCAGCTTTTAACAATGTTCACATGGTGCACTTAACCCGTGTCAGCTACTTTTTACCATATGGCTGCATATTGAAGTTGAGTGAAATACTACAGTGCACTGGCTATAAAACAGCATTTCAGGGCACAATTGACAACATGCTGAGGAAAACCAAGATGTCTTGTCAAACCAGGTGGCAGTCATTGATCTGGTGCTATACTTTCAGGCCATGCTTTCATCAGAGTATAAGAAAAGTCAGATAATTACAAAGGATACAGAAGCTAATTTGAACAACAAATTTACAATCAAAGGTTACTTTTGGTTAGAAGGGACTTCTGGTGGTCAGTTAGTTGACCCTCACCCCCACAGAAAGAAAAGCCTACTTTGAAGCTAGATCTGTTCCAGTAACGGTCATTCTTTACACTGTAGAGATGGTTTGTAAAACTTTTCTCCTTTGCTATTTTGTGAAGTAGGAATGCATTGGTTTTGGTGGCAAGCAGCATGTTTCTGTCAGGTGAAGGAAGAAATTCTGTAAGAAAAGATGACTGCACCATTTCTTAAGAAAGGCATAGGATTTTGTTCATTGGCAATCCAAAACTCTAAAAGGCATTTCCAACTGCTCCCAGTTAGCCATGGTCAGAATCAGCTGGTAGTTTTCTGGTATGCAGACATAAGTCTTGTAAGATTTAGGTTTCAATTGCCCATTAGAAATTCCTCTTCCAATTCAGTCTTTTTCCAAAGATACTAACATTCTTGATATTAACTGTTGCTTTCCACTACATCTGTGCTAGTGGAAATCAAGTAATTGAGTGGGTTTAGGCTGTTGCCAGTATGAAAGTGAATACGCTACAAAACAGAACTAATCTTCCTCTCCTCTGTGCTCCTAATCACAGAGCAAACTGCAATTCACAGATAGTAGAAGTGTTGCTGTAGTAGAAAAGCCCAGATAAACCTACTGCAAGCCCTTAAAATCTATGGTAAATGAGCAGGAAGACTCATCACCCAACTTGCCATTCCCTCCTGTGCTAAAATGCCAAATAACTCACAGTAAAGCAGGTCAGAGGATTGCAAAAGTAGTGTTCCTTAGCCAGACAAGAAGAATTAAATACTTAAAACCTATTTTTTATACTTGCCTGTGAAAAATGGTCATCATTAAAATTCAGTGAACTATGTTTTTCATGACTAAAAATCAGTAAGTAGATTCTTTGCACATCTTTTCATACAAACATTCCACCAACTTTAACTGAATCCATACCTTTATACAGTACATTAACATGCTATTGCTTATGGCATTCTCCTAGTTTGGACAAACGTATGGACCTGAATAGAGGAGGTACATATCAGAAAAGATAATGGAAGCTTCCTATGCAAGGTATCCACTATGCCACTCTAAAATGCCAGTTGAGAGTGTCAGTAAGTTTTAAAGTCAATTCCTACAAACTTACCTTTATATTACATCTAAAAATAGTTAATATTTCTTGGTCTAATAATACTGACTCACTGTAAACTCCAAAATTATTAAAAAAACCCAAACAAACAAAAAAACCAAACCCTTCAAACACTTTTCAGTCAGTTTATCTGTATCTGAAAACTCTTACTTCAGCTGTTTCAAGAAAACAGCGTGTAAAACAGTAGATGAAGCAGTAAGAACAGAGACTCATTGTATCACACACATATCATATGCTCAGTGGTTTGCAGTAAAAAACAACTCACGCATGAATTCATAGACACATATAGACTGGACAAGCTGCTGACAAGCTAACTTTGACACACTAAGATGTGACAATCATCCTGATTTATTTTGATTGCAGTTCATAAGTATCCAGTGAGAACTGGTGCAAATAGAAACTTGTAAACCAAGATACATTTCTGGGTATTCTTATGGTTATTACAGTAAATAAGACTATTGCCCCCTTCGTATGAAATGGAGCGGATAGGGCATAGGATTGTTGTGCAAAGCTGAGCTGCCTCTGCCTAGGGATGCCAGGTGAAACCTTTCAGTGTACAGACCATTAAGAGGGAAAGAAGGGCAGTGTTTGCTATGCCTGTAAAATGAGCGGGAAGCGCTGCCCACACCTGTTCTTCCCTGCCCACATCAAGGCAACATTTACTCAGCAGCGTAAGATAATGTCAGGATGACTTTCGTTTCAGTAAGGAACAATGATAATCACCATAATCTAATTTCAAAGGCTGTGATGTACTGTTTGTGTTCATCCACATAAGTTCAGTTTGAATTACTTCCATTTTATGATTATGAGGAAAAAAGAAACAGAAAAATGCAAAATGAAGTCCTTTCAGGAACACCATGGGTTAGATTTTTCACCGTGGCTGACATAAGGGGCTCATAGTTCCCAGTGGAGTACAAATCTGGTATGGGGAGAAATTGCATGACCTTGTGCCCTGACCCTAAACTACTGCTAGGTGGTACAAGCCAAGTCAGTCCCCAAGCTGTTATTGCATCTGAAGCTAAGCAATGCTTAAAGAAGCTGCTTCTGATTCTCTGACATCTACCTAATTTGCCATGTCAGCAAGGACATAGCAAGCCTACTGCAGATTTGTCTCAGCTGAATCCAATGGTTACAAATGAGTATTTAAAGGTACAATACATAGGTATTAAAGTAGAGGTGATGACAGAGAGAGATTCATTTTTCTCTTCCACAGGTAAAATTAACAGCAGCCCTGCTCTTTAAAATCAGCTATCCTGGTGAAATAGAAAAGGGTGTAAATGCTGTCTTTCCAGTCTCATAGCAGCACTGTAGGTCCACTTTGTGCTGGTGCAAATAGCTGCAAAGTGACGTTGTAGAAGCAGCTCCCATCTAAATCCAGAGCAAGTGCTATGAAGAAAACCTTAACATTACTGATGGGATTATTTTTGTTAAACTGATAGCACTCTTCCAAGAGCAAAGTAATGACAAAAGCAGTTTCCATGTGAACACTTTTCTTCAGTCTTGTTATGTCTATCTTAGGAGAAAACACAGCTCACCAGAGCCAATATTCTTTGAAAATAATATGACAAATCCTACCCAATGCCCTTGCTTCACTATCTGATGACTATCTAAGGTGCAAAGCTGTTTCCTGCTGGGTGTTTTTTCAAAACTGGCATGGTAGAAGCTACACCAAGCACAAAGCATATTCAGAGTTGAATGAGGCGTTTTTAGGCATTCCAGTAATAGAAAGTAAAAAAGATTAAGTGCCTGGCATGGAAAAGACTCATCTTTGCCTCTAAGAAAAGTTAAAGTTGCTGTTTAAAAATAATCAGTGGAGAAATCTGGCTGAGCTTCATTTTCACTTTTGCTTCCAAATTCCTCCTAAAGAAAATTCTGTTGAGTAATCAGTTTAAATGTAAAAGTTCTTAATGTCACATAGTATACCATCACAGTTCATTTTTTTTACCTTACTTATGCAGTTTTACAGAGACTGTGCACAAAAATTCTCTTCTGTGATGTAATGTTGATTTACTTTTGGTGTTGGGATTTTGGTTTTGTCTGTCCTTTGATTTAACTTCAACCTCTTATTGATTTTGTTATACGAAATATCTTCCACATAATTGCCATGCTGGTGGGTACTTGTGGTAATTTCCAGTTTAATGTGTTGGAAAGTTTGGAAATGAGATACGGGCGTGTAATGATGTCTCCACCTGAAAGATGACTGTTTAGACATAAGATAGCATTTGCAGCTTTCATTCAAATTCCCACAAGATGTTTGAATCCAAGCACCATTCCTGAGACTGGAACAGTTAATAAAGGCATTCTTAAAAAAAAAATTCCTTGAGTAAGTCCAGAAGTAAAGTGTACGAAAGGCACTCAGATAACCTCTTCACAATGGTAAACCACATTTCATGACAGCATAATTCTCAGTAACTTCAAGATATGGTTTCTGAAGAGGCAGAGCTTTCCATTGCTGCAGTGCCAATAAATCCCCATGAGTTCACTGTTCATCCCAAGGCTAAAGTGCTGTAACTTTCCTTTGAAGTCCCCAAAAACAGATACAAAAAGTGCAAATTATGGCATGGGAGACGAATACTTTTCACAGACCCACACTCTCACTGTCTCTTGAAGCTGTGACAGTCGACAAGTATAAAGCCTCAGTCTGAGAGTTAAAATCATCTCCTTAAAGAAAGAAAATGGAATGGTATTATTTTAAAAATCTGCAATAATTTAAGCAAATAAATACCTTGATTTTAACAACTGAGTCATAAAAGAGTGAAAGCCCTATCTTCATTGTATGCAAGCTTTTCTGGGCCATGCTGAAGTTACAATGGCTCCTTAAAGCTGCCATCAACTACGAAGACATCCTGTTGCAGTCTTTTCAGAGGGAAGAGTTCTCTCTTTCTCTCTCATCTGTGGTCCAAATTCTGAATTTTCTATTACATCAAAGCTATTACTGACTATCAGCCACATAAATGAAATAACAGAACTGAAATCTGGATAGATAGCATCCACAGGAATGCTTGTCAGTAAAACCTGCACATCTGAATAAAAGTTTGCAGAACTGGGACTTCAGCAATGAGGTCAAATGTCCTACATCTTCAGTGCTGATGCAGCTTGAGCTGTAAGTTAACATGATAACATGAGCAATCCTTGTTCCTGTAACCAGGGCCATATGGGTCATTTCCAAGGATCTCTGGTAAAGTTATCTGTGGCTTTCATGCTTCAACTACCTACTCATCATGGAAAAAAGGTTCTTTCCAGTGTTGCTTAAAAATATATGATGCTCAGAAATATAAGTGTTTGTCATATGACTTACTGCATACTGCACAAAGATTTTCAGTCATTAAAATGAAGAAGTAAAAGAAAACCACAAAAAGCAGCTACCTCTCCTTTAATTTCTTCAATTCAGTAAGTGCACAGACAAGGCTAGGGCCTTCAAAGTGAAAAAAATCTACAACAGTAATACATGAAGCCATGGGAAGCCACGCTGTGTTCAGACAACGTGCACTGGAATTGTGTCTGGGCATGCACCAACGCTGTCCTGCAGATTGCTTCTTGCCTTGGGCTTCTGTTCATTTGCACATGGCATAATTCCACTGAAGTTTCACACCATCACGTGAAAAATAAAAAGGGGCCTTTGACTACAGCAAGTGCTGATTTCTGAAAGGTGAAAGTGTTTTTCTGAGAGTGTCATTTTGACTGTAGTATCTAGCGATAGCAATGAATTAGACAGCTATGGGTAAGATGCAAGCACTAGAGTTTAAGGTGGCATGGGAATCAGTGAATTCATGTCCTCTCTGTCCAATCCCTAGTTTGAAATGAAAACCTAGTTTTCATTTCACCTAAGAAAGTTTTTTTTAAGCTGGTGACTTCCTGATGCATGATTTTTTAGCAGTGAGAAACATGGGTGGCTTCTCAAGTAAATCTTGTCTTTGGAAAAGCCCAAAGCTGCCTATGCATCCAGAAACTGCTATGTATTGTTTCTTCAGGCCACTTGGTCAGCTGCATCACAGTTTTGCTTCAGTTTTGCTCCTTGGGGGAGAATCATTCATATTCCTGGAGCACATTAAGCAGCCTCAGGGCTGGCCTCAGTAGGCTGTGTTAGGGCCTGCTTGCACACCAGGGAAATACAGCTGAACCCAATACCACCGTACCTAACACTGGCCACAGCCTCTCTCCTGACAATACACTAACGTATGTGACTTTTATTTATAGGTGACAAAATTGATTTATATAAGTAGGTGTTTTAAGAGCTTTCTCATCATATTGCTTTATAGTTTTCTATGGTGATTTCTTTTTTTCAGTTCAATTTTAGTACAGGACAGTTATATGCGTCCTGATACTTTTTTAGGCATTACCTTCCCTCTGCAATGTAAAAATTCCAGGATGTCTAGGAAAGTCACATAGTTATAAGATGAGAAGTGGCTCAGTGAATGATCTAATATTCCAGATAAATGAGGTATCATTGTATTTGTTGTTAAAACCTGTGGCCTGAGCAGACTATTGCCACAAAAATCTTGATACCTTCCAGAACAACCAGCTTTCTGTATGTATATCCTACTCAGCTGAGGGTACTAGAACTGCAGTTAGTATGCAGAGATGTATACCAAGCTATGTATGCAAGCTATGTGAATCTCAGTAAAAGAGAACAAACATTTATAAATTTTTACATTGCCTGTGAGAAGTCATAACATTAGATACTGCATTTTTAGAAAGTTGAAGAAAAGTTGAATTTAAATTCAAAACTAGTGTCTATTTTGATGTAACATTATTATAGTTGCCATCTACAGATTTATAAAGACTTTAGCTGTAAGCAAGAAAAAGCTGTAAGCATCAATATAGAAAACCCTGTGACTTACTGTTCTCATCTTTCAGGTTAGGGTTCAGTTTTCTTTTCCTCTCTGTTAAAGTAAATATATACAAATTTAGCTTAAACATTCCTAGATTTGAAAGAAGCAATACAATTCAACAAACTTTTAGATTAAACTGAGCTTTAAGTTTATTGTTAACTCATGTCAAATTCATAAACTTCTCTACATTTCTTTTCTTTTACAAATTTTGAACAAAATTCTGAAGTTGTTAATAGCAAGACTTTCATTTCATGATAATAGATACATTTGTCTGAGTTTACTGGAGTCTATTTATAGGCAAAAAAGGACTAGAATAATAGCCTGTTTGCTTTATTACTTTTCCACTGTTGCACTTACAAACAAGGAAAGAAACACTATTCAGAATAGTCCAGTACAGCATACCATGTTAGTTATAGAGCCTTAATGGAGATTGAAAATAAAAACTCTGTGTCATAAGCCATAGCTACAGTGTCTTTTTAGCCATGAAGAAAAACACTATTCAAATTATGTTTTTACAGCCCTTTTTACCCAAGCCAAAGCTTGTTTGTATTCTTTACAGAATAGCAGCTGGTCAGATAAGTAAATGTATCTTCCCATATACCTTGTCTCATGTAAGTAACAAGGTGAGGAAAATAAAACCCAGCTCAAATGATCCAAGATTTCATTTTAGAACAGGGCTCATCTAGAAATAAAATGTGACCAAAGTCACACAAGCATGCCTAGAGTCACTAAAATTTCCAAAAGCTCATTCACAGAAAAAATAAAGAACGAGTGAAAAGATCCACTATCTGAAGTAAAATGTACCTTTTCTGGGTTGCCCATTCTTGAATGACTTTCTCTTTTTAAAGATTATTAGTGCAGAGGGAAGGACAGCTACCATCACACATGTGGGGACGATAAATAAGATCGGGGATTTTTGTCCACTATACTGTGTAATCATTAAAGCTGTCAAAAACATGAAAAGAAAGTAAATTTATAACTTACAAAACAGGCATTGTTTATAAAGTTAACAGTTCTGATTCTCCAAAGTCTTGCTCTGACTGAACAAAAGATTCTTAAAATTTATCAGCATAGTGTTTTACACTTATGTTATGAATACCTTATTCTGCAATATTACTATGAGAAGCTTTACAAAAAAATGTGTCAAATCTCTCATTTGTATGGCATTGGATTAAGCACTACTGCAATTTATCTGTATCCCATCTGAAGAACAATTAATTAGAAGTCTAGATCAGGGAAGACACCCATGCAGATTAAAGAATTTCTCTGTACTGGCAGCCAAATAATGGGAGCTATCCTGAAATTAAAATATACAGAAAAATGACTGACTGGTTTGTTGGACTGCAAGCTAGCTAAGGCTTCAAAGGCATAAATAATGCTGACTTGTTTCTTTTCCAGAGCACCAATATTACACTGTTTTCTAGAACCAAATTCCAGTGATGGATCATAGCACATGATATATGTGGAAATACTCTCTGTCTTGTGCAAGTCCAAGGTGATACGAACCTAAAGTGGAAATGTGAGCTGAAGTTTCTCTATTCAGTTCTTTGTTCCAGAACACACAGCTGTAGTTCTCACTCATACTTGGTTTGAACGTCAGGATGCTGGTGACATTGTAAAGACCATCTGTGGTCAGCGTATAGGTGGTATTTGCAGATCCACTGAGATTGAAGTTCTTCTCATTTTGCCAGAAAACCTCTGCCAAAGGAAAGCCTTCTGACTGGCACATAAAAACAAACTTGTCTTCACCTGGTTTTCTCATTACTTGTGTGTTTATTCTTTTGTAGGATGCTGCATAAGAAGAAGTTGAGTGAAATTACTTTATGCAACAATAGTAATCTTCCTACTTCACTTTTCCTTCTTCTCTTTAACGCCATATTTTGTCTATGGCTGTACCTGAGGTACACTTATTTGAAATAATGAAGGGTGTTTTGTCGAACGATTCTATATTCATTACTCAATCTTCTCATGCCTACAGTGACAGAACTTACTCCACTACTTTATACAAGGTAGCAGTTGACACTGAATTTATAATCTATCAATACAGAGGAAACAAGTGAAGTCTCATGGGACTCTATTTTCACTTTTTGAATATGCCGCTTCAAGAAAAAAGCTGTTTTTAATGTTTGTTTTATCACAGCTTATAAACAAGTGTGATATCTTCTTCATATTAGAACAAAATGAACATAGAATTTCTGTAAGGACAGTTCAGAGGAACCAAAGTGGGTCTTTGTCCTGGTTTCAGCTGGGATAGAGTTAATTGTGTTCCTAGTAGCTGGTACAGTGCTGTGTTTTGAGTTCAGTATGGGAAGAATGTTGATAACACCCTGATGTTTTCAGTT
>JAVJGG010000074.1:51826249-51843960 GCA_035590195.1 Aviceda cuculoides
TTCAGCTTCTCAAGCCCAGCCGGTGAGAAAGCTGGAGGGGCACAAGAAGCTGGCACAGGACACAGCCAGGGCAGCTGTCCCAAACTGGCCAACAGGGTATTCCATACCATGGGATGTCACATAAACTGGGGGGCGTGGGAGGGGGGAGTTATTTGGGGCTCAGGGATGAACGGGGTGTCGATCGGCGGGTGGTGAGGAATTGTACTGTGCATCATTTGTACATTCCAATCCTTTTATTATTACTGTTGTCATTTTATTAGTGTTATCATTATTGTTATTGGTTTCTTCTTTTCTGTTCTATTAAACTTATATCAACCCACGAATTTTACTTCTTTTCCTGATTTCCTCCCCCATCCCACTGGGGGGGTGGGGGTAGGAAGTGAGTGAGTGAGCAGCTGTGTGGTACTTAGTTGCTGGCTGGGGTTAAACCACGACACTCTTAAAAATGGCTGTATCTATTTTTGTATTTGACAAAGCTCGTTATTTAAATGCCTGGGTGGGAAATTAATGCTGCCTTATATCACACAGACATACTGCAGTAAGTGGGAAACACCAGAAACCTTTCAAAGGACTGATCTGTCATGCTATCAAGCAATGTATGCCTTTATTACTAATGTCCATTTGGCTTCAGTGAACACAGAAAAATCACATGTCCTTGCTCTGGGAGCTGCCATCACTTGGAGAATTCCCAGCCACTTGGGTAGTTGCAGCAGGGCTCCTAAGTAAATTAAAGAACCTCTGGGAAACTTTTGGGAATGGCCAGAGTTGGCCCAACAGGGCAGGGGGTCAAATGAGAGGTGGGGGCACTGCAGAAGAGGGTGTGGGAAAAGGAAGAGGGATGAAGGGCAGAGGGGGAGCATTCGCTCTCCCTCTCTGGCACAGGCTGCTCCTGGAGAAGCTCAGCTGGCTGTTGAACCAAAGACCAGCCAGCACCAAGACAACTGCTTTGGTTCACCTGGAGGCTGAGCACAGGGTCTTGATGAGAGAATTAGCAACAAATTCCTCCAAATTACTCAATTTCTACAAGCCTGTAGGAGTTTAGTAGAGACATCTCAATGAATATATACTTACATTCAACTCGGGCACTAACCTTTTACTTCCAAAGTAATGTACTTGTAGTCCACGCCCTGGTAGTCAATGAGACAAAGGTATGATCCTGCATCTATGATCTTCACGCTGGTGATCTGAAGGATAGCTCTTCCCAGTTTCAGTTCACTGTGCAGAAGTGCTGCTCTTCCTATGTAATCATGATGTTGGGATGGAAGGAATGCCTTCCCATTGCGGAGTGTGTACACCTCTTTTGATTTTGACTGGCCCTGCCTTTTTTGCTCCCAAACAACAGTCAGGAGTCCTAGGTTTAACGAGCCATTCACAGGGAATCTGCATTCCATGGTCACATTGCTCCCATACTCCACAACATATAGCTGTTGAGGAACTTCAACTGTAAATAAAGCTATGGCAGGAAAAGAAAACAGTTTAATTTGTGGTATTAAAATGTGTTCTGATTTTCTTTAAATTTGGGCAAAAATGTGTCACGTAGTCAGCCATACAGTTACCAGTTTGACTAAAAGTTTTAAGTTCCTACTCACACTAACATTTTTACCATGTCAGTAGTATTTATAGAAAGTCATCTATATTTTGTATAGATTACAGAGTCTGAAAGACAAGGACAAAACAAGCAAGGGTTTTCTTTACATTTTAGAAACAACTTAAGGCTGAGTCTGTGAATACGCATGGAGCACTTCTGTGAAACTATGAAACTTAGGACATATATATCCTAAGATTCTAGTAAAAGCAACAGTTAATTGTGGAAATGGTAAATCTAATTTCATCATCCTTCACAAAGAGAAAATCCAGCGTAACCCCTGTGAAACAGAGTTGCATTGGATAAGCAGGTGTAACATGGAAGAGTTGCTATGTATCAATTACAGTCTTCCACAACCTGGGACCATGTGAGTATCATTTGATCCAATGCATCTTCTCAGATACATGCAGCAGTTATTACAGAAAGTGTATCAAAGTAATCTTTTTAGCCATTCAACAAATCTGAAATTCATACTGTTATGAATAGTTTACCATTTTGAAGTGTACTTGATAAAGGAGAGTTATTTAGGATACATCATTCAACATACCTTGTTACTACTTTCTTTATTAGATGTACCATATATTGGTAGATTTAGCTCAGAAGCATTTGGAAGTATTCATAGTGACATTCAAAAGAGAAGTTCATGCAACTGTTTATGCATCCCTTTTATTTCATGTGTTTGTGAAATACTTACAGGGAAAGCTTCAATTCCTCTTAGCAATATTTGTTTATTCACTTTAATACAACCGTAATGAGGGAAAAAATAATATGAGAAAGCGCTAAGCCCCTTCTGGGTTTTGGCCAAGCTACTGCTGCTACAGGCATGGGCAGGGGAATACCTGTGTTTTTACTTCACTCTGCCTCACACTGAGGAAGCTCTACTCTACCACTGGTTTAGGTTGCTTTGGTCACCCTGCCTCTGCTAGCCGTGCCTGCTAACGCTGGATGCCCCAGCTGCCAATACACTATGCTTTAAAGAAGCCTGGCTGTGGGAAGTGACAGGCGTCTGTCCTGTGCTCAATTCTACACGGTGCCTTCTGCAAGATGTTGCAAAGTGGCGGCTCCAGACATCACCGGCTGTTGGTGCAGGTGCCGCTGGCGGTGCTGAAGCCCACGTATGGAGGGCGCAGTGGTATTTGATGCATTGGTTCTGCTGGTGGAATTGAAAGGCGGTTTCGCTCTCACCTGAAACCATGGAGAGCTGTGTTTCCAGCAGCAGCATTGGGAGGATCTGCAACATTTTCTCAGGTGGATCTGAAACAGAAGTAGTGTTTCATCAGAACTTGCAACAACCACCTTCTCCTATTGAGGTGGATTAGAGCCGTGCTAGCCTTCAAAACCCATCGCAGCTAAAAAACAGCAAAAATAAAAACAGACACAAGGCTACCACTAGAAACAAGGAACATCCTGATTAAAACAACCTGTGCACACACATGGAATACAAACCACTGACCTGTGGCAACAAAGGGAAATAAAACATTTCCACAACTTCACCTGTAAGGCTCCCAGGATCTGTAGCTTGCAGGCAGTCTTAAATAGCCTGATGGGACAGCGTTTTTACAGCAACTTCATATTGAAACTCTACCCCTGAATAATAAAAATCAATTGCAGTTTGCTTCTCACATGTGGAAGAGCTTCATAAACATGCACAAGCAGACTTTTTAACTGCCTGCACTAACACCTGATCTAGTTTACAAGATCGCTAACCCCTGATTTTGTCTCAACTCTACTTTGCATACTTTTTTGAGGATACTTATTGTCCAAGTTCTTTAACCTCAAGACCAGCAGATACCTGGAACTTGGTGTGAGGTACTGGAAATCTCAGGGTAGGTAAGTTAAAGTTTGCTTCAGAATGGATTAGGTATGAACACTTAACTGCTGTTAATTCTTTCACTTTGCACATGGCAGTGCCTTCTATTACTGACAGTAAACCAACTGCCCTGAAATAATGTAAAAAGAGAAAGTCCAGTTTTAAAGTGAGTATCTTCCCGTTCCGGTAATAACCAAACTATTGTTTGTACTTTTGTATACAGACCAGCATAACTAAAAAGCAAAAAAAACCAAAAATCAGGGACAACATTTAAAACAAAACTGATGAGATAATAGAAAAGAAGGAAGAATTACTTTGAATAAAGCATGCCAGCATATAGTATAATCTCAAAAATTAATGAAAGAGATCCAGAAATAATCATAAGGAAGTAAAGAAGAGAAGGAGCAATTTTAGAATTCCCCAGAGCTAGCCTTACTGGAGAGGGTTTTAAATTTTACTTCCCCATTCATTTGTGGCTCAGCTTGAAACATTCTGGCTCTAATTTTCTCAGGTGCTGCATTTCTCTGATTGCTTCTACCTTTGAGCTCTCAGTACCTCAGAAAGACAGGCTCAAGCTTTAGCAAAACTAGCAGCCAAAATCAGAGGGCTTTTCCTAGAAATTTAGACTTTTAGCTTTTGATGTCACAGCTAAAGGTGACGTTTATGTCACAATAAAGGTAGATATGTGAACTACAGTAAGCAGATTTACTACATATACATGAAAGCTAATTACATGTATCAGAGGACTGAGTTGCCACTACTTAATCTGTGATAAATCATACCATAAATACATATACCATACATACATACATATGGTACACATACCATGAAAAAATAGAAGAACCCAAACAGGGAAACATTTTCACTTGTGATACTGAAAGCAGAGTCATGGAATGCTTGTGGGGATCAGCAAGGATCTGTATTAGAAGGATCAAGGATCTATCAGCAAGGATGTGTATTAGATGCCATCCTTCTTTATTTTCGTTATCTTACTAGTGGACATCAACCTGTTGCGCAGCCTCAGTGCAATCTACCCATGCAGCTTAACCATGTTACTCTGCCAGGCATCCTGACATACTTCCATAATGAAGGTCTGCACCAGCATTTGGAAGGTTATTTCTTCTGAGCTTGCAGTACCAACCATTCATGCTGTTACAGAATAGCCCTCATTTTCTCCCTACCTTTTGCAAAACATATACCATCCCCTACTATGCAGTAGTCCTTGTACACAACTATCATAACACATTCATGCACAGCACTGTCTTTTTTTTCCCTTAAGCAAAAGGTCATTTCTAAAGCATATTCATCATCTGTCTGTTACAACTTCATAGTGATATAACAAAGGAACACTGCACCATAAAAATCAGCACTCAGTGGTTCTGGCAGCAAAGTCAGGAATTGAAATCCACATCTGAGAACATGAAGTCTCATGACATTTCAACAGCAATTCAGATCCTGTCAGTAAATGAATTTCCCAGACCAACCTGCAGAAGAAAAGGCAAGTTTTCACACAGTGCTGTGTGATTATGAAAATGAAGCTCAATAAAGCTTTGAGGGTTGAGGTGATGAAAACCATAGCATCAGACATCTGAAAACCATCATGTCTTTTTATAAGTTGTAATAGTTCCAGTGAGGATGTAGGGACCAAGACTGAAAATTTGAATGGCAACAATGAAAACAAAGGCATGACAGTATGAATGGAGAAAGGGAGGAATACAATCTCTTTTTATACACCTTTTTTATTTTACTGAAACTACTAAGTTGAAACCCATACTTGACTTTCTTTGGCCCAAAAGGAACATATTCTGATAAGTTTTCTTAGTGAATGCTGAGTGAAATCCAGAGGGCAATGATAATAATTGCTAAAATTTCCTCAAAGGTCAAAACAACACTATGTATAGTTTTCCCCCTTTTGATTCAGTTGATCTTGTCTATGACTTTAGTCCTGGCCCCAGCTCACATACCCACAGGGATTATAACACTCATCTCCAAAAAAACCTGTCATTTTTTGCCAATGCAATGCACCAGCCCACATAAAATCTCAAGTTGTTGCCAAACATCCTCCCAGTAAGGAGTGAGAAAGATATTTCTTGTTCCCTCAGAAAATTTAGAGTTGGCATTCCCATTTCAAACTGCCTGAGCTCTATGCTCCAGGCCACAGTATTGGTTTCCATTCTTATTTATTATTTATTTGTATTCCATTTGCAATATATAGACTTAATTCTGTTCTACAGACAGAAGTGGAGAGGTGCTTGTTCTGTAACAGGAGGATATATAACATAACAGTCCATAACAGAGCTGTATATTATAAAGATGATCTCAGGAGGTAAAAGTGGTGGCAAAAGGGGAACATCAGACTCTGCTATATGCTTAGATCATGGAGCTTTTGAGCAAAAGCTAGGATACTTCTTTTAAGCAGCTGTGCTTTGTATAGATCTCTTTGGCATGTGTTTATTGTTTTGGCTACTGGATCTTACCTTTGGGGAACACTCAGGTTGTGAACCACACCGAGTTGACGAGGGAGGTTGGCACCAATCTGGTCAGAATTCTTAATGATTTCCCAGTTTGTAACAACTCCCACGGTGTTGATAATAGTGAAGGGTTTGCAAGAAGCTTTGTAAGCAAAGGAACATGGAAATCACAGAATATTGTGCAATCTATTTCTTAGAAATAAAGATTGAAACCCACATCTGAATAATGTGAACTGTGAATTCAATTCTATTCCTTTCATCCGTGTATCTGAAAGATCATAGTTCTTTTCTTAAATAAAAGGAGCATCTTAGTATAAGACCGTAGTACAAGACCCTCTGGCACTGCCTTGGGTTAGTAGCCTTGCTATGATTGCCCCTGCTCATTGCAGGAGAGTTGGACTAGATGGCCTTTAAAGATTCCTTCCAACCCATATCATTCTTTGATTCTATGACTGCTGCCAACACAAGGATAACAAACGAGCCTGTGCTGGATAAATCTTTCTTCTGCCATCTACTAAATGAACACAACCAGAGGTACAGTCACTGGTTCAGGGATATTATAGCCTAACAAATAGTTGATAACACTTTCCTGGAAACATCATTTCAGCTATTAAATATTTGTATTCCAGCAAATGGATGATTAAGAACAGTAAACACATTTAGCATTTACATAATGACACTTAGCAGCAGTAAGCAAGGAGAGTTTTGTAGACCAAAAGCATATCTTCCACTAGAATAATCAGAACTGTTGAAAAATCTAAACAAGTGTCCAAGCACACCAGCTCTTCTCCAGGTTTAAAGCAGAAGTCAAACATACATAGAAGTTCACAATAATCACTCAGACTTCAGTCTGAAACATTAAGGATTAAAGGACTAAGGAAAGGGTACTTGTCTTGTTAAAGTTAAGTAGGTATTGTAGACAGACCCTTGTTTGTATCGCGTTTCCCTGCAGACCAAGTTAGCACATTGGCAGCCCTTAGGATGTGATCATCCTCAGTTTCAGCAGGTGTAACACAGGTGCTCTTACAAAGTTCCTGGAGGAAAGCAGGGACATTGCACTCCACAGCTGGGAGCTGGGAGGAGGACGGTATCATCACCAGGCTGGCCAGGTGGCCTGTGTCCACCTCCACACCAGCTGCCAAGTGCACTTCAGCAAACAAGGTATTGCAAGTGATCTGAAAGACTGGTGAGAAATCCTGAGGTGATAGACTTTGTTATAGATTTGAAACAGCAACGTTGCAATTGATTTGTTCATTCCTACATTCAACATTTTTGCTTTGCTACTGACACACTCTATAACATAACACAGGTCAGCTCAGATCACTTTTTTCTTATTCCCTCGCCTTCTACAGCCTTTGTATTTTTGTACTGCAAAGGTAGTGCCTGCACAAAGCACAAAAACAAAACAGTGCCCTCTGGAAATATCCCAGAAAGACAAACTCACCTGAATACTAGAAGCAAACAAGCTGTGTTAACATGCCGTCCTAGTTGGCTCCGTTTGTCCAAAAGAAAGCATCAGAGCAATAACAGGCTAATGTGACTGTACTGCTTCTCATGCCTAAGCCAGTTTGTTTTGGGGTAATTCAGATCTTTGTGCATGAAACTGAGTTTTATGCTCATTTTGTTGGAAACCAGGCTATTTTCTCATACACATATGTACACTGCAAAAGACTGAGGGGTCCCAGTCACTGTTTGCTTGCTTTGTCTTTCTCTGTTACCGAAACTCCTTTGTCTTCTGTGCATCTTGCAGTTTCAAAAGCTATCTTCCAATACTCTCACGTGTGCAAAAAGACACAAACTTTTCAGCATCCTTGTGAAAGACAAAACTGATTTTCCTTCCAGTTTAAAAAAAAAAAAAAGTTTTAAAAAAAAGGTTTAAAAATCCCAGGTCAGAAAACAAACAACAAAAAAAGCAGCATTAGATCCTAATACAAACTACATCTGTTCTATATCTCACCATCAGAAAGAAGGTACTTTGTTTCCATTTCAAGGATTTCACAAAAAAAACTAGCAATGCATATTAAAATTTTTCCTAAGTCCATTTCTCAGGCCTGTCTCAGTATGTTCTGTGGACGTAAGTCTTCTGCCAACTTTCTCTCCAACCTACCTCACCCGCACACCCTCTCACCTGCTGTTCCTTCTCTGCTTCTGCACCCTTATTGCAGTCCCTTGCTGTCCACCTTACTACACAGTCAATCTGCTGTTGGGTCCATTGCTTTATATCTGATGTTCACATCACCTGTGACAGCCTATTATTTGCATCATTTCAGTCTGCTCTCCGTCTCACTTCAGCTTTCAGGTGAAGAGATATCATTTCTCACTTCCTTCTTTTCTCACCCTTGCCGTGAATTTTGACTTTCTCTGCATTGTTTAACTGTTACCTGTTGTATCTTTTTCACTGTCATTTTTTTTGTTCAATATCAAATACAATAATTCTAATACAACCTCAAATAATTTTTTTTCCATAGATGTTAGGATAAGATTGGGTTGAAATTTTGTTACAGAAAATGTCATTAAATTTAAAATGCAGTATTCTAGAGAACACACACCTTTCAGCTCTTAGCAGCAGCACTGAACAATACAGGCTAACGCTTTGGCATGACACACCACAAATTTTCTCTGATATCATCAGCTTCTACAGAAAGACTTTTCAGAGAAGCACAAGAAATTGTCCTCTTCCTAGCCTGTGCTCCTCCTGGGAATGCAGAAGGTGAAAGTCCCCAGACTTGCTGTACAACCAAAACAACCTACCATCTGCAGGTAGAGGTTTAATAACAACCAAAAGAAAGTAAGCAGGAACATATAGATACAAATTTGTACAGATTTTTTTCTCCATACAACTCTTCCCTGAAATTCAGAATGAAAGATTTACAAACAGCAACATCCCAATGCATAACCTGAAGAGGCTCGCTAGCACCACTCTTCTTCCTTTGCCTATGACAGAAGATTGAGTTGCAAGACAGGTTCAGCTTCTAAAACTCTTTATTCCTCAGGGTTTGAAGCTACAGGGACCTGTGATTTAGGATCTGGGACTTATCCAATCTCTGGTTCAGAATCAGAGTCCACTCCCCACAAATAATTTAAAAATTAATGTAATTTAAGCAAATCTTAAGAATATAGGAAAAAAAAATCTGCAATCTATCAGTCAGAAATAGAGTAAATATCAGTTTGCATTCTAGCAGCATTATACTCACATCAGGTCTTTATGCAGTCATTGGAAGAATTAGGTTCATGAAACAGCTAAGATTTTCTAAGTTTTACAAAGTAGTTCTATCCTATTTGCATGATAGCAGAATCTATTCAACTGTCATGATCAGTTTAAAACATGCACCGATAGCACAGCTTGTAGGCTGATCTTATTCTGGCTTTCTGTCATAAACCAACTGTGCTAAAAGGAAACCACCAAGTTTCTTAGGAATTTGTGAGCAGTTCCAGTTTCATTTTGAGGTTTCATGCTGACCATACACTTGAGTTCAGTGCTCTGCACTGCTGGAAAAGTGCATCCAAACAAGTTTATTCAAAACACTGTCTAAAATTTATATGCTCAAATTCTGCTTTTAATTACACCCATATTTTTTGCTCAATTTATACCCATGTAGAGCAGTATACAGCCTTGGCATCTGAACTTGCATTTACTAGGACTGTTCTGCATTCATGAAACTATTAAGTTACATTTTCTTAGTTTTCATCAGATTAATTTTACAAGAATCCCTTAATAGATTACCTAACATTTGCAGAACACATGCCCTGTTCACTTTATTAAAAAAAAAAACAACCAAACAAAACCAAACCACAATGAGGGTAGTCAAACACTGTTGCCCAGCCAGGTTGTGACTCTCCATCCTTGCCAATACACCAAACTTGACAGGACAAAGCCTGGACAATTGGATTTAAGCTGGACCTGCTTTGAGTGAAAGGTTGGACTAGGTGACTGCCAGAGCTCCTTTCAAACATAAAGTGTTCTATTCTATTAAACAACCTTATTAATGGATGTCTCTGTGCATTTTACTGTTACTAGGTACTATTTACTTCCATACTGCAGCTCGTCACTCTATCTTTTAATTTATGACCACATTATGAGTGGGAGACATAAAAGAGGTTACAGTGGTCTCTTCCTAGGTTTCTTGGATGCATTGGTGCTACAGGTGGGACACACATACTCTTTTGTCTCCAGTTAGTTCCTCATCACTTGGAATAATTGTGCTCTGGCTCTGCACAAATAATGGTTGTGGCTGTAGTCCCATGAATCCTGGCTGATTTGGGACTATGTATGATGATTGCCTGCCTCACAGTTCCAGTCCGTCTCAGACTGTGAAACTGTGTCTCCTGCTGCCAGGTGCAGAGCAATCCATCTCAACAAACCCAAAATCACTGTTATACCTTTTTTTTTTTTTTTGTCTTCCCCTCAGTAAACTTTCCCTGTGTAGCCCTAGCACATAAAGTAATTCCCGGGTAGCCTGACCTTCTTCCAGAAAAACTCCAATGACCTCTTCGGCAGCTGTCAGCAGTCAATGGTTTGGCTAACTGGACACTTGAAGGAGAGAGAAAAGTCCATAGGGCCAGAGTTGAGCTTGATCTATGATTTACAATTAAAGTCAAGTTTCTCTGATGTCCTAACAGCTTCAGTAAAAGTAAGGGGGAAGAGATGGCAGCAAGTGAGATCTGTGCTCTTTTGAGATCTGTGCTCTTTTTGTAAGTATGTGAGAGCGGGGAACTGAAACTCCTAAGGTACTTCTTCTTGACTGATGCCTATGCCTACTGTTTCTCTTAACTCCACCTTCACCCTCCACCTGCCACCAACTCTCAAAGGCCTTGTTTGCTTTGAGACCTTCCACACTAAGACAAATAGCCTATTTAGGGAGAAGTATTTATGCAAACACACCTTGCAATTAATAATATTTTTAAAGGATTTATTAATGGTAAAATAAAGGCGGAAAATTATGAATGATGTGCAAGCTGTGCAAAGCCCATAGGCATTTTGAGGTGGTAAAGGTGGGAGATAACCCTCTGCCAGAAACATTGAAAAAGATGGATCTCCCACCTGGAGTGATGATGGTTCCCAGCAAATGCCTTTGCAGAATACCAGTGTCCTACCAAGGGAGACTCTCTACCTGCATGAACTCCTCAGGGAAGCCTTCGTTTTGTTGATTGTTGTGTTCCTTCTCTTCTGATTAGCCCTTGCCTATCCCATCCACTACTCCCTCACTTGTTTGTTAAGGAGTCTCTACCTCCCCTGTGTCTAGGTATCTAGCTTCCCTGCAGGTATTGAGACTTCTTCTGGAAGGAAAACAAAAGTGTTCCTATTTCTCTTCCCACCTGACAGAAAAGGTATCCAAAGTTACTTCACAGTCACCATCACTGTCTTCTACTGATTTTGAGCCAGCTCTGGCTACAATAGGTTTTCTTCATGTGCTCCTCTTTCGGGAACAGCTCAGAGTAATTGCCCAAGAGTCAGCGACCTGCCTGGGGCATCTCATGATCCCAGCAGTACCTGCCAGGTACTTGGCTGGGACAATCACCTAGATTGCAGGACCAGAGAAATATGGAGAAAGAGACAGGGAATTGGGGAGAAGATGCTGCAAAACCAGAAGTCCCACTGTTAACATCTGCAAAAGCTGAAATTCCACTGTTAACATCTCTGCCATTTTGCTGGTTAGCCCATGCTTGGAGGATGCACCATTGGTACATGTCGCTCTAGGACACTGATTTTTTGGTCAAGAGGGAAAAGGGACACACATCCTGCATGCTGCTCCATGAAAAGCCCTGCAGGTCAACAGCAATGATTCCATTTTTCTTATTATTAGTTATTCTTTAATGTAATTGTTATTAGTAATAGCATTAATATTCTACAAAACTAAATGCCACACCACAAAACAGGCCATCGGATTGGTTCATAATTACATTTTTCAAATGAGTGAGTCCTGAACTCAAATACCAGTAAGCCAATTTATATTGTGCACATGATCCAGGCTTTTCAGAGCACTTTTGAGCATCTAACAATGCTTGGCCATTAGGAAGCAAAATGCAGCTTACTGAAGCCGAGTCTGCTCTAGCTTCCTGCTAGATTTCATTTTCCAGATATCCAAAAACACTTAAGTAGCATGCAAAAATTGTTAAGGAAAAAAATATTATTACAAATATGCTGTTTAACTACATTTTTTATGTTAGGATAGGAAGGATTTCCTTTTACCTAGTTCTCATGACCTAAATGTGTCACACTTTCATTTAGGTGCGTATTCTCTGTCACGAGTAGAAAGTAATTGTGCTGAAACAACTCATGGCTTTAGAGGATGAGCATGTGGGCCTGTCTCCCTATATTCATAAAAATGAAGCCGAGAGACTTAGCTTATCCTAAAAGCCTAATTTGTAAAATTACTAAAATTAGATTAGACAAGTTCTGGTTTGGATGTCAGAGAAATATAAAGTAGAGCTTATTTAGAGAGGACAGGTCTTTTCACATCATCTGTTATCCACCACACATCCTGCTTTTCTAATCAAGTAGCAAAATTTCAAGCTTCCTATCAACCACTCAGGAATTCAAGCACTGGCATTTTGGACAGTAGGGTTCAGCTCAGAGTTTAAAAATACATTTATATCCCCTCATTTCATTATCCTACTCATCTGCTATACAGTACTGTCGACAGTAACTTACCTTTTCTCCGGCTGGGAAAAGATAAATGTAACAGTTCCTGCTGTCTGGTGGAGCCTGATAAAGACATCAACTTTCGTTCCATGATACTAAGCATGCACTAATACCACTGCCTTGCAAAGACTGATAATAACTAAAAGGAGTAGACTTTTCATTTTTACTTTAATATGCAAACAGCTGTTGCAGTCTCAAAGAGGAAGTAGAAAATGAACAGATTGTCTGGAAGGGGAATTATTTATGTAGTGATATGAAACTAGTAGTGGTATGAAACTAAATTCGTGTGTTGAGAAGAGTCAGTTCTTTTTCTACAAATGGCCCTAATATTTCCAAAGCCATTCTTGCACTGCAGGAATAATTAAAAATTGGCCATCACCTTCAGTAATACCCCTACAAAAAGCATGACCTCTAAAAGCATGTTGGGAAGCAGCAGGGGATGTTCAAGTTCACATAGCATCCTTGAAGAATCAAACTGCAAGAATCAGTATCAGAATATGCAAGCCCTGCTATGAATTAGGGAAATCACTAGGTAGTAACTATTTATTTAACTGAGGTCTACCAACTCCATTATGGTTTTGGGATACATTTCTCTATCCTACTCTATAGGGCAGCTTGCTGAAATATATATTAAACACAATTTCACATTAGCTAGATCAAACACTGCCAGTGGTGAAGCCCTGGGCCAAGGGCTGCATTCACATTCTTAGGACTGCACAACAGACTCATTTATATTAAACTGAAAAATAAAACCAGAGTCCAATGAGATTCCAGCTGTATCTTCTTTGTGGGAGCCATTAGAGGGATGACATAGGTGCAGACACTATTCTATACCCAAATCTTAGATACCTGATTTTCCCAGACAAAGCACAGGTAGTGCTAACACTACTTATCAACAAGTCAAAGAAAGCAGGAAAAAACACAAGAAAAACACAACATATTTTATTAAAAAAATATAACTGTGAATAGCATTGTAATAAATAATTTTCATCTGTGTATGATGAAAAAAAAAAGCTATGCACCTAGCAAAAGGTAACAAAACAATAGCTTAAGAAATGGGATCCAGGAGCATGTTCACTCAGCATTTTTTAAGTAATCACATGAGCATTCATTTCATGTCCTAGAAGTGAGAAGGTTCTCTTTTTTCTATTCCCAAGATGAACAAAAAGGCACTCCAAATCAAAAGCCATTCTTCCAGAATGTCCAAAGCTTTGCATTATCCCCAAATGGTAAATCAGAATAGTAACGAGCAGTAACTGAGTAGTGCCAGCCATATCACAAGGAAATTAAATTCCCAAAACACTTTTCAGAGAAAGAGATCAAAAAGATCAGTATTATCTAATTATTTCCTAGCCACAGTTGCCAAGAGGGTTACAGTATCTATTTCGGGCTTAGCTGTGAGTGTCCAGTATTTTAAGATCTACAGTAAGGACAGAAATTGCCCTGTCTGTATGGCATCTTGTCTTACCGCACTCTTACCTTTTATGAGGATCAAAGTATTGAAAAAACTGTTCAAAAGCTGGAAAATAAAATCTCTGCAGGGAACTGAGAGCTCAGGTGGGGAGAAAAAAAAAAAAAAAAGGAAAAAAGAAAGCCCAGAAGGTGGCCTATTCAAGAACTAGCTATGAAATTCATGATGGTCATAGACCTAATAGACCTAAAGTGCTTTACCTTAAGAGATCTTTTTAACGTGTCTTTGACAGTGCATAAACTTGAGAAAGCAGAAACTTGGATATTTAAATAAATGTGTCCAAACCTAGTCACACATACAGAAGCCTGAATTCAAGGACTTTTTACACTGTAATAATTCTGTTAAATTGACTGCAGTTTTTCCTGAGTTACAACAATATGGAAGAAGATTGCCATCACAGAATAGAAATAAAAAAAAAAATATCCCCTTAACAGACAGAACACAGAACATCTGAGCTGTCAAATTTTCACCACAGAGGAAAAAAGCTTCCCCTGCTTTCTCTAGGTCTTCTCAATTTGCATATCTGTAAAAGGAAGAATTATATGAATAAATTATCAAATTACAAAATTATGAAGTCACAGAACATTTCATGGCTTTGGGACTCTTTCCTAGAGTTTGGAGGTACCAAAAAAATTTCCTTCATTGTCAAAATTAAAGATCTAAAATTAAATTACTTAAAAGGTCAAATAGAAAAAGATTATGATCATGGGAGGAGGTAAAGTGGTAGTTCAAACACACTGGTGGGAAGCACTCTTTAGCAAATACAGTGAAATTGCTGTGGCTTAGGTCCCCCACTCTTTTAAAATCTTCTTTTAAAGTCTTTCAAATACATTCAGTGCTCTATCTGGTGGTACCCCTAGCAGCATATCCCCAGGCCCTAACTTCTTGACTTGAAGATCTATACCTTCGGGACCAGCAAGCTTGCCTTTGTTTATGTTTACTACAGTAAAGTGTAGCAGTGAGGGATTTGGGATGTAATTAATATAAGTGCTTTAGAACTCATCAAGAACGTGAAAGAAAAACCTCAATAACTTCACCCTTCTGTTCCACACCACAGTATGTTTCAGAGATTTCGAGATTTGGTCATTTATTTTCTTGCTTTGCTGAGGCAGAATCTCACAGCTTGAGACTTGCTTGAGTGGCCATGATGGGTTAAGGTCTCCCTCCCCATTGCTATCACCACTCCTTCAGTTGTGCTGGCACAACTGTTTCTGTAGCAAAAGTGTGAGCTAGAGAAAAGACTAATTTAGGTTGTTACATATCTCCACATCACATTTTCTTTCACATGGCTTTTCTTTTTTTTTTTAAACCAGATTAATTATTTGATACAACTCCCAGCACACAATGAGTTATGATGGTGAGTTTGTAAGACAGAGAATGGGAAGCTGTACTTCTCTTCAAGACTCTGTCTGTTGAAACAAGGGACTAAACAAACCAGCCATGAATGAAGGCTCTGATGACCATGGATGATTTATGCTGTGTGCAATTTGTTACTATTTTTCCCTTTATCATTTATACTTACATTTCAGCTCTTTGTCTTCAAAAGAAGCATCTCTGCAGTCATATGTGTCCTTATCTTTTGACAGCTCTTTAAACAAACATACATACAGATAACAGTCAGCGTACCTTAAACTTTTTATGTAGTGATAAATCTTTGTTAAAAGCTGCTATCTCAGGCTGACCAGGAACTATGTGACTTAAATACAGATCGGGAGAAGAGATTAATACCAAATAATGTCCATTTGGGGCAAGTATTCTCAGGAGAGATTTTCTTAGGAAAACCCCAACTGCCAGTATGAATGAACTTTCACACAGTAGCTTAATTTGAATTGGTCTCCAAATAAAACCATACAACAAATTAAAAAAACCCCAACCTTCAGCCATCATGAGAGCGGGCTAAAGGGTTTTAATCTCTTATCTCTCACTGTAAACATTAACTCTCTCCACTCTTTCCTCCATTTCTCACTGTCATGGTTGTACTGGCCATTCACTGAGCTTTGCTCATAGCAAATACCACCAGTACCTCAAAAGGAGGCAAAAGAAACTGCTAGGGAAGCTAAAGCTTGTTCCTGTGTTTCTCTCAACAGGGCCAAACCCTCTGTCCTTAATGTGTCAAAGACCCTCAAATGTGCATTATAATACTGGAGAAAACACAGGTTGATGCCAACATGGCTCAAATTGCAGCATACGATCTGCACACCAGGATGTGCTACCATCCTGAGGTATATGTTCCAGGGATCATGTCCCATCCTATCACAGACTCTCCAAAACACAGCACACCACTCTGTCTTTTTCTTGTGCATATCAGGACTGCATCTGCTGTTGGAACAAATATGCTTTTCTTTCACGTTTTCCTTTCAAGAAGTTGACATAGTAATGAAAAGTCACTGTTCAAGTGTAATTTACAGTTATTACATAAATGAAAGGTAGAAAGTAAAATGAAAGTTGAATGTAAATCTGCATTTGATTGCCACCATTACAAAGTAAATTCTCAAGCAATTATTTCTACAAGAATCACACTGAGCTAGATTTATGCTGTATCTACATACTTGCTGTTGATGAAGTAGCCACAGGTGTTCTGTTGTCCTTATTTGCTCTAGCTGAAAGAAAATAAGAGAGAAAAATCAAAAAGAAAACAAAATACTTACTTTAGATCTAATGGGGGCTTAAGCACACTGGTGGAAAGGGCTCACTTAGCATAGCATGATGATTGGTTCTCAAAACACTCAATTTTTTTCAAAAACTTTAAACTATATTCTTCAGTGCCCCCAGCCTGTCAGTTTCCTTTCCAGATCCCTTTCCTTGTTCCTAAACCAGAACTCCATTGATGCTATACACTAACATCACTGGAAAATACTTGTTCAAATTGTTTTCCATTTTATATTTTCACCCAGAATTTGAACTTATTGGGCAACAGGGAACAAGAAGGGGATCACCTTCTTAGTGCTTTTTGAGGGGACAAAAAGCCCATAATCCAGGAAGGTTCTGTTCTGAAAGAATCATTTGTCTGGTCATCTAGGACAGCTTGGGTTTTGAAAGAAAAACCTGTTGCTGCTACTTCAGCTTCTGAATCAACTTGCAGTTTATAATACACACACACACACACACACACGCACACACATATATATATATAACATAATCATGATAATCACATACATCATGACATGGATATACATTATCATGTATACACGCAAACAAGAAATATTACTCAAGCAACCTAGGAAACTTCTGACCTTCACTGAAATCCCCTGATGGGAATCTTCTGAGAAGTCAAGGATTTTGCTGTCCCTTCTTCCAGTTTCATATTCTGCTCCTATTCCTACCATGTTCTTAGGACAAGTATACTCTTACATGTTATCTGCAGGCCCCCTGCAGCCTGTCAGCATCACCTGCAAGCCTGTTAAGCTTCTCCCAGGACATGTTTCCATAGCATGGATGCAGGAGATGAGTTTGTGACCAAAACACTGAATATCCACATTTAGTTCTTCTATCTTGTATTTATTTTATGGAACTTCAACATGAACACTTAGCATAGAGTTTGCTTATAAATCTTTTTGTGTAATTTGCAGACAGAAATTAGGGCTGTTTCTGGTTTTCACTGTGGAAAGGAGAGCTGGCAGACAGGAAAGCCAACAGTTCTGCTATACTACCTCAGAAAGTACACCTCTCTTAGTGTGGAAGCTTTTGAGATACCACTTGAAAAGACAGTGCAACTAGCCTTTGCATTAATT
>JAVJGG010000074.1:51880030-51891422 GCA_035590195.1 Aviceda cuculoides
CCAGTGCCTCACCACCCTCACAGTGAAGAACTTCTTCCTTACATCTAATCTAAATCTACCCTCTTTCAGTTTAAAGCTGTTACCTCTTGACCTGTCACTACATGCCCTTGTAAAAAGTCCCTCCCCATCTTTCCTGTAGGCCCCCTTTCAGTACTGGAAGGCTGCTATAAGGTGTCCCCAGAGCTTTCTCTTCTCCAGGCTGAACAACCCCCACTTCTCTCAGCCTGTCTTCATAGGACAGGTGCTCTGGACCTCTGATCATTTTCGTGGCCCTTCTCTGGACTTGTTCGAGCAGGTCCATGTCTTTATGTTGGGGGCCCCAGAGCTGAATGCATTACTCCAGGTGGGGTCTCACAAGAGCCGAGTAGAGGGGGAAGATACAGATGGGAGGATTATGTATTTAAAATAAATAGAATTTATTCCATAAGACATGGCACTTGGATTGTGAACTGTTGTTCACCTGGTGCATATGATGTATACCTGTGGCTTGTTCCCTCAATAACCAATTTTTCCCATCAATGAGATTATTCTAAGTAAACTACAGCACACCTGTGCTAAGTTTGAATGATACACTTTTTTTTATCTTATCACCTACAAAGTTCTATGTATGAAGTCATGGTTTTCAGTAAAATGAATACCTACTGTTCTTCATTCGTGCTTCTGATCTGCCATAATGGGAGAAGAAGTAATCTGAAACATCATTGCAAAGTAAGTCCCAAGAGAGTAGGCCTTGGCCTGGCCTTTGTCATAAAATCTGCATGTTAATAGGTCAAAAGGCTTCTCCACCCTTTCGCTACCCCAGTGTGGCTGGCATTTTCAATAGAACACATGTGGAGGAAAATAAGACACAATTACTAAGAAATTAACAGCTGAAAATGGGATATTGATTTGAACTGCAGTCAAACATGATTTGGTTTTCTATCTTTCATCTAATTTGGAGTCATCTTTTGTGGTGGACTCCTGAGTCTTTCTCTATATAGATCTGCTTTCAAATCCTGACTTGCTTAAGGTTAATGTAATCTGAATGCAGTAGTTTCGCCTTATGATCTACCAGTAGTTGTTTGCCAGTGTAAAGTCAACATACCTGGGTATCCTGGTCATTCAAAACTGTTGGAACTCAAGATGTTCATTCAGATTGGCATGTTAAATGGGTTAGCACGAGGATACTGCCCCTGAATTTTTTGAAATTTTGAAAGATTCAGGTGCATAGGAGTTGCTTGAGTGCCCATGTAGGTGCTTAATTTTGCAACTTAGAGCATCCAAAGTTCATTTAAATGCATATACTCTTTTAGTGTCAAACATTGCTCATAAACCTATTTAGCTGATCGGGTGTTGGGTCCGGACATATTAAAGCAGTCTTTGATGACACAGGGTAGGTAGGTGCCCTGCTTTATGTCTGCTCTGTCAGAGTCTGGCAGACGGCTGTTCCCTGTCATGCTGAACACATGTTGTTGGAGCCCACGCGTGACGGGCTCCAACGTGTCAGCATTGGAATGTGATGGCAGCATTGCCCCATGTCATTCAGCAGCCCAGTGGCTATGGTGCTCTCTGAAAAGAGCTTAGGCATACTCCAGACTGTTTTTTCTACTATTATACCAGTAAGTTTAAGTTGCGTGATGAAACAGTATGTTCTGGGACAACTTTGTCCTTAATTGTTGCCCAGTTTTCCCTTTCCTTAAGGAAAGCTTGAAATTCAGCGAAGACAGTGTGGCATTGCCCTGGAACACTGACTAAATCTCTCCATTGTGCAGATTCCCATTGCAGTCCTACAAGCTACAGCACTATAGTCTTTTGTTCTGGCAAGATGGAACTATGCCAAGTGACAAAACTGACCTTGGAAATGGAAAGCAAGAATGAAGATTTTTTCAGAATAAAGAAAGACAGAGCAAAGGGGCGTTACTGGCATTTGGGAGAGGTATTCCTGGGTTTGGCATAAAATTGCATAGGTTCAGAGAGATTTTGGAGCACATTTAGTGATGTTTCTGTGTTATTATTAGATTTTCCCCATATAACTTATGGCTAAATAAAAATATATTTAAAATTAAACTTCTTGAGCCGTAATGTAGATTACTTAGCATCCCTGTAAACATCTCAGTGCTTTCTTGGTGCTACCTTATAAGTTTATGGACAAAATAGATCTTGTACAGTAAACTGTTCATTGTAACATCATGCAACTTCAGTAATAGCAAGAATTAAATTATTGATTTAGCTAAATGTGACTAGACCTACTTTTTACTGCCTTCTGTGCATCAAGATTCCTCTGAAACCTTTTTTTGGCTGGCTATGCTGCATTTCCCTATGTACACATAAAATGCTCATCTCTAAGATTCATCAGTCTAAAGCTTCCCTCTGACACATCTTTTTTTAAGAAAGTAATTTAAATACATTATTCTGTTTCATCTAGGTAAGATTTTACATCCACATTGAAGAAGTTTGCTCAAAGGAAAGCAATTATGAGCATTTTTCTGTGTGTTTTTCCCTTCGCCTTATATTGGATGGTGTACCATGTAGAAGGTTGAGGGTTGGGGTTTTTTTAAGTGGAAAAAATATCCTTCTGGTTAGAAAAGAATATGAAATCTTGTTTGATTATGTTATCTAGCTGCTGTTTATAAAATACAGAACAAGTTGTTTTCCTTTATATTAAGTTATTTGTATAAATTACTTGTAGATACCCATGAAAGTATCCTTGGGCTTCTGAAACTTGATATGATAGGCTCCTACAGAAAGATGTTTGTTTGACCTTAGTGTCTGTGACTTTAGTATCTTTTTCTTTCAGTACTTGGGTTTTAAAGAGCTATCAAAAAGCTATCAACTTGTGCGAGGGTTTTTTTGTTTTGTTTTTAAAGAAATCATGTTAGGACCCTTTAGTTAGGACCCTTTAGTCTGTGCATATTGAACTGTCTGTTTTTCTTCTCTGTTAAGTTTCTTTTTAGCAAGACCTATATTTCATCAGCATATCCCTGTCCCACTTCCTCCCAATGTACTTCTTCAAATTGAAGCTCATTTAGGGTAATACTGTGCATCTTGGAAGCACAGGCTCCTTATCTGTGCTGACAGGTGAACAAAGGATCCCTTAATACTTTTCACATGTGTACAAACTACACACATAAGCAAATTGAAGGGGAAAATAGAGGTCATTAAATTGATATTACGTGTCATTATTTTATCTTGTCACCTTAACCCTCAGCAATTTATCAGGCTTAGGATATTGGGGACCACAAAGGAGCTAATTAAGGGGCAGTGTGCTTGTTTACTTTAGAATTTCCAAGTGTCTCATAGGTGACAAAATCTAATTATTTTGATATTTTATTAAGTGGTTTGTCAGCCATTATATAATTACTTCTGCTGAAAAAAGCAATCTGAAAATTATGGATATCAGGAAGGTAGAGGCTGTTGATATTTTTTGTGAGAACAACAATTGCAATATAAGTCTTGAGGAAAGAGAAACAGATGAAACAGTATTGTGAGACTACAGTGAATGTTGTTTTTCCTACTGTGTACAATTATATGTAATTAGATCTGTCCTTTTTTTATTATGCTGTCTAAAAAATTAATTCTATCTATCTAGGTGCTGAATGAGATGGTAAATAAGATAGCAAGATCAACATAGTCTGACGAAATAATTAGTAACAATTTAACAGAAACTGTTCTGTTCAGGCTAAATCAATAGTAATGGAGATGAATAAATGGGTAGAAACCTTAAGTAATTACAAATCCTTTAAATTATTCTTGAATTAGAAAGCAGGAGAAAAGAACAGATTTAATTACTTTTATAGGTGCATGAGAAGAGAACTTTCTGAATTCGCTCTTTGTTCTTTCTTTTCTAGAATACACTTTTTTAGCCAGCTGGTATTCTGTTTCCTGTATCTTGCTGGACTTCTTATGCAGCTTGGTTAGCTAGGCTAGACATACCAACTCAGGTATTCTGTTTTTTTCCCCAAAAATGAGTTACAAACAGTAATGGGAAGAAGCAGACTTCTTATTTTGTTAACTAATTTCTGTACTCTGGTTTCAGACTGCTTATTTTTGGCACAGTTCTTATTTTTTGCATCACTCTAAGGAGGAAAGACCATTGTTCTTTTTGGTGTTCTGTACACTAGAGGAGAACTTTTAAGAAATACTAAATTTACCTTTATTTAATGGATATATGCCAGTATGTTTAGATGGGGCAAGTAATTTAAAAAAAAAAAATCTAATAGTCTGCTTTTTTATTCTTATGCATGATAGAATGTTCTACTTTGATGACTGCATATACAGTCTAGATTGTACTTTTTGCACTGTTGTTTTTAATTTTAGTTACATAAGTATTTTCTCATGGACTTTTAATATGTATTCCAGTAGCTTTAAAAGATCTCATATCTTCCCTGTGTTTTTTCTATACTTGTAAACTATGGTGTTTCAGAAGAGTTACTGACTTTATGATATGTCACAAGGAAGAGAAATCCTCAAAGGGCAAAGAGGTGTCAAGATTGACTGTAAAGATACTATCAGCTAAATTAAAATCAAGCAGAATAAGTTGGAAAGCAACTAGACAGTACCCTTTGAATCACCATGGAAATGCAAAGGTCAGAGAACCTTAACCTAGGGAGTGCTGCTAAGACTTGGGGAGCTCTCAAAACCTAACACTGGAATTTTGGTTTTCTTGACCTTGAGAAGCAGCATTAGAAAGATTCTGCATTAAAGCATTTGCTAATTGACCTAAATGATTTCTTGGTATAAACTATTCTGAGTTATTACTGAAGACAATCATTCTCAATCAAAAGCTATGAATACTGAAATAAAAGAATGAAAAAGAAACCTTCTTGCTTAGTGTTTTGGGTTTATAGACTAATGAGAGATTGACTCAGTCTTTAAAATAAAAAATGGATGACTTAATTTTGTTTAACCTCTCTCCCTTCTTTAGCTGGAAAGGCAACTATTGATGCAGAACCAGATGAGAGAGAGACAAACAGCCATGCAGATTGCTTGGACACGGGAATTTCTCAAATATTTTGGGACATTTTTTGGACTTGCTGCTGTAGGTTTAACAGCTGGGTATGAAGTTTATTTCTTAATAGAAAATATAAATATATTACATTTATATTTCTATATTGCTGGATCTTCCTTTTGCATTATAAGAGGTAGTTATTTTTATCCAGTAACTGCTCAGAGGTTAATCAAATGACAGAGTGACTGATTTCTGTCTGCTTCCAGTTGTGTTTTGGTTATGTCTGTACTGCAGACTTACATAAATGCAGAGACATGTGAGCTGACAATAAAATGATACAGCTGAGTATCATTGTACCAAAACTTCAGTGTAAAATAAAAGTTGTGTGTGGAACAGGAGGAATTGTTTAAAAGCCATGCTATTTTCCTGTCTGTATTGTGATTTAATAAACTATTAATGAGCAACAAATCCCCCATCTTCTGGGTTTTTTAATATGTCAGTGAACAAGTGGACATATTCTGAAATCTGTTTACTTAAAATTTGAATCAAGAAACTCACCCAAGGGGAAGAAAACATGGCTAATAAAGCTGTGTTGTATGGGGAAGAACTTGCCTTACAGGATTTTTGTTTGGTAACATGATTTTCTTGTGCTATAACATGATTAGAGGAAATGTAGAAAATATTTGTGGGTTTATGTACATAGGACAGATTAAATGCATGTTATGCATTATGCATTCTCTGTGGACTCAGATGTATTTGGAATTGAACTTAGTATCTTGATTGCTAGATGTTGCATGTGGCTGGATGGATATATGCATGTGCACGTGCATGCTACACAAGTTAGATAATCCTGGTTTTGTTAGATATATTAAAATATTTTTTTCAATAACCTTGGGTTGATAGTTGAGCAAGAAGGCAAGCAGAACACAAATGCTTCTGAGGAAATTAAGACTTGGACTTGTTCTTCTTTGATTAGAGATTGTAGAAGGATACACAAGTCCTAGACAGTCAAGGTCAACCTAAACTGACAGTGCTGATGTGCAGAATGTCCTAAATAATCTTATTTTTTCCTTCCTTTTTTTCTTTTTTTTTGAACAGAGCAATAAAAAAGAAGAACCCAGGAGTTTTACTGCCAATAGTTCCCCTGAGCTTTATATTTGCCTATCAGTATGACATGGGCTATGGAACGCTGTTGCAAAGGATGAAAGGTGTGTGTATATAAGTCTGTCTGCTTCATACATAGAACCAAGTATAATATTTCACATAACCTCTTATCTTTTTAGAAAGGCTGGGAGAAAACTTGAAATAGATGTTCTCTTTTTTTTTTTTTTTTTTTGACAAAAATCTTAACTCTTTCATTTCCTTTCTTCTTTGTTACAATCAGATACTTTCCCAGTCAAGAGTAGTCACTGTACTTTTACAGCCTTTCCCTCCATTTAAGAGTGTTTGTTAATTTCTCCTCTCTTGTTTCAAAAAATGTGAATTCTAAGGCTATAAATACAGCTGAAGCAAGCATTGTGTATTTGGGAGAAATGACAAATCTAGTGATTTCCTTCCATATTCCACTCTGATGCTGCTGTTTTGGCAAGGGGTAGGGATGATAAAAGCAGATAAAGGGATACAGACAGGAATCATGCCCTTATACCTTCATGACCAAACACAGTCCGTCAGCTGATCATCTTGCCACGGTGCCCTGCTAAGGTGGAAAGAAGACAGGTGAGTCCCAGAAAATGAGGTCTTGGCTCATAGTTGCCAGTGGCAGATCTGATTAAGTGGTAGGTGTTGAGAATTACAGAGGTACATTTATGTTAGCTCTGGTTG
Source organism: Aviceda cuculoides (assembly GCA_035590195.1). Classification (NCBI taxonomy): domain Eukaryota; kingdom Metazoa; phylum Chordata; class Aves; order Accipitriformes; family Accipitridae; genus Aviceda; species Aviceda cuculoides. Next base: position 51,886,779 of record JAVJGG010000074.1, read on the forward strand.
CTAATGAAGGAGACATGCTAAGAGAGTGTTCACTGTAAGTGAAGACAGCATTGGGCCATGGCTTGTCACCTTCACAAGTCATCTTAGGTAACTATCTTGATTTTCCCATCTGCTACTGACACAAACATACTGCAATAAAATAAAAATTTGTTTCAGTCCTTGGTCTTAGCCTCCAGATCTAAGAGCTAGGTTTCCTAACGCCGTGTACTTCATTGAAAATAATGATATATTAATTAGACGAACTCTTGAGATATTTTCTGCTGCATACAGGTGCAAATATATTTTGGTGATGCAGCAATGTATATCTGCAAACACTTCCTAAACCCCACTAAATACATTTATTTGGATTTTAATAGGAAGAGGCAGCTAAGCACAGGGAGAAAAACTGGGTGGCTCTTGGAAATCAGAGTTTCGAGAAGGAGATTAGTACATACAATGCAGAAGGAACACTTGGAATTTAGGATTTGTTAATAATTTCTTTTTAAGAAATGAGGTCTTTTCATTACAGAATTTTGAAAGAGTGAGCGTATTATAATGCAAAGCCCACGGCAAGAGTATGTAATGTGTTTACTGAGGACGCTGTGGTCCTGTATAGGTTGAAGAGGGGCAATGTGGTATCCTATTGCTTTCCAAACAGGAAAAGTCATCTTCATAACTTCAGATCCACTAGGGCAACTTCAGCAGCATGCAAGGCTTGTGAAAAGGTTTTGGAGAAAAAAAGCTATGGAGCCAAATGGACGATAAGATAAAATGAAATATCCCAAACTAACTCCATCTTTTCCAGGAAAATAATTTCTCTTTTCCAAAAGAAATGTGGTAGATCTACTATAAACTCATGAAAGCATTTAGTGTGGTATCACATGAAGATTAAGTTAGCATGAAGGACATGGAAATTAGTAGACAAGTAAGCACTGGAGTAAAGAGAAGACATCACAGGTTTGTGCTTAAAGAGGAAAGCTAGGCTTTAGCAGTATTATTAGCAATATTCCTCAAGATTTGGTCTGGACTGTCTTTCGTTTTGTATTTGAAATTACGAGTAGGTTTTACTAATCAAATCTGTGGATGACAAACTTGATTGTTGTCATCAACAGAGAAGAAATAAACTGTAGTACAAGAACTGATGACCTGAAGAACTGAGATAATAAAATAGGATTCAATTTGATAAGGAGGTCAGTGAGAAGCTAGATGCTAATAGGGATTTCTACCCTCAGAGCTCACTGGCTGGAAATGATAGAAAAAGGGAAAAACCTGAATGTACAGAATGAGTATGATCCAGTAGTGTGATGAAATTACGAGAGTCGAGCAATATCTGGAAACTTCAGTTGAGGTTTCCTAGTATCACAGTATTGTTGAGGTTGGAAGGGACCTCTAGTGGTTTTCTGGTCCACCCCCCCTGCTGAAGCAGGATCACCTAGAGCCAATTGCCCAGGAAAATGTCAAGATGGCTTTTGAGTGTCTCCAAGGATGGATATTTGACAACCTTAGTACAGATAGAAAGGTACTGATGCAGGAAAACTGTAATACCTTCCTTGGAAATTTATTCATCATTTGGATCACTTCTGTATAAGGAATCTAGAGTTACTTAAGAGTTAAAATTATTAGGGAATGCCAAGCTGCCTTGCGAGAGAAAACAAAGTGATTAGTTTGTTTAGCCTTGCAAAAAGACATGAGAGATTTGGGTCTACAGATCCTACTTACAGGACAGGATAAACGAAAGTAAGAGAAGGAAATTAAACTAGTTACTAATTATGAGCACTAGAATAAAAGGAAGTGGACTAGCCTGAATGAATCTGGGCTGGAAATCAGAAGAAGTTCTGTAATAATGTGGAAATCGGGTTCAGGAGTTAATTTTTATTTTCAATTAAAATTAATTAGTTGAAGAGAATGTTTTATGACACAATTGACCTGCAGCCACGATGCTTGTTCTTATTACTCAGCTGATCAGTAGGGGAGTGATGTGTCCACTCCCCTGCTACTTTCTCAACCACTTCTCTGCTTGCCCATGTATTCTGTTGATGCATGCCATGCTTCATCTCTGTAGTGTAGTGACGAATGTATACACCACTCCCTTTATTGTTCCCTCTTTGACTGGTCTCTTTCCAGACAGGGTATGCCTCACAGCCAATTCCCTCTCCAATGCTAATCTGCACTTATTTCCGTACTGGACAATCATCTTTGTATCTGAACCACCTTGATCAAATAGCCCTGCATTTGCCGTCCTTCATTCTTTGGAATCAGTTTATATCCCTGGAAGGTTTCTCTATTTCTCTTTCACGAGGCATTTTGTCTCTGATCTTGCTTACAGTTATTTTTTTCCTTCTGTCTCCAGCCTATTTCTCCAAACATTTTCTCGTGACTTGCTTATTCTCACACATTGAAATTGGAGGGTTTTTTCCCTGCTTTATAGCTTGGGCTAATTAAAGCAAAAACTGAGGACATAGCAGTAGATGGCTGTGTTGAGTTCTGCTTGTGCTGTTGAAAAGCCCTAAGTGTGCCAGGGCCATGTATCAGAACTGAATCTTGTGGGGATGTCAGGGTTACAGAACAGCCCTCAGGTGCACTATCTTTCCTGAATGGCTGAGGACACTTAGAATCAGTCATGGATCTGCTATCTAAGTTTTTGGCCTTGCTGTTGTGCTTTTCCTCCCAGTTCAGGTACATATTGTTGGTGTTTTTCAGACAGATGATGAAAGGAGGGGATGGATTATATAGCCAGCCTCTAACTGCACAGAACTTCACTAAGCAATGAAACTCCAGCTACCTTTTCCAAAATTTAGATAGCTCACTCCTTGTATCCTGAGCCATGAGAGCGGGATGGTGATTGGGCAATCTGCTCTAGTGCATGTGAGTCACAGGCATAGAGATTTGACTATCTGTAACATCTGTCACCTAAGATCTCTTGCTATTCCATAATCAGACACTATATGCAACTGACTGACATTGTGTTATTACCAGTTACTGGGAGTGGTAACCAGTGTCATCCTGTTGGATATTACTGATGTGTGGAGATCCCAAGCACCATAATAGTACCAAAACTGCAGTGAAGATTTCAGCATTCAGATGTGTTTTAAAGAATGACCATAATCTTGACTGCATTACAATAATCATTCAGGTTTATTGCACATAAATGCAGCTTCATATCACTGCCCTAACGATCATCAAGTTAGGAGTTAAGGCATAGGTAAACAAGATTGTTGGTATTGTACCAAATGGCATTAGCCAAAACAAACACATTCTTTGCCTAATCTTCATCCTTTCTTGTATCACAATCAGACCACCACAACTTATGTATTATGTTCAATCTGCATCTTTGTTTTTTGGATTCTCTGTCCTAGATGTTTTCATTCCAGCATTACCCAAAGCATTCTGCACCCTACAACTTCTCCCTGCTATGTTAAGACTCCATGTTTAGGTAACTGTCTTAGCAAATCTTTTTGTGAGCAGTATGCTTTGACCAATGCTTCTTCAGGTCCTGTGCTACCCACTTTCTGCCTGTAGCCTGACATCTTTTAGCCTAGGCCTGAGACAAGAAGAAAAATTGTGTCCAAATATGGCACGTCTAGGATACTGTGTACAGGGAATTCACTTGTTAAAGCTTATGTATGCTTTTATGTGTATGTCTGACCTACCCTCTTCTCAGACTCCTAATTGGTCAAATACTGTATGGGGTTGGTACAAAGTACGTGGTGATGCTAAGTCCTGGCTGCATCTCATGCCTCCATTCCAAAGCACATGTATAATAAATCTCTACATGTAGTTTTTAGGAGAAAGGGGATAACAGAAATGGCAACAACAATAGCACAATTTATTATTTTGGCTGAAGTTCTTTCAAACAAATGCAGCCTGAAGCAGATATTCAGTTCAGACCAAACACTTCTATATGCAGTTATCCCACCAGTCCAAAATTCCTTAAAGACAACTTTAATGCTACATTGGCATCATCTCCTTTGTGAAATACATAGCTGTGACCTGGCATTTTGCTGTTCTGGCCCAAACAAGAATAGTGAAATCAGTTTCAGGGTTTGGGGGGTTGTTTGGGTTTGGTTTTTTTTTTTTACTTCCTTTTCTTTCTCGCAGTAAGGGTAAGGAAATTTAATGTCTTTATTTTTTTAAGGTGAAGCAGAGAACATATTGGACACACAGAGCATTTTGCTACAATTGCCAAAAGGACCGCTCACTTATGAAGACCTGGAGAAGATCAGAAGATCGCAGAGCAAGTTCTTCACAGAAAAATAGGAAGACTGTATTAAAGCTTGACATCCCAAATGCGATTCTAATATTGAGTTTAGACGTAAATGAATCATTAAAATTTTGAGAAAATTATGAGCTTTTATAAAATCGAAATGTAATTAATTTTCTTAAATCAGTACTTTCTAAAGCAATAATTTTCATATTGGATGTATCTCTTGAAAATATTCATTGTTGCAGTAGTATATTTTTCTTGTTTAGAATAAAATACTGAATTTCCAGTGTCTATTTAGAGTCTGAAAATAACTTTCACCTGTAATGTCTGGTACTGACCAAACTCACTATAACCAAAAAAAAAAAGTTAATTGGTAGTTACAAATTTGTATAAATATGGTCATAATTTTCAAATATATTTAAGGATGCACAGCTCAATTTGAAGTCAGGAATAGACAGTCA
>JAVJGG010000074.1:51894838-51919179 GCA_035590195.1 Aviceda cuculoides
AAAAAGCAGTGCAATTTCTTTGGCTAAATAATTATGTATTTTTTCCAAACAGAAAAAAAAAAACTGCTAATGAATTACCTTCAGCCACTGCAGAAGGAAATCGATAAAGTATATGTTTTATATGGATTGATTGTTTGTGTTTCTATCTAACATACATAAAGATAATATAAATATGTCTGCCAAATTTAATGAAGGTGGATACTCTTCTTCACCGGTACTGTTTGAAGACAACACACCGCTGATGGATGACCACCCTCAACAAAGAGATCAATCAGTGGCAAATTCGGTTGTCTTTGGAACTTCTGCAGAGGAAGTTGTGAAGGAAATTCGTTTTAGAATTGAGCAGAAGACTCAGCTGACTGCTAGTGCAGGTAATAATAATAATAATGCTTTGAATTTCCTCAATGTCTTCTACTCTAATCTCAGAGGACATTGATTAAGAAATTAGCATTGCCACAGCAATGTTGTGCTGCAGAGAAATATGCTGTCTTTGCAGGTCTGCAGAGACTGACTTTTCAAGTGTTTCAAGAGATCTTATGGCTATCAAAGCCACTCCTGTTTTGGTTGTTTGGGGTTTTTTAATCATAGAAACAGTTACATCATCTTTTTACTTTTTTCTTCTTGAAATACAAGTAGTGTGGAAGAATGACCAGTGCACACAGGAACTAATCTTAGCACTGGTGGTTGTGGGTTTAGTGCTTTATGTAAATTGTTTTCATAAGCCAGTGGTCATAGTGAAATCTGTCACTGGTTGCTAAATTGTTGTTAGTTCGAAGGGCAGATCCACATTATTAAGTATTTCTAACAGTTCTCCACACTGTTCCTTGCTCAAGGCAGTAGCAAAATTCATTAAAAAGCTAGTTCTCAGATAAGTAAAATATGTGTTGAAGTTAATAAACTATTCACTACCTTTAAAATATTTACCATTCAAGTTTTATGTCTTCTGACATCAGGCAACCTACCTATAAGTCTCAATTCTTTTGATAATAATCTGGATTAGGTCACTAAAAAAAGTGTGTGTCCCTGGCCACTTAGTTTGGATGCCATCCAGACTGCTTTGTGAACCAAGGCAGTGAGGCATCAGGGAGTCCTGAGCTTTATGAAGCAGATGTGGAAGGCCAGGGAAGTGTTGAATGTAAGCAGAGGTAAAGGAACAGCTAATAGGAAGAAGCAGGATGAGACCCCCCCTCCCATGTATGTTATCTCATGAGTGGTAACGAAATAATTTTTGTCTTCCTAAGGGTAAGTTAGTGTTTAGAAAACAGACGTGACTTTCGTAAGTGCATCAGGGATTTTAAGCCCAAAAATGAAAAACAGTTAGAAGGCTAATTGAAGAAATACTGATAATTAATAATAAATAGAATTACGTCTACCATTTTGAATAATACATTATATCAGTGAGCAAATAAAAAGTTAGACCACTAGGGCTGTAATGCAGAATAATTCGATCTTCTTGCTAAACCAATTCCAGAGCTCATTTATTAAAACAGTTACTTTGATAGAAAAGAGCAATGCCTCCTCATCCCTACCAGTGTCAGTGAAAAATACGTGTATTTCTAAATGACTACATAGCAGTGGTAGTCCATAAAAGACTTTAATTTGGTAAATTTTTGTCAAAATTAATTTAGTCTTTTTGCTGAAATACAAGAAAGAAATATCTATTTCTCATTAAGAGTTCATCATAACTGCCATTATAAACATCTCCTTTTGTCTTACCATAATCACCATCATGAAGTCATTCAATCATGTAATTAATGTTATTTTTAAACACTCAGTATTAACCCCTCATGACTTATTAGTGCATGTTGTGTTACCCTGACTATCTTAAAATAGTAGGCATACTTTATCTGGTGCATATGTTATATTTAATCTACCACATGTACTTATGTTCTCACATGTCTATGACAACATTTTTTTTCAGAATTCTAACAAATCTGGTTATGGGTTATTGTCATGCTTTTGCTTATGTTGAGTCTTTCCCAAATGTGTAGGCTACTCTTGTGCTTTTAAATACTGGACAGTTGAAGTTAAACATTGTCTTGTATTTTTTAAAAATATGGTGTTTGTTTCTTGTTTTTAAGGAATAGCACCTAATACAATGTTAGCAAAAATGTGCAGTGATCGCAATAAACCTAATGGGCAATGCAGAATTGCTCCTGAGAGACAAGCAGTGCTAGACTTCGTAAAAGATTTGCCTATTAGAAAGGTAAGAGATACCATGGCATTTACAATGCAATCATGTATGTTCCATACATTCTAAAAGCAAGATTTCTACTGAAGATAGATACTTTTCTAGGTAATCTGCCCAGTTGTTTTTGATTTAAGTTGTTCTTGGTGTTGGATCTGCAAATGGATAGTTTCCAGTATAATGATACTCTTTTTCAGGTGCCAGGTATAGGAAAAGTAACTGAGAAGATGTTGAAAGCCCTTGGAATTGTGACTTGCTCAGAACTCTACCAGCAGAGGGCACTGCTTTCTCTTCTTTTTTCACAAGCATCTTGGCGTAATTTCTTGGATATTTCCCTTGGTTTGGGTTCAACACATTTGGAAAAGTAGGTGTTGTGGGTTTTTTCTCCTGTGTTTACATTTTTCTAAATTTTTCCTTCTGTATGTTACATACTGTACCATATAAGACATATTTTATTGAAAAACAAATATGAAAATTTGCCTTGTTTAATATATTTTAAAAGATCTCTGATACCTGTTATTGTTATACTTATGGCTAAGATACACACAACAGCCAAACATTAAAAATCAAGTTTGTACACCTGCATCTAATATACAAGTACTGTGTTCAGCTCTGGGGCCCTCAACATAAGAAAGACCTGGACCTACTCAAGCACAAAGATGATCAGAGGGCTGGAGCACCTCTCCTATGAAGACAGGTTGAGAGACTTATAGCAGCCTTCCAGTACCTAAAGGGGGCCTACAAGAAAGCCGGAGAGGGACTTTTTACAAGGGCATGTCGTGATAGGACAAGGGGTAGTGGAGCTGAAAGAGATAGTTTTAGGTTGGGTATAACGAAGAAGTTCTTCACTGTGAGGGTGGTGAAGCACTGGAACAGGTTGCCCAGAGAAATTGTGGATGCCCCATCCCTGGCAGTGTTCAAGGCCAGGTTGGATGGGGCTTTGAGCAACCTGGCCTAGTGGAAGGTGCCCCTGCCCATGGCAGGGGGGTTGGAACTAGGTGATCTTTAAGGTCCCTTCGAACCCAAATCACGCTATGACTCTATGCTAACTACATGACCAGGCGTCAGGAGCAGGGGGTACCCTTCACACCCTGCCCCCTGACACCATCACGGTACCAGTCACACCACCTCAGAACAACCCCCGTTCCTGCATCTGAGGGTCGATTCGCACTTTTTTTTGCGTGCGTGCTTGCGAACAAATGGTGAATGACACCCTGCGGCTCGAAGGGGACCGCAGCCTCGCGTAGGCCGCGCCCGGCCCCGCTGGTCGCTATGGGGACGGCGCCACACCGTAGCCCGGACGACTCCACTGGGTCGGGCGCGGGGGGAAGCGGGGAAGGGCCAGCGCCCCGCGGCGCGCCTCGCTCCTCCCGCCCGGAGGCGCGACGGGAGCCACCCCGTCCCTCTGGCTGTTGATGCCAGTCGGCGTTTCCCGTGGCTTCTGAGAGGAAATCCGCAAATCTAGAGGAGAAGGCGCGGCAGTCACTGGGGCGTTCGTAGCCGGGATGACCTGCGAAGTTTTTGGTCTGTTCGGGGACGTTGCTCTGCACAGGGCCGAGCAGCCCTGCCGGCGGCCGAGGTTCACCGAACTCTCTTTATTTAAAAAAAGCCACGAACAATAAATCACACTTTTTTCTTCTCGGCCACGCAGGGAGGTGTGGTGCACCCTCGGAGGCGGCAGTGCGTGCCTCTGGCTGTGGCTTCGCTCCCTTCCCGAAACTGCGTAACTCTTCGGGCTGGGGAGACCCGGCTCCGTTTTCCCTCTCTGCCAGGAGCTTTAGAGCTGCGCCCCTGGTCTTCCTGGGCTGTGCTCGGGGCATTGCTGGGTGTGCAGTCGTTTGGGGGTTTTATCACTCGCGTGTGCTGCTCTGTGCAAAAGCGTTGGCACGCTGGAGGGTGGAGGGGACTCTGGGGCTTCAGGTTACCATTTGAACAGCAAGACCTGCTTTAGGAATCTCTGGTGAAACAGTTAATGGGTAAAATACTCCTCAGAGAATTTTCCTGTTGGGTGTTCAAAGTCCGATGCATTAAGAAAGTGTAAGCAGATGTTTCTGGGGCTGTGTTCTCAAACTACGGTAATGTACCGGTGTAATTTTAAGTGATGACTCGCATTTGTGTTTGTATTTTGAATATTGAAAATAGCATTTTTAACAAGGGCAAAAGTTGGAATTATGGCTAAAATGTGTGATGGAAGAGCTTTTTTCTTGCTAAAACATGCTGTTAATGAAATAAGATTGAAACTCAGGCAGTTAATGAAGCCAGTATTTTGGGTTTCTTGGGAGTTTTTTGCTTGTTTCTAACAGGTTGAATAGAAGATAAAAGTTACCTCTGTGATTATATCAAATTACCTACATACAGCCTCTACTGGGATTGTGTTCTCTCCCAGCAAACTTTTCTTTCCATTTTATTAAGAGTAGCTTCTGAGAGCATCAGTCACTAAGGAGCCCGCACTGTGCTGCATGCTAACTAAGTCTTCTCTGCCCCAGAAGACTACTAAATAGCAGTTACTGTCTAACTAGTAAAGTAACTACAACTACTTTTATTTTTGTACATATTCAAGCAGCTGTTCCATCTGAATGTTAGCTTCTATATATTAATTAGCCATATTAAAGTAGATACAATGTTCACTGGAAGTTCTCACATTCTTCCAGCTTTCTGAAACCAAAAACATATTAGCAGCATTAAGACCACATGGCAAACACTTATTTTGGATTTTTTTGACTTAAGAATTGAAGGAGTTGTTTTTTTCACATTAGCTGAAGTAAGCAATGCCACTTGCAGCAGCCAAGAGAAACAGTATGAGGTGAAAGGAAGTAGAGCTGGATTTTTGAGAACAGTCAGTGAGACAAAGTGTGTTTCTAAGTAAATTCTGCAAGCTTTTGCTATGCCTTGAGAAATGAAAGGAGTGGAACGCATCAGCTGAAAATAGCTATAGAAAAATACAGTCTATAAGAAGCAGTTTACATACAATATTTGCTTATTTAGTTCTCCCTACATTTGTTCTTCATATGATGCTAGTTTTTGTGATTGTGCATGGGAAAGGAGTGATCTAATCTAATTCATGAGCTACATGACATAGGTCTCTGTGGTTTCTGGGTATGTGTCTTTACAACAGAATTTTATTTCTATAGAAATATTGAGATTTCTGTATCGGTAACACTGCAGTTGTGATGGGATGTCTATACCTCAGTCACGGGTGTAGCTGTGTACTCACCATGTCTAACAGGCAGCATAGCCTTTAAAACATAAAGATTCACCTATAAATAAGCTATAAGTAAATCATGGAGTGGGAGACTCTACAGTACTGACAGTTCTCCCAGACAGCAGTGCTTTGCTTATTACTAACTGAATGAGTTTTACTGCTATTTCGTAGAGCTACGTGTTCCTTTTGATACTCCTACAATCTGAACTTAAGAGTCTGTCTTCTCTTTAAACAGATTCTGCACGAACAGCAAGTAACAAACTACTGGGAAACTTGAAGCTGCAATCAATTTTAGGTCCTGAAGGGGAGCAACTGCAGAGAACCAGCCCGTTTCTTGGATGGGAGACATTTAAGGACTCGGATAGTTTAAATGACTATAATGAATATGTACCTGTGGCAGATGACTTCAAAGAACTTGTTCGCCAGGTAGAGGAAGCTGTTCAGAAGGACAGGGGAGGAACAGGAATTCCAAACCCCATGGGATCAAACAGTTATATTTGGGCCAGGTATCCCAGAAGAAAACGTGAATCTCTGGGTTTGGCAGGGATGTGTTGCAAATGGGGCTGTACAAAAGCTGAAATTAGTACTATATGCAGAGTTTAAAATCCTCTCTGCACTTATGCATGAAGTCAATGTTTGTTGCAGTGCTACTTGATTGGATACTGTATGAAGGAAGAAAACTCTCATTGTATTTTATTTTTTCTGTATTTGCCAGTCAATACTGCTGGTTTTCTTAAAAAAAAAAAAAAAAAAAAAAAAATCCACAAGTGTAATTGTAATGACTTTGTTTTGATGCAGTAACTTTTAATCTGTATTTTTTACAAAGTCTTTTCATTTTAATGTCAAGCCTTTACACTTGCATTACAAATGTATTATATCTTTGTAACACTTTAGGAAGAACTTCAGTGTTTCATTAAAGTATAATTATACCGAGTGTTACCGAATTGTTTTTTCTCTGTCCACAGAAAGAACATCCAGCAATGTTCTTGAAATGAGATTCATGGTACAAAGCTGTACAGAAAGGATATTTTGCCAGTTGAAACTCCACTCAACACTGACTAAGCTTGATGATTATTTTGAACACGCTTTTTTTCCATTTCCTTGTAGTTGCAGAATTGTTTTATGCAATAGAGTCTGTCTTTCTAGAAACTTTACCACGATACAACACTTGCAGCCTAAATATTTCTTCATATTCATGGATAGGCTTAAATAGTTAACGGGTGAAGTATCAACACTTCAACTATTCCTTGGTTACCTTACTTCCCTATTTTTTACTACTACTGCTAAGTGAGAGTGTTCGATGTGCTTTAAGTAACTTATTCTGCAGACACTTGGACATCTTCCTGTCTGTTCTTATGGTATGCTGGTCTATACTTCTTCAGATGTATTTCTACATTGCTAAGTGCTACTGTATTTATAAATAGCTAATTTAATCTTTGTACTCTTGAAGCTTTTTGCCTTCCTGGCTGTTTTTCTCAGTCGTAACAAGTTATGTTTCCAGAGATGTTGTTGATGACTTGAGGTTTTTGTTTTTTCTGGCCTTTATGATGCTTATGGTAACCTAGCCTTGTAGCAGTAGTTGATTGAGAGTATACTTCATAGCTTAGACTGCACAGTTGTTAACCTTTGGCGTCATTCTTCCAGCAACTTCACCTCACAAATAGTTTTGGGTTTGGAGACTCATCGTTTAGATCAGGAGTCTAGAAGAATACAGGAGGAGTTTGAGGGGAAGTATTCCTTATTTTGAGGTAGGAGACGGGCCTTTGGGAGTTAAGATTCCTTAGTAAGGTGGAGACTAAATGGTACACAGAATCCCTAAGAAAAGGGGAAAATGTCATGCTTGATGAAACTGAAAGTTAGCCTGTATGAATTGTTCATTTTGCTAGAAAACTTCCTGCCAAGCTTTTACAAGGGAATATTGGGAAAGGCGAATATGGTGTTTATTCTGCTTGCTTGCCCCAGTAGCGCTGGTCTGTCCAGGTACACAGCTGGCATGTGTAGTAAGCAGGCTTTCTTATATCCCGAGTGAAACAAAGATGTAGTTAAAACCTTAAATTTGTCAGCTTCAGTCCTGAACAGAACAAGCTGGTGTTTAGACGTAACCTGTTGGTGAAACTATAAATAGTTTAAATGGAAATTAGTGTTTGAGATGAGCTGTTCATGCTGAGACAGAATTATAAATAGAAAAATCAGTCTCTATGTGACAAAACCAGGCATTTTTCAGAGGTATGAGTCAAGATAGGTCAGTATGCATAACCCAGAGAAATGCTGAAATGGGTGTTTTCATCTGGTTTCTTAACAGGCCTCATCATAGTCTGTAACGGCTTTAGGAGGTCAGCCATGACACAGATACATGGCTCAGACTGAAAGTCAGTCTGTATTTTAGAGTAAGGAAGTGTTTGACTCTGTGTGCACACTAGAGTGTGCAAAGGTTTTCTTCATTTAAAGCAAATTGAGTTTTCAAAGACCTCTAAGGTTTTCTATTTGGGTAGGCAATATTTTATAATGGTTTCTTTGCAATGTAGCTGAAGGTGACAATTATGCGTCATTCAATTGCAACTGGTCTAGAGGATGCCATCTGCTCCTGCTCACATGACTCAGTGTCCGAAAACCATTTTTTTTAAGACCAAGAGGAAACCTTTTACATAAAGTGAGGTATCTGACTAGTTACATGGGAGAAGCAAACACGTTTTGGAGTAGACAGCTCAAAATGTAAAATAATTATATTGATCCAAATAGCAAAGCAAAAGGACATTGTCTCTGCTGAAAGCTCCTCTGGAAGTTCTGCCATATGTATATAGCAGCATAAACATGAGCACAACAGTTCAAAGCAACACACTGCTTATGATCACAACTGTTCAGAAACATACACTTTCTCACAAGGAATAAGCTTTTTTTTCCACCCATTTAATTCACAGACCAATGAGCTATTCAGAAAAGCATTGTTATAGCAACTTGCTACTTAGAGAAATCACAGTCCCATTGATGTAGTCTTAACCCACAGGAAGCGTTTGACTTCTGGGTAATCTGTTGTTTGAGCCATCTTCTGCACAGTTATTCTGAGTTCATGAGTAGAAAATGATCCATCAGCACATTCCCATATTAGCACAGCTATTTGTGTCTGCAAGAGTTTATTTTTCTGGATGGTTTGGGCGTTTTTTTTTCACTGTGGGTACAGTCTGATTCAGGTCTGACTATGAACTAACTCCTTGAACAATGCCCAGAGACATGGGAACAATCCACAGCAGTATATAGAACAGGTTTTCCAGCTCTGTTCCCTGCTGTTGCCCTGTTTAAAATGTGACAGAACTCTTCATGTAAAGCATTCAGCAACGTGAAGATTGTGATATAGCCAGAGCCAAGTACCTCAAATGATGGTAAGGTGTAAGTTTGACCATACAGAGAAAGTTAAATGTGCTACAGAGGGCTATCTAACAAATCCCCAGAGACCTAGAGGACATGGCTCCCTTCTATACTTAGTCCTCTTTGGTCAGTTGCTTACTTTGCTAGCCATTTAAACCAAAAAAAATCTAGATTCCTGAGTTATTGAAGCAGATGTGCTATCCTCTTTTTTTTTTTTTTTTTTTTACATCTGCTGATAGGCAGGAAAAAAAGTTAGCCTTTATTTCTTCATTCTGGCAAAGCCAGAGACAAAGCTAGAGTTTTGGAAGACTTTCTGAGACTACTGTCCTTCTTTCTCAGCAGGCAGCAGAGACTCAACAGAAAATGTAAATGCCTTTCCTACTCAGCAGAACAGAACCTGGATAGATTTGTATCCCACCTGCTGCTCTGCAGTCACTCACTTGTATTAGCAAGTAGATGAAAGAGGGTCCTTTGCTCATTTGTGCTACATTGCCATCATGTGTAGAATGAATTTTTTTCATTGCACAGCTTTTCTGTATCTTGGGAATAAACAGCTGAGCTGTTGGCTCCTTTCCCTGGATTTTAGCTCCAACAGTCACTTGAGTGTTACTCTGACTGCTTTGTGGTCAGGTCGTGATATCAAATACTGCACCACCACAGTGTGCTTGTCCAGTACTATGACGTATTCACTCTAGAGAGCCAGCACTAATAGGAAGGAAAGTAAATTTACCAGTCTGTCCATCAGCCTCTTTTCCTCCGCCTAACCCCCCCACTATCTACATTTTTTCCTGGAAGTGTCCTATACTTGATTTGCAATTTTAAAAGTTCCCCAGCTGCAGCCTACTCCTATGTTTTAACCTTAAAGTGTGTAAAGCCAGATGTGTAGCTATGACTCTTCAAGAGCACACCATTAACACAGCTGAGTGAGGTAGCATATCTCTCGCATACAGAAACTCAGGTGAGAACCAAAACCAGGATTCCAGCCTCTGTACCTTGAAAACTTCTGGGTAACTGCCCTTCCAAGTAGGCCAGCCAAACAGGCCCCAGCAAGATGTGCCTCTTCTTCACCTTGTCTGGATCGCCTTCTTTGGATTGTACTGTCTGACCTGAGACTCTCCAGGTCCTTGCAGTTTCTGTGAAATCTCAGCCAGCAAATGCCTTCTGGCACTGAGGAGTGCCTCTTGCAGGAACTGTTATGTCCAGACAAGCTGAAAGTGCAGCTCAGTGAGATCACACTTTCTGCCTCTGCACCAGAACTGGATCATCATGGTTTCAGCCCTCCTGGTATCATTCTTTAGTGGCTTATTCAAATGCTAGCATGAAGTTGTTCCCGGTGTCAGTGACCTGGTATAAAGAGTTTGCCTGTCACTATATGCTTCTGGCACTGCAGCAGTTATTGAGCTGAGCAGCAACTAGGCTTGGTACCAAGGGCCACTGTTGAAGAGCTTCTCTGTCTCTCTAGTTTTCCCTCTTTTTGTCCCTGTGCCAAGACATGGAATCTCCTGAGGTGCTTCCTATGCAGCAAGACAGTGTGATGATATGCTTATTCCTCTTGCTTGTTTTTTGTTTCAGCTCACAACATGAGGCTGAGGGCTCCAGTGCAGTGCCACATTGACCCCAGCAGTCTTGTGGCCTCTGTGCAGAGCTCCTAAGAGGCAGAGACTTCAGTAGGCAGGTCAACATTCCTGTCCTGCTGAGATGTAATAGCTGTCAGCCTTGGAGTCTCCCAGTAACATTAGGGGCTGGTGTGTTCTACAATGGGTTGATGACAGCTAGGACACCTTACTGGTTTGAGGGGCAGGAGGTTTATCCTGCAGATCCTTCAAGCCCTGATACAAGGAACAATGTCAGCCAGGTTACCTGAACAACTAGACACCTTTTCAGAACCTCGTAAGATTTATAGCAGTACTGCTGCACTTCCACTTCAGAGGAAAGTCTGGTACTTTTCACACCTTTTCAGACTTCCTACATTACCAACATTCATCTTACATCTCAGCACTAGGTCTCTTGGGTCTCTTCCACCCTCACTGAGTGCTGCAGGAGAGACAGAACCATGTGTGTGTATCATCTAAATCAGAAGGCTCAGAAACTGAAAAGGTCATGGAGGAAGGCATAGTCTTCTGCATTGTTCCAGTTGTCCAGCAACCAGTCAGACCTTGTTTGTCTAATTTTGTTTAACCTTCAACTTTGGTTTAGCTTTTGCAGGCTCATCCACCTGATACGAGAGAAGCATTCTCAGCTGTGCTTTTGGAAACTTAGGTGACTTCCAGCCTGGCACTGAAGAGTGTGTAGATATACCTTCCTGTCTATCCCCTCAGCTGTTTGTCTGCATTGCCTCTTAGAGGTGCAGAGTGCAGGTATCTTCAAAGAGATAGACTCATCTTGGAGATGACCTTTTATTCATTGGAACCTCATCTTTTAAGGTCAACGTGTCCTCTTTTCAAGGATTTTTTAGACTACCCTGCAATTCCTGGGAATCCTTCCTAAATTTATATGAGGAAGCACACCTTACAATTTCTTTCTATCCCCCTCAGACTCTACTTTTGGCACACCTTCAGTAATTACAGCTTTGTCAATCCACCTTCAAGCACACACAAGCTTTTTCTTTTATTGTGGTTCCAAGCTTGCCCAAAACTTTACTCAGGCAACAGCGTCCATCTCAAGATTTATCAGTGAGCTGGGTTAGAGCTTGCATAGGGTCCCAGGCCACACAGAAAAGCCATACTGGAAGCTAAAGATCATTATCAATGAGAAGAGAGTCTGTAAAAAATAGACTCCAGCGATGATCAGAGCTGTGTACCTATTCTAAATTCAAGCCTTGTTAAATCACAGTGGCTTGGGCTTCAAAAAAGCACCTCTCCTGCTCATAGGATAATCCTTTTGCATGGAAGTGTATGTAAGTGAACTTTCAGTGGTGTTTCTAACTTGGCTTAGCTATTCTCTCTTTCAGACTTGCAGCATCCAATAATCTCTTAAATTTTTCCTTTGAGCCTAAATTTAACCATAAGCTTAGATTACAGCTCAACTAAATCAGCTGACCTGAACAGGTAATTAGAAGATCCAAAAAAACCCCATGACAGAGTCTCCTGCTATCTCTGAAGAAGTCATCAAGGAGCCAGGCTTTTCACAGCAGTACATGGCGAGAAGATGAGAGACGATGGTGATAAAGTGAAACACCAGGGGCTCAGGCAGGAGATAAGGAGTCTTTTGCCCATGAGCACAGCCCAGCAGCGGGGCCAGGATGCAGGGAAGTTGTGCTGTCTCCAGCCTTGGGGAGTTTTCAAGCCCTGGCTGGGTAATATCTTCAGGAGCCTTGTCTCATCCCGCAGCTGAGCCTGCTGTGGGCAGGGTGTGGGACAGGAGCCCGGCCAAGGTCCTCTGAGACTTCCCCTACAGAAGTGCAGCTGGGACTGGCTGCAGAAAGGATATGAACCAAGGAGTCACATACAAGACAACAATCGGTATAAGGACTTAGATGTGAAAGGAAGTATTTTCCTGATGTGGTATTGATGGAGGTAAGCAGAAACATCTTAGTTTCTTATATACAAACATATATTCATTATATACTATTGTTTATTATATACTAATAGATAACTAGCATGTATATATATATTCACACACTAATTAGTTTATAACAGTAATGCAAGAGGATAGGAAACAGAAATGGTTAGATGTCTTAAATCATACTCAAAATTGTCTCTCTGTTGGCACAATAGA
The DNA here is from genome assembly GCA_035590195.1 of Aviceda cuculoides. Taxonomy (NCBI): domain Eukaryota; kingdom Metazoa; phylum Chordata; class Aves; order Accipitriformes; family Accipitridae; genus Aviceda; species Aviceda cuculoides. The sequence continues at coordinate 51,907,309 of JAVJGG010000074.1, forward strand.
GATTTGGTTAGACAGTTCACACAGACAAGTATGGTCTGTTCAGGAAAGATAGCTAAAACTAAAAGGCTGTTTCAAGGAGGTGTGTGCTTATTCTTTAGTCCAGAAGGGCTATCAGAGGCTAGAGCGACTGAACATTTCTCAGTAAAAGCAATATTGCTGTCATGTAAGGGACTACAGTAGGCTGTAAATAAAGAAGATAATGGAGATGAGTCTTTCTCTGGGTGACCAAATGACTTATCAAAAGCATAAAAACTTCATACTAATTGGAAATTTTAACTACCATTTTGATGAGAAAGGACACAGACTACCCAAAAAATTCTGGAAAAGTGTTGAAGCACTCTGCAGGAGATAGAGAAAACAGCTCGGGGTGGGGTGGGGAATGTGCTGTTTAATTACAACCACTACAAAAGATCTGGCTGAGAATGTGGACATGGCAGGCATCATAAGAAAGAATGACCACGGTATAGTCATCATTTCTAGAAAAGGAGCATTAAAACAAATCATGACATAGAGAAGGAAAAAAAAAAAGTATCTAATGGCTCCCCCCATACTCCATTTTTACTGAAATCACCAAGTGTAATCGACTAGCACAACTGCACCAGTGATCTAAGGCTGAGACTTGAGACTAGGCTAATGTCACAGATGAGTGGAATGCACCCCACTCCGAAGACAGAAGCAGCAGTATGTTTTATTGAGGTAAAGTAATAATTTGACAGAGTTCAATAAATTCGATGGAATTTAACAAATATTAACAGTGGTTTGACAAGGTTCAATAAGTTTGATAGCAAGGTTCACCTTATTAATTACTGCATGGAAGAAATATCCAAAAGAAAATTGAGTTAGAAATGAGTTAGAACACAGAGACAGGAGATGCAAAGAGTAGGGAAGACTCTCCCATTGAGTCACGAGGTTCGGAATGGACCCCCTTGCTTTCTAAACTCCTTATGGAGCCTAGGTGCAGCTAGGTCCAATCTTAGTCTCAGACTTGGTCAACAGTTTGTGTCTAATGGAAGGGATACAAAGAGTATCAATGGACAGGGAGATTGAATCAGGTGATCACGATCAAGTCCTTTTATCATACCACATACCACTTACTAAGTACCCCAAATTGATAGTTTTCTGCTATTTATAAAGAAATCATAATTACAAGATCCTGTAAAATGGACTAGGGGTTTTTTATATCTCTGCAGATCTACCTCTCCTGCCATACTGAATTTATTTTTGATAGATATTTATCCAATATGCAGATCTCATAACCTCTTATGGGAAGTCTATTCCAGTGATTACTTTTCCTTGCTCTGAAAAAGTCTTTTTGGATTCTCAAATACGTTTCTGTAATCTAAACACATTGCTCTTTGTCCTACACTGGTTGTGTAAAATTTCTTTCTTTCATCTCTACTGCTGCTTTTACAATAGCTGAAGACTTCTGCAAGTCCTTACCTCAGTATTCTTTGCTCTGTATAAAACAACTGCCATTTCTACATTCTTTATAAGCCACATTTTCTTTATCTTTGATAATTCTTGTTACTGTTTTACAGACTTCCTTCTTCTTTAACTGTGGAGTCCAAAACTGGACATGGTAATGTGGTCCTTATTTGTTCCCAGCAGAAGAAATATTTTGCATATCTTCCAGTTAAAATTCTCATTTATATATCCCTGTATGATGTTTGCCTGTTTTTACAATATGATATTGTTATCTCACTCTGTGACCATCTACACCACCAGATTCTTCTGTATAGCCAGACATCCCTTGTATTTATGCTTTTGATTATTCCTAAGTGCAGTAAATAATTTCCCTAATTTTTGAAGATCAGTCTGATCTCTTCCAACATAATTCCAATCCCTTCCTCCTTAATGCCATCTGCAAATACCTCTGCACCTTTTCTCTCATTTTTTCTGCATCTTCATTGCCTCTCTTCCTTCGTGCAAGCAAATAATGAAATTATCAAATACTACTAGACCAAAGAGAGGATGGTCTGAACTCAGTTTGGTCTGTCTCTCCTCCTTGACAGCACACCTTTGATAAATGGCTGGAACACCATACTAAGAGGGTCTGACAGTACTCCTCTTACAAATAGTTTAGTTCAGTTTGTGCTACTCTGGATTATTTGCAAAGATCATCAATAGTTGGAACCAAGCTTCCCTACTTTTTGCATGCATACTCTTGACCAATATTCTTTTCTTAGCAGAAGAAATGAATGATAAATGGAAGGCAGAATGGTATACATTCATACTGAAAAGATACTTGTGTCAGTTCCTTTAAATCCACCAGACAGTTCTCACATCTAAGGAATTTAGTATTCTCTCACCTTGGGAACTCTCCTGTGATTTCTGAAAGATTTGCCAAACTCTTCTCTCCTCTCCCCCATTTAGAAATTAAGTTTGCAGTGGGATTCCAACCTGTTCACTCCTTAATGGAGAAGTCCTTTTAGCCTTTGGAAATAATTTTTTTTCATTTGCTATTAAAATATTCTCTCAAATAGCAGTATCTTTGGCTAAGTGAATAGAGGGATTCATGTCTTTATGTCAGATGCTCTTCTGTTGAAGGCTGAAGCCAAGCTTAGGTTTAACATTAAATTTTATTCAAGGTCTTTTTAGCGGTCCATTCAGAGGTAGGAGGTAAGAACCTGCATGTGCTTATTTGTAAGCTCCACACTTCCCATACAGAAATTGCTGTACATGGACTAGATGTTAAGTTTGATTTACCTTTTCAATTGATAGGTCAGTATTGCTGAGGAGAAGCCACTTCCAATAGCAACCTGACTGAGAGTTTTTAATGACATAGCTAGAAAAGCCCATTGATCTGATTAGAGCTCAATCAGCTCTAGCTCAGGCAACATATCTAGCACCCACATTTAATAGCTGTTCTTTTCAACTCCTCTTGATGCAATTGTTTAACTTTTGTTGTTTCATCGTTTGAGTTAGATGTACTCAATATTATACTAGATGATTGCTAACTGGAATTCTTGTTGGGGGGAATTACTGCAATTTTAAATGCATTTCAATACACTTGAGCTATATACTCAGTTATATTTAACTATTTGATTTGTTACTATTTGATTTCTTAATAAAGTTTTACAAAAGCTCTGTAAAACATGTTTTATATATATAAAGACTAAAGTTAAAATGAGTGGTCTACGTTCAGTAAAACAGTAGACAAGATTATAGCAGCAAAGCAAAATCACTAATAGCTATTACATTTGTAGGATTTTTTTTTTCTTTTTAAGAAATCAGCAATATGATGGCAGCTGTATTACAGAGAGAATGAAATACAATGTTAATTTTCTCCCACCATGCAGCATTCAATCACACACCACCCAAATAAAATTGATTGTATATACTTAAAATATATACTGACCACACACTTCGAACTCAAACAGGACTTTTTTGTTATTCTTGCTTAGGTAGTCTGACTTGCAGCAATTCTGATACAATTCTGCAATAATATCCTTTTTTCTTCTGGCATACTTTATCCAAGTTTTGGTTCTCACATTTCCAGTTCCTCTGAGAGCCTTTTATAAGGTGGCAGGTGTATTTATTGAAGTCATCTGACATAATGACATTCTTATTGCTCATTATTACAAAGAAACAAATTCTTTGAGATCTCTTGTCTGTATAATCAGATTTATCTCCCCAGATACACTAGTTCAAGACCCAAGATTGACTGAAAATTTTGTTTCCATTCAATCATTTGTGATGCAAGCAGAGTATGTTTAACATCTTCCTCTCTGTTCAACCATGTGTTTTGAAAATCTGAAAATACAGACAAAAGAAAGCAAGGTAAGGATGATAATTTGAATAAAAAGGTGTTTTGGAGAGATGCAGAAGTTTTGCCAGAGTGCCTAAGGGAAAGGTACTTACAAAAGATGGCTGCGAGCCTTCATTCTAAACTTAAAATCCTTAGAAATGATTCTTCGTTGAATCTTAATTTTAAAGCCATCTCAGTTTCACAGACATTCCTATTTCTTAAGTGCCTATGCACTCCTGTGGCTTTTGTCGATGCCCCAAAGCCTTTTATTAGTGAGTGGCTTGGTGGCTGTTTCAGGTAGCAAAGACAAAAACTCAGTGCCAGCAAAGCATTTGTTTTCCTACATGGCATCCGATGGGTCTGCCTTAGCGGGCCCTCAGTCTGGTGGATGAGGCTGGTAATGGAAAACATGCTCTGAAATAACTGTACGCTTCTGTTCGGGTGGGGGTGGGTAACATCAGACCATCTGACATTGCTAAGCTTCATGTGTTAAGGAGACCAGGCATGGGACAGGCTTCTCACTCACTCACATCACACACCTGTACACAATCACCCGAGACCAGCCCCAATTATCACCCCACACACCAGCAGGGTTAAGCCTAGGGGACCACCTCACCCATTCCTACCCCCCTCAGGGTAGGGCTTCGCAATGGCGGCTCAGTTCCAATGCGGAGCAGCTCCACCTCAGCCACATCCTGCCTTCTGTGCGGTGCCGGACTTCCCACATTCCCTTCCATACACCTCTGTGCTGGATTGCCACACAGCACGCTCACGCACTGCTGCCCTCCCATCCTAAAGCAAGGCTTCACCTTTGCCAGCATGGTCACAATCTTGGCTGGCCTGCTCCAAATCTCCGTACACTTCACCAGCTGAGCACACTAGTGGGAGATGCTGAATGACCAGCGACAGAGCCACCTGTCCCCAAGAGCCCAACAGCCCCAATACAGGAGGCTAAAGCTCCCCTAGGGCAGCCTTTTTCTTCCCTATCATAATGTTCCTATAACAGCATGGTTGCCCAGACACTTGCAACATGGCATGTCCCAAAAGCCTTTGTAAAGAGACTGTGATATCCCCGTATCAACTTCCTTGTAGCCTTTGAGTTACACACCTTACAGCAAGGTAACAAAATCTTGCTTAGTCCTGAGAAATGAAGGGCGTATCCAGCACCATGCTGATGTGCAAGTATTCTTTATTTAGTTCTTCTCCACAAATTTAAGTTGCATCTCATAAAGACCTGTCAATATTGGATATCATTCTGCTTTCCATTTATCATTCATTTCTTCTGCTAAGAAAAGAACATTAGTCAAGAGTATGTATGCAAAATATAGGGAAGCCCAATTCCAGCTATCCATTCATCAAACTGTGTGTTCATGTTCTAAATACAACCTCATGCTCCTGAACTCTGGTCCATGCTCCAGTAGTCTGCAGTTTTGGGTTAGAAGCTCATAAGTGGTTTCTATAGCTTTTGCTGATGTTCCCTAGCAACTACAATTTAGCTCTATTAGTTCATCTTTTTTAAATGATAGCACTACAAAAAAAGACTTACCTATGCCACCTGCCACAACCTGCACGACAGCCACTGTGCAAAAGGATGCACTCCAGCAGGGCGAGCCCCAGGGCTTGCAAAGGCCTCACAGAAAGGTCCCCTACACAACGCCCTTGCAAACGCTTGGTTAGAGACTCGGGGATCCTCCTCCTCAGTTGTGCCCCACAGCGAGCAAGCCTTGCTCCCAGAGCTCCACATCATACGTGTTGGGACCTGCGCCTGCACTGACCCGACGGCAACAACGGTGCACCAGAGTTACCAGGTAAGCAGCTCCTGCGCAGCGGCGTGGGCGGACTCTGCGCAGCGGCACAGGGTATTGAGGCAGACCCCTGCCACGCTGGACGCCAGCCTCCCAGCTGCACCGGCAACGCGGGCACGATGAGGCAGCACCAGCAAGTACCAAACGGCCCAGACCTCCTTTTGTTCCATTTTGTGCTTCTGAAGCGCTGCGAAGCTTCAGAGTTAGCATTACTCCAGGTGTATCTCAAATACTTTTTGGAAGGCATTCAAGTAGCACTACGGTTTTACAGATACGCTAGGAAGGAGGAGTTGAAAACATGATGTGGTTTATTGCAACAGTTTTCAGATTTCATTCTTCCAGTCCCGTTTCTTTTGACCTGTTCACATCAGCAGTATCTGGCTGTGCGAATTGCATGCATGGCATTATTACACGCTTGGATTTCCCCAAGTTTTACCTTTCAGTCCAATTTTGTGGCTTTAATATGAGAACTTTTGCGTTCTAGACTACTGTTTGCCTTCAAATTCTTATTTTCTAGAGTCAGTACTGTGTAGTGTGTCACATACTTCACATGAATGCAAGTCAGATGTGCAGTACAGTCACAAACAGATTGTACGGCTGAGAGCAGTTACCTCCTGTACAAACACAGGAATGAAAGCAAACAGAAATCATTCTTGCTCCTGTAGCACCAAGCTTGTTACTCATATGCTACACAGCCCCTTTATACATTTCAGATGAGAAAGTCTGGAAAATATATGGCAACCCAATGCGTGCATACACTTACCTTCTCAAACCAAAACCTTAATCTGGTTTAACTCCTGAATAGGACATACTACCATACACAGTTTCAAACCTGTCAGGGTGCTCAGCTTTTTTTTCATTAAGTCTCAGAATAAAGCTGACAAATGGAATGAACTTGAATTCCACAGACTTAAATCTTCCTCCACAGAAATAGTGTAATTCAGAGGAGAGATAGGTTGCTTAATCAAAAAAAAAAACCCCCAAACCCCAAAACAACTGAACAAAAAAGCCACAACCATGTCTCAGGTGAGACTTGGGCAGAATTCAAATGTCAAAATCTGATCCTAAAATAACAGCTCCATTACCACCCCTACTTCCAGTAATGATCTTACCTTGTTGCAGAGACCACTATTTCACTTTTTAAAGTAAGCTTACATGGCATGGATGTGAGGTTTTTTTTTTTTTTTATGTAAGTTCACTAAAAGTTTCACATCTTTATAACATGAAAGAGAAAATTACTTAGAGGAAACATGAGTGATGCACAGTTGTTTTTATACAGGAGTTGCTTTGGTTTTTCTGACTGATATTCTTCAATAAGCTGAAGTTTCATGACACAAATCCACATGGAAAATGCAGCTGAACATACAGAAAAACAGATGCACAGCAGATTAGCTGTTGCAGTCTTGAAGAAGTTTAAGGTAGTAACTCAGTTTAGTTTGTTATTCAATCTTTCTCATTCCCTGAAAAAAAAAAAACCCCAAACCCAACACAATACAGTTCATCAGAATTCAAAACTTGCTGTGCTGCACTATTAATTTAGCTACAAGGTCTTGAATTCTTTCCACTCCTGGATGTTTCTGCATTGCTCAAAATAATTAGTCACATAAAACTTGAAGCATTTTAAGCTTTACCTTGTTGTTCTGCTTTTATTAGTATTACTTAGCTAGAATCTTAAAGTGTCTGCATTTGCTCCTAGTGATTGGCATTTTATCTATTCATTTGTCTGCATTTCTAGGGCAGACTCAGCTGTGTTAGTACTCTATAGAAGTCAAATATCTGAACTAGTATTTGCTGCCTTGGTTGCTTTATACAATTAACATAATTAGTTTCTATTTTTTTGTTTTTCCTTTAAATGCTTTCCTGAATACTTCCTGAAATTATGACAGTATTTTGCAAATACTGGACATTTTTATTTCTTTCCTTATTACTATCCACAAATAATGTTTCACTTAGTCTGACTGCAGTTTGACAGGTTTATAGACCTAAATTTCAGAATTCATTAAAACCACCATGAATATTTATCACAAACAACAAGCAGAACATTACAGTATTGCATAACATGAAAATGAATTGAAGGCTATATTGTTCCATACTTTATGACATGGGGATAACATGCTTCATGACATTATTACACCTACTACAGTATTTTCTTCTTCAAACTTTTTAATTTTCCGAGAAATTTGTTCTCTAGAACAATTAAAGATCCCCAATTACATCGGTAGGTGTGGGGAGGAACAGCAGGAACACTACCTATAATAACCTTTAAACTTCATTGGGATGGTATTTTTGTCACATAAAAGAAAATAAAATCTTCAGGCAATCTGCTCTGAGAATAAGATGCCTTTTATGTGTGGGAAGGGGTAACTGAACTAGCTTAATTTTTACTTCCACCATAGTCAAGTAGCTTAAGTATATATTTGCACACTCGTATTTATATGCATATTTTCTATTTTGCCATTGTACTTCTTGAAATTTAACAACAGCAGCATTCAACTCTGTTCAAGTTAAGTGGTGGTAATTTACATGTCAAGTTACAGGAAAGTCCTATGAAAAGACAACAAAGTAATGCAAATCAAGAAGTGGTTTCATAAGAGTTTGTGTTAGAAATTCTAAAGAACTGTAGTCTGATAACAGCCGATCTGTTAGCAGTCCCTGTCTTACAGACTTGCTTCTCTCTAACTATTGAGAGTAAAAGGAGTGCTTCTTCATCCTAAAATAATTAGCTCAATGAAAACTAAAATTTCCTCCCAGTCTTATTGTTAGGGAGCACTCAATATATGACCTTTACTTTGGTACATGCAAGTCCCTTCCAAAAGGTAAACACTACATATGGCTATTGTGGGAAGGTCACAAAGTTATATGTGCTGTATTCTACCCCTTTACACAGACCAGCTCTCTTCAGCAGTGATTTTAACACCAATAACTAATTTTAGGTATTATATAAAAGAAAATCTTGGCAGTCATGTGCCATTCATTGTATTTAGTTATTTTATTTTCACTATCCAAACGCAAAAGAAATGCACAGTGAAGCTTCACGTATCGATACACAGTTTTCTAAAAAATAACCCTTTCATGTTCTCTTCAATAAACCATGCATTCAAATGTTTGCAGTCCAACCATAAGCAGGAGGTGTCTCTTTTTTCCCCTTCTCCCTAAGGGGACTTTTTCTACTTTAATATAAAGTATTGCAAAACTCTTACTCAAAAAGCAAAATTCAGAAAAAGCTTCTTAACCAAACATCTTTTCAAAATTGCTCTCTGTCATGGCACAACCTTAAGCAGTTTCTTTTGGTGTAGTAATTCTTGTATTTTTCAGTCAGGTTAGGCCTTGGAGTATTTTAGATTTAAGGCAGCCAATACACAGTTTAGAAATATATTAGCACATATTTGTCTTGGTGTGGTATTTTCAGTAGACATCAGTTTTTCATAAATCATTATGTATTTCACATTTCAGAAAGCTTCTTCAGTATTGAACATCAGCCTTCTTCCATCAGTCTGGTGGTTGTTTTATGCTTCTACTTTTGCTCTCAGAACTCTATCCTCCAGGTGTTTATGATCATACATTCCTGGAAAGCTTGCTTTCTTTACACAAGAGTTACATTTCTTCTTACTTTATACAATAACATCTTTTCCCATACACTTCAAGGCAGGTGGTCAATATCTCAACTAAATGCAACAATTAAAAACTTACTTTCTGGAAACAAATTAAAATAATTTTTACATGTCTTTCTACAGTTATATTCATCTGTACATTTAGTAACAATTATCTCAACTATGAAAGCTTTTATTAAACACTAGGACTTGACAAGAATATGGGTTTCTTTTCCTGAAAACTCATTCCTCCTCTGGCTTACTGCATGACTGTTGCAAGGTTGTGGAATATATTTAAAAACTGATTTTGAAACCTAACGTATTTATACTGATAGACAACAAACCAATATTATACTAGACAATACTTGATTGCAGATTTCTATAAGATATATTGTGCACTTACAGAAAAATTCTTTCTGTTCAAACACAACTGCAAAGCAGTAGTTAATATTTTAGTTCTACATTGTAGCAGCAGTCATGTTTGCATAAACCAGCACTTCTAGGAAAAAAAAAAAAAAATCATAGCATTTTGGTATCATTGCATAATGATTACACTAAGGTATGACAAATGCAATGCCAGCTGAACAAAGTTTCTAAAACAGAGAACCGAGTCTGTTAATACAAAGGCTATATAAAAATACAGCATTATACAATGCTACTGTAGATCTGAAAGCTTTTGAAATGCTGTGTTCCTTGTTTTTGAAAAAGGTTACTACAATAGGCAGTTGAAAATTCAGCAAAATCACTGCGTTTACATCCTCAACAGCTTTTTGAGAAAACCATTGGGTCTGTGCCAGGACCTAAATGTTGATGCTGCAGATGATCACACATCCCCCGAGAGCCCTAAGAACTACTTGGTCCTATTCACTGAGCTAAGAATACTCATCACAAATGATCAAGCCCTTTGCCCAGATAGACTTGTTACAAAAGACAATCTATACGTTCCTGATCAACAGCACAAAATTATACTGCAGTGTGAAGATATGGCTTTCTCTAAAAATTATAAAGTATTAAAGAAAACAATTCCACAAGACACTTAAAAATTATCCTTGAGTTCAACACTGTATTTATGCAATCAAATAGACTATGTAATCAGTCATACTGTAGTAGAACAAGAAAGACTTTATTCACTTGAAAAAATAGCAGACTGGAAGAGTTCTTCATTGCAGTACACAAACTTCCCTGAGATTTTTACATAAATTATGTTTAGTCTACTGTATATTGGAAACCAGTTAGCTACCGAGTGTCACACACTGCGAATTTTACATAATTCCTGCATATATTATTCAGCTAAAATGCTATTTCAATGGTTTAAAGCTTTACCTTTTGTTACAAAAACCACATACACACAACTGAGACTACAAATGCAAAGACATTTTTTGCACAAAATTTTAAATCTTCAAAACGATGTATAGAAATGGAGAAAACATGTTAAGTTGAACAAAGCACTTTAAAGTTCTTTGCAGCTTAAAAACTGATTGTGAAATTAGTTTTAAAAATTATCTATGCGAGTGCTTGGTGGCAAGAAAACCAGCAGAAATATTATTAAATGCAATGGGCAGAAAGAGGGCTGATGCTGCCCTCCCTATTTAGCAATCTCCCATATTATAAAATAATAATTTTGTATGAGCAGTTGTGGGAGAGAAACATCACAGTGGTACAAAACATTGCTATACTGGCACTATGTTACACTAAGTAAGGATTTTTCTATTTTTTAAAGTTGAGGTACTTAAACTTCTGATAAGATGGATGTAGTTAACCACAAATCTTAAGGAGGCCCCACAGTGAAAGTAACGCCTCTGTTTCACTGACTCTCTGCCACAAATTGAAAAAACTAACACTTCATTTTAAATACAAATCTGGATGTCAGGTCAATTTGCCAAGTTGTATATCCCCTTAATTGAACTTCTCTTGGCAAAAGTCCAAGAACAAGCATTGTACTTTGCAAACAATAATGCTTAAGAATAAGACAAAACAAACAAACAGATTATTTGAACTAATAACAAACAAAACCTGCAACTTTACTGCTTTGAGATATGAGATTATCCCCAAGTTTTATGCCTAGAGGCAAAACCAAAGAGTTGAGTTGTCCATATTTCCAAAGCTGAATTTTACAGCATAAGTAATCTGTTCAGGTAGCTCTGATCTCCTTCCAGTTCTCAGTAACTGGGATCATGTCTTTGCCCCCCACTGAGTGTGGAGCAATTGCACTTGTAATTCCTCCTTCCAAATAGTCTTATGTTGGGTATTACCACAGAAAGAAATAGGAGGTAACTTGGGCCACTTCGTTACACCATAGACTCGATGTGGTTGTGACTGGCCATACCAGGTACTGGGCCATAAGCACTCTTTTGTGTATTGGAAGGAAGGTATAAGGTGACCATCTTAACAGCAAAGTGAGGAACTGTGAAATGGAGGGCATTTTCTAGATTCTTAATTCTGCTTTAAAAAGTTCCCAATTTACAGACACACTTATGACTGCATGAAAATTACAAAGATGGAAAGAATAAGAGCAGCATTTAAAATCAGTATGTTTAGCTTTTTCGTATTCAGAAACAAACTGAAGACACTGCCTTGTATAAAATAGCTTCATTTCTACTCGTTATCAATGTATCTTCAATTATATAAAGAGAATCTAATACTTACTCAGAGGAAGAGTAAGAAAAATTGGATAACATGTTTGCTTTTTAATTTTAAATTAAAATTTCCACATGGATGAGTAGGTTTT
>JAVJGG010000074.1:51950662-51986273 GCA_035590195.1 Aviceda cuculoides
GCCCACCGAAGGGACCCACGCTGGAGCAGTTTGTGTAGAACTGCAGCCCGTGGGAAGGACGCACATTGGAGACGTTAATGGAGAACTGTCTCCTGTGGGAGGGACCCCACACTGGAGCAGAGGAAGAGTGAGGAGTCCTCCCCCTGAGGAGGAAGGAGCAGCAGAGGTGATGAACTGACCACAACCCCCATTCCCTATTCCCCTATGCTGCTGGGCAGGAGGAGGTAGAGAAAATCAGGAGTAGAGTTGAGCCCAGGAGAAGGAGGAAGGGGTGAAGGGAAGGTGTTTTTAAGATTTGGTTTTATTTCTCATTATCCTACTCTAGTTTGACAGGCAATAAATTAAATTAATTTCCTCAAGTCGAGTCTGTTTTGCCCACGATGGTAATTGGTGAATGATCTCTCCCTGTCCTTATCTCAACCCATAAGTCTTTTGTTGTATTTTTCGCCCCCTGTCCAGCTGAGGAGGGGGAGTGATAGAGTGGCTTTGCTGGGCACATGGCATTCAGCCAGGGTCAACCCACCACACAACTATGCAATGGTTATACCTGCTGGAAAGCCTGACTTCAGTGCAATGCTGGCATTCAAACTGAAACAACTTAACTTTTACATTCATGTATAAAATACTTTAAGATCTTCTTTAAAGATTTTTAAACAGTAAAAGCAATGACATTAATTTTATTGCAATACTCATTTTCTGTGTATCATCATTCCTTCAGAGCATTTAAGTATTTTTCAATGTATTGATCACTGGCAGACAGCTTACCATGACAGCGTGAAAACAGTATGCTTGACAACTAAAACCACAGACTCAGGTTTAAGACTCCAATAAGGAATAGAACTAATCTGTGTATCAGAAATTACCCTCAGCTATAAAGACCAATTTCTATTTCAGTCCATGCACAGAGCTTTGAATGCAAAAGACCTCTGGTGTTCAGATACACTGCTTATACCACTGAAATGCATTTAGTTTTACTTCATGTTTAATTAACATGGTGATTACTTATACAATACTATAAATACCACAGCAATCATACAGTCTGCTCAAAGCAACATCTATTTTAAAAAACAGCAAGTAAAACAGACCAGATTTTTGCTGTCTTGTTTGTGAATGGTGACAATTCTTCTCTCACTGGAGCCTTCTTGGCTTGCTTGCTTAATGCTGACATCAATTATATCAGGAAAATCACAGTATGTTTGTAAATCCTGAAATAAATAATGGTTATATAATGTCAGTAATAACATAAATAGCAACTAAAAAACCCCACCAATTTGCACCACTAGAATTCCAACAACTCTGAACTTGTAAGCCAGCAACAAAGAGGACCATAAAACCTTAAATATGCCATTACAAATAAAGAAAGGAGTTGTGTGTTTATAGGACCATTACTAGGAGCATCAATTAAAAAATGCAAAAAGATCCAGGAACCATGAACGGAAATATCCATATATGGGTTGGGTTTTTTTTACTGCAGGTATTTCTTTGCTCTGTAGTAGTTTGTGAGGATTAACAATGGAACATTTTGATTAGTCTTTTGGGGGAGCCTTTTCTTGGGGGGGAAACTTATTATTAGCATCCTGATTGAAGAGGTTTAGAAAACTTGTTAACAATCCCAAATGTCATGGCTTCATTCAGACTGATACAAGCTGCAAAATCTGCTGCCAAAGAGATGAAAGTAGTATGAATGAAGAAAGGGTCTCCTATCAGCCACCCATGGTCATCACTGACCAGGTAACTTGAAGCACCGATCCTAGTTACATGGGAAATCCAAGACACATTTTCCTTTGATAGCAAGTTCAGGTAGTTTTTGATGCTATGATATTCTGTACCACTTCCTTCAGTCTTTCACAAGTCAAATTACAATGTCATATAAATCATACTTTGTTTAGTTTTCAGTACAATTTCAGATGCTAAGTAACATACTTAAATAAAGGTAGATTTATCTAAGATTATTCTTCCAAAGAAAGTAGATTTTATTCAAGTCAGAATATGCCATTTATATGGCTGCAAGCATACCCTAATACATAAACAGGTGTAATAGTCAAGGCTGTAAGACTCAGTGGGTGTCAGCTAGAATTAATCAGCTCAAATGCATTGAAGTCCCTGAAGCTCTATTTGTTCATCTGGTTGTTGCAAATGTGAACCAGCAAAACAAACTTCATGATCTACCCCACGTATGTCATTCCTGCCTTTAAAAAAATAAAAATTTTGTTTTGATTCAGTATCTTAATAAGATTCATCAGTACAGTTTGCTGAAACAAGAGTTATGATCACATTTATAAGCAGCCTTATTCATTTACTAAGTTTTCATAACCAATTTCATCAACAGTTTCTGTACGAATGAAAATATATGCAGCCTACACCATGTCTCTGTCAATAAGTGGGATGATATTAACTATGAAAAAATAATTTGGTGGTCTCTATAGGAAATATGACCAGCTTAAACACCACTCTTACTAAAGCCTTTGTTGCCAGGCCCAAGCAGCATAGTATGCATAAGTTTCATACATCTAAAACTAGAAATTGCAAAACCTAACATTTATGTTAGCTGCATGTATCAGAGGGCTGATACATAACAACTATGAATGAGGTAACTGGACTTAATGTCCATCTACAAATATCCTAAGAGCACACTTAAAAAATCTGGGTATGTAATCAGATTATTTTTTTAAAATATTATCAAAAAAAAGCATTTTTATAAGTTATTATAGCACACTGTAAAAATGCAACCTTTGGTAGTTTGGTCTTGACTGCTATATATAATGCATCAAAACTGCCAAACTAACAGACGCAATTATTTTGGAAAACCGATACGTGCTCCACTTTGCCTTTAATTTTACCTTGGAAAATGCCCACATTCTCAATGTATACTGCCATAAGTTTGTATCAGATTCTGGTAAATTTGACAAAATGAACAGTCATGCTGGGAAGTCACGCACAGAGGAAATAATAATACTGATAAATGGAAATGCAGCAGCACATGATTACTAGCACTCACTGGAACCATTTAGCATCCAATTCCAAAACAAACTGTCTATGGACTTTGCAGTCACAGAAATGTCACTTTAACTTTGCTAGCTCAGACACCGGTAGGAGTCTAACTGCAGCAGGAAAGAGGTACAGGGAAATTTAACGGGTTTTTTGAGTCCTTAAAACCCTTCTTTCAAAGAGAATTTGAGGAATTTGTGCATTTTACCTATACTTGGGGGCAGGGTCATTACTTTTCCATACTGATTTTTTTTTTACAGTAATGATGGTCCAACACTGAATTTTTCATTTCTCAAGCACAGAAGTATTACATGTTCAAGTATTGACTTTCTTCTAATACTTCAATAAAAAACTAATTTTAAAATCCTGTACTGTTTAAGCCAATACATTTCTGTGCGCCTCAGCTGTACAGAAATTGTATCATCACCGTGAAGTAAAATTAACCTACCAAATTTACGTGGGATAAATCAGAACTTCTAACATAAGCTAATCACTCTGATACATTATAAACTGCACGACTATTAAAATAATAAAAGAAATTACCTGCTCTGCCAGTGTCTCACAGTCTTTAAGTTTTCCTCTTGAGCACTGAATTCCACCATTTCCAGTTATTACAATGGTTGCAAAACTTCCCTCTCCAGAAGGATCTCCACCAGGTTCTTTTACTTCAAAAACCTCTGAATAGAAGGCAGACTGAAGGGTTTCCAGATTTATAAGATACTTAAGTTTCAAGTTTCTGGCAGTAGCTTTGCATTGGCCAAACTGTTGTATAAATTTGCGGAACCTGTACCTTATTCTTTTTCTCGTCAAAATGTGGTAGTCTTGGATTTTTGCTCGCACACATTTAGGCAAAAACATTTTGTAGCTGTGAATACATAACCAGCAAAAAACCTACTAATTTTATCCATTAAATCCAGCAAAGATAACTACTTCTGTGCTAAACAAGTCAACATGAAAGTATCTTTTCCTCTAAATGTAACCTTATTCTTTAAACTGTAGGATAACAAGGATCCTTTCTTCAATCTGTACCATGTTCTTTCAAATACAGCCCTGTCTTGTCTATTTTCCATTTTTTGTCCTCACTCAGTTTCAACATATATTACATAATGCATTTTCCATAAATACAGACATGCCTGCTCTAGTCATTACTGAAGTTTTGAGGTAAGGCAGCAGAAGTTACACAGTTGCTTTGGTTGGTGTAGAAGCTGGAAAGAAGATACTGCACAGATGGAGGCAACTACAGGGCTAGAGGACAGATTTCATGGCTGAAAATATAGGTGGTAGAAGTTAACACTGTGGTTGCTTCTCACTGAAGCTCCTATATCACAATCCATATTCTATATCAAGGGGCAAAAGAGTTGCAATAAGCTGGCCAATTCATTGCCTCATTCTGTTTTTTATTCCTCCTGGTATTTTAAAAGATGAACATCAAGCATTAAGTACCAAGCAGGGACAGAATTAATTCAGCTGGAGTGGAAACTGATTAGGTTAATAAACCAAAGTTAATTGATAAACTCAAACAAGTTTAGCAGCAATCTGCCCAAGACGGTTAAGAGCCTGGAGCACATGACATGACACAAGAGGCATAAGGGAGCTTGATTTGTTCAGCCTGGAGAAAAGAAGGCTCAAGTAAAGTGTTCTACTAATTGTCTTCAACTAACAGATGGTTATGGAGAAGACTGAACTATACTCTTCTTAGACATGCACAGTGAAAGGACAAGAGGCAACAGAGGATAATCAGTATCACAGAAGAGACTGGCTTGATATGGAGAAAATCCTCCTCAATGAGGGTGATCATACACAGGACAAAGTTGCCCAGAGATATGGTGGAATCTCCATCCCTGGACATTTTCCAAACCTGACTGGATGAGGCCCTGAGTAACGTCATCTAACTTTGAAGTTGGCCCTGATCTGAACAGGGGGTTGGATCCAATGACTTCCAGAGCTCTCTCCCAACTCAAATTATTGCTTACATCTTTTCCCACCTGAGTAGCTGCTGCCTTACCTCTCATTA
This sequence comes from Aviceda cuculoides, assembly GCA_035590195.1. Classification (NCBI taxonomy): domain Eukaryota; kingdom Metazoa; phylum Chordata; class Aves; order Accipitriformes; family Accipitridae; genus Aviceda; species Aviceda cuculoides. The sequence continues at coordinate 51,955,665 of JAVJGG010000074.1, forward strand.
AGAGCCAAATCCGTGTACTCAAACATGAATGACCATTATGGTACAAGCTTTCTATTAATTTCTAGTTTATATGATAGGTAGGTTTATGAAATCACCATGCTAGAATAAATCAATTGCCACCAGCTGAACATCTCCTCCCAGATACTAATGTGTAAAAATATTGGTTTTAGGTATCAGATAGGTGTGATACAGTTATGAAGTATGGAGTCACCTGACTGAATTGTAAACAGCCAGTGGGGTTTGGTCCTTTTCTTTGGCCACTCTCATCATATCCAGAACAGCCATTCCAAGGCATTCTTCTTGTGTTTCATGAGTAACAGGCATCTTTATCCATCCATCCAAAAAATCATCTCGCCACTGAGAAAGAATGCAAGAAAGCAAATTATAACTGTAGCACTGCTGCTCAATGACAGTTTTTTAGGGTGGGTGTGTGTGTTTTGTTTTGTGGGTTTTGTTTGTTTGTTTTTTGCTGTTTGGTTTTGTTTTTTTTTTAAAGACTACATTCTTTTGAGTGAATCCCTTCATCTACAAAAAGCTGCATGTGTTCATAATGGATACCAGCTACCATCATGCTTAGAAATACTGTTTTGAAAATATTTTCGTTTCACATCTCAAAAAGGTCCATATGGGGAGGATGTTGCTGTACATTGTGTTAGTCCAAAATGAAAGTCACAGTGAAGGACTTCCACATGCTAGTGGCACAAGAAAGGAGCTACACACTCTCACTGCTCTCCTCACAACTGCCATTTGAGCTTCATCTCTCCAAATACACAATATGACATGGAATTTAATTTTCTTCTTGAGCGGGCTTCAAGCTGTTAAAAGAGCCTACAGTTACTATCAGAAGACTTGAAAGGGAATAAATACAAACAACCTTTACCAATCTGCGTGAAAAAATAATCAAGTAAATAATACCTGTGCAAATAGGTAAGACATGACAAGATCATCAAGAACAGGGCTTTCTGCACCTCGAAGAATGCCATACCGATATGCTCTGCTGGTACCATTGCAATACCAGTGGGGAAAATAAAACCTGTTAGGAAATATTTAAGCAAACATCAATAAACAGATACCTTTGCTTACCAACACGAGATATTATCACTTTTCATAGACATGTAATTAGTGCTGTCTGGTTTGGAGGACTGATATGAAGCCCCAGTTAGTCAATGGAAGGCTTTGGATCCAGTTCTTGGTGTCTTAAAAGTACCACAACATTTAAGCAGGGTGATAAACTCTACTGGTAGGAACGAGGAGCCCTGCAAAGTTATCCTCACTAATCAGAGTATAGAGCATTTTTTGTACTGTCTTCCAGTTTCCTTTCAGACAGTTCCTGAAAAAAAATACTCAGGCCACATTTATGCAATGTAAATAAACAAAATCTTTTACATAAGGAAAACTCTGACTGTAGCTTTAGACATCCACATTCAAAAATCAGGTTGGAGAAAAAGGGTTCTATTGCAGACATCTGCCTGACTACACACAATAATTACTCTGCATTTCAGAAATCAGAATTTCAAACAGGCAAGCACAGAGGAGATAAGATGTATCATCATTAAGAAAATGATTTTTACTTCTGCCGTATTTTTTATTGTTTCTTCAATCTGACATGGCAAACATATGGTATATAGCCAATCAATAAAGTATGTTATTCAAACTCACTCCAATAATTTTGATTCTTTTATCTATCTCTTATCCAGATATCACCAACAATCTGTCCATAACTTCTTAGAGAAACTATGGTTCAACTAAATATCTTATTGACTGTGTTTTCTTACATAGTTTTGTTTTACCATGGAAAGTGCATAACATATGATTTAGATTACCTTATCCGGTAAAGCAGGATGAGTCTGGTTGCTTCATCTACACGAAAGATGTGATTTGGGGGATACCACATTCTCTCTGTTTCACTCATGAGTGCAAACATGTTATGATACACTGGCATGATACCTAAACAAAAAACAGAGAAGTAAACATTTATAGGAAATTGTTTTCACAAAGAATCAACCTTACAAAAAAAAAAATTTTGGGTTAAAAGTAGCAGATTGGCACATATTCTCCAACTATTCATTGCACTGCTCTATCACTGTCAACAGCATAGCAATCATTACCCCATAACCTGCAGACTGTTTTTGCTGTTTTATTTTCTCATTCTTCCTCTATGTTCTCTGACTGCAGACTCTGTTCACCTGTTATCCTATACTTCACCATTAGATTACAAGATTTTCTCTGTGTGGCAATTAATAAAATGGCTTCTTAGCCTCTCTGTTTAGTAACAGCTAACAACAGTACATTACCTTTTTCCTTACCTTTTCCAAAAACAGATCTAGGCATTGAGTTTTTAGACCAATGAAAAATTAAAAGCAATACAAAGAAATTTGTTATGACAAGGACAACCACTTGCCATTTACATTTTAGTAGCTCAGTTGAGAACAAAACCAAGCACATATTGTTAATTAAGCAAAACTGGAAAATATTTTTTCCCCTCAACAATTCAGGATTGTTTTAGTGAGAACTGACAAGCAATCCTACTTAATCACAAGCTATGGAAGTCAGTTTAGCATCGACTCTTCAGCAGCACCTGAATTTTACTTTGGCTCCCAGCTGAAAGTAAATCCTAACATAAGACAGATGCCACAGCATTGTACTATACTGCCATGTTATGCATCCATGCAATGCCAGTGCTACGATCTGGAAAACAGGTTAAATGCCTGAGAACTGACAACACAAAGGGATGAACTTCAACCACTGACAAAGATATTTTGAAGACAGAAAGAGATACAGGTCTAGACGTCAAAGTAGGATGAAAATTACAGTGTGAAAGTCACAGTAAGTCATAACAAAAGAAAACTATGTTTACATCAAAGCAAGACACTTTGGAGGAAGAAGGCAAAAAATACTGAAAAAAAAGCCAAGATAAAGACAACAAAGGTAACTTAAAATGACGTTAGAGATGAAAGAATTATAGGAAAAGGTGAAGTACCCACAACAGTGCTCAAAGACTTAGAATGAAATCACTGAAATTCATACAAGAAACCAGGCGGAAAAAACCCCACAACATCCTTACTTATTTCTTTCTGTTCTGAACAGCATCTAGGTAACTACTGAAGGGGCCAGACCCAAATTTCTTTCATCAGATCTAAAGTGCATGTAAGACAATCCATTAGAAACAACTCATCAACTCCACATATAAACTGCATAAGCTTGTGGAACAAAAAGTAATTCAGTCCTAAAGAACAACTAACTTAAATTTGTTACTAAATGGGATTTGTGTCTGCAGGGAGCCAGTAAGAGGGCTAAGAACAAGAGGTCTGTTGTGCAGATGTCAGATTAAACTGCTGAAATCTACAGGCTAATCATCTGACACTTGTTTAAACTAAAGCTCACCGAAATATACCAGAACTACACATCCTAACACATGATTTTGTACAAAAGGGAGTCACAGGCTTACAGGAAACTACAGAAATGGAAAGCATTATGTAAAGTAACCAAAGAGAAACCAAAACTAAACAAACACCCCAAAGGAATAACCCTGAAGGGATTAGTAACTGAACAATTGGCTGTAAATGTAGATGTTGCAAATTTATGGTGCAGTAAGACATATTTGATCCATCAGAGTTTTGGGAAATATCAAATTAACTCTATTTTACGGAGTTAAAGAAGAATCTATCCCATGCAACCAAACATGGTTCTCATTTGATGTGTGAAATGGGATCAACTAGATTACATTACAGATCAGTTGTCTATAAAGCAGTAACAACTGACCTAGCAGTTTTAAGGCTGTGTGGTGCCTGTATCCCAAATAATTTCAGATCAATTACAGTGTAATGCTTGTAATGACCAGCCTATTTCAGGATTCTAGCCAGATGCTAAACACCGTTCAAGGCAATGCTGAGCATTTACCTAGTCTCACTAATACATTTCCCCTATTATCAATCCCACATAAGCAGAGCAAACATGAAAAAATTTCCAAGTCATGTTCTTAATTTCAAATGTTATGCTGCTGTATTTCACCAAATACACTACAGACACCACCATCTCTCCCCCCACCTTTCAAAAAAACCAAACCAAACCAAAAAAACCCACAGAAACTTCATTCCAGACCATATCATTGCCATTCTGAAACTTTAACCAAGGAACATGACTTTGTAATTCCCTCTACAAATCAGAAATGCTGGCATTAAAAAACAAACAAACAAAACACCACACCATGAAAAAATCCTCCTTGCTGTCTTCCTGTGTATGAAAAGTAATCTATGCACTCATCCATCCCTCATACTTTAGCATTTTTAATTCTGAGTGGTAACTTGTACCTTTCATTGCCAGTGCTCAATGACATACAGATTATATGTGTTTTTCAAGAAAAGGAGCTATGCTTTTTTCTTTTTTTTTTTCCCCCGCTTAAGAATTAGACATCTGTGCCAGCATATTGCTACGCTTGAAAAAGTTCGCTGATTATACACATAAAGCAAATCCCTTTATTAGTGTCTTGAAAATTGGCCACAAAAGTCTGGTGAAAGCAGAGGCCAGAAATGTCTCTTTTCATGTAATTCTTACCAGCACTTTTAATTACAGGGACTTTTCAAGCGAATGATAACTGCAGTATTTAAGTGCTTTCTCCAGAAACAATGAAAACCAAAAGACTAGGGCTGGGGGTGGAGGTGTGTGTGGGGTAGGGAATCAAAGTCTTCTGATGAAGCCTAGACACGTCAACAATAGTGAGAACTTCTGAGAAATGTATTTTCAACACAAGTAAAATCAGAGAAGCTGGTACTAAAAAATCTCCCCTGGATTTCTGTACTGCACTAACCATGTTGTCAAATCAATCAATGATTAATTAGGAGAGGAGACAGTGACTCAGAGACAATAAAGCAGTATTGTTCTCCGCTTCTCCAGCAAGGCCTATTAAATAAATTTTCTGGACTACTGCAAAGACAAAAACCTATCTCTTGGCAAGTATTTTATTTGGTATGTAAGGCTAAATAAAGGAGCCTCATCACACTATACAGACTGTCAAGTAACATCATGAAAGGTTATTCCTCAAACTTCTACCTGAAGCCTAAAATAAGAACGATTTGCATACTAGTTTCTTCCTTTCCTCATTACAATTTTAGAGCTCCACACCCAGAAAAGTTACACTACTTCTTTTACCCTGAAGCAGCTAGGGAAGTAAATTTTTTCTGTATTTCCTCCTTTGTTGGCATTAGGTACCCTTCCACCCATACAGTATGTTTTCCTTGGTAATGTCCCTCTGTAAAGAAAAAATGAAAAAACCAGAAACTGTACATCACAAAAAGCCAGACACCACTATGAAATGTGGAAGCTGTGTGTAGCCTACAGGAGAAAAAGTGTCTTACAAAACTGTCAATTCAGGAATATAAGTAAGTCACCAGACATATACAGATGAAAGCAATTAGTTGCATGGAGTTAATTATTCAAAACAATTTTTAAATCTCCAATTTTCAAAGTCCAATACAAACATCAGTCAGTTCTCACATAAAATTGTCAAGTAAACTATCTAAAACTTACAAAATCTTGTACATACCAAATGGAAAATCACTTGGCTTCTCTTACATAAAAATATCTTACCCTCATCTTTCATACAAACTGAAGTCTTACTGAGCTCTGGCGTCACATTCAGTATCACTATCCTGTCAACGAAATGTTTTCTGAATAGTTAATCAGACCACATGTTTCCTTTCTTGGCAAAACAGAATTGCCCAGAGCTCTGACTAATTCATTCCTTGGGGGGGTGTGTTGTGTGTGGATTTTCAGGAAAGGCTACCACTTAAGAAAAACACAAAACAAAGCAAAACCCCACAAACCCCCCAAAACCAACCACCATCCCACCCCCCCAAACCCACAATGGGCAGTTACAATCAATGATAACTCTGCGCCATGTGAATTCTGGAAATTCAGCATGTTAAGAATAAATCTGCCTAAAATTCTCTAGCTACTAACAAGGAATCTCCTCTGAACCATACAAGCAAAGAGGTACTACAGATCATCCCAATCATTACATTACGCAACACAGCCACTCCCTTGAAAATGTTTAATTGACTGCAGACATTGTTAGTGCTTAGTCACATTAAATGTTTTGAAACAGTGTTTTCACTTTGGTATAACTAAAAATTCTCTGCTATCTTATGGCTTTCCGGCAGGCACCAGCAGTTTTCAAGGAAAGCACCATGGAACTTCCAATCTATTTTCAGATCAGATGGATGAGAATTAAAAGGTTCCTAGGTGGAGTTTCAGGATATCAGCATTAAAACAAACACACACGCATACACAGAAGCCAAAAAATTGAAGGTCTTTTGTTAACTGCTAGCTGCCTGTAACCCAACAACCCAGCCAGGATTATCTAACTGACCCCCCCCTTGGGATTCTAGTTCCTTTAAAAAGTTAAGATTTCAGAATTTAAGAAGGGAAGGGGGAAAATCAGAACAGAAGCCTGTCAGAAAGCAGATAAATGAAGTCAAATAGACACATCCTACAGAAGTGTAGGGTTCATATACACCAGGGGGACAAGCCATGGCAGAAATGCAAGATGCTAAACAGAACTATGCTCCTTGGTTGACTTTGCCAAAACATTTTTCAATGTGCTATTTAAAAGTTATAGTTACATTTAAAGTCACTAGGTCTGCATACTTTGCTAATAATTTAAGATTTTCAAGAACATGGCACAAATTTATTTGGCTAACACCAAAGCAATGCTTTCCTCATAATTGTGATTTTTTTAAACAATGATTTACTAAATCACTTACCTAGAGTAATATAAAAATCCATTTACTTTGTTAACTTTAATTCAGTTACAATTTGGATTATACGTACAAGTGATGCATATATTTTTTACTCATATTTTTCAGCCGATTGAATAAATTAAAAAATTGTTAGTTTAAAAATTAAATTATTTTTCCATGTAATACTAGTCTTGTGTATAATGTATTATTGTGGCAAGTTACAGTATACAGTCCACAGTTGTTTCTTTGGTGTTTTGGTTTGGTTTTTTTAATTACTTTATCCAATGATAAAAACCTTAAATCCACTTACAAGAGACTGAGCAGTACCTTATTGCAAAATTATTGGTATAGCATAGTTACACTAATATAGTATGCAAAACATCCTTCTTATTTGTATACAAATAAGTACATCCAAGATTCAAATTCAAAGGCCTCAGATGTTCCCAGTAGGCTGTATCTGATTTACCTACACCACAACAAAATTCAGTTCACGTTATTTTCAGTTAGACCTGCTAATTTTTAAACACAGATTTCTAGATTTTTTCATAATTTACTTTGAGTAAAACAAAAATTATAAACAAAGTTTATAGTTATTCTGTAAACAAACATATTTATTTATTCTGTAAAATATCACATCAAGCTTGCATTATCACTCTCTCGCATCAACACTGATGGCTTTCCTGAGCTATTACTACTATTTGTGTTCGAATGGCCTTGACTGCTTGATAGTTCTAGAAACTGGTTGTAAACACATTTAAAACAGCTTAAAAGAGAAATTTAATTTAAGATTATTTGAGAGAGTGGAGAAAGTGAAAGGGTTTAAGATCATGATTTGGGAAAACAAGTCTCTGCTCTTGTATTTAGAGGACACATCTAACAATTATTCTGTAACCAACCTCCAGAACAATTTATCTATCGTATTTCATTTCCACCATCAGCTAGTTCCTTTAACACCACCTTCTCTCTTAGGCTGAGAGCAAAAGACTTCCCTTGTTTTTGGTGTGACATTTATAATTTTTTACATGGCAATCAACACACTAGTTAACATAAAAGAGCTGAACCACGACACTGTCTAGTCAATTTAAATTTGATTGAAACTTAATTTCAAGACACTTCATTTATTCTTGCACTTCTGGTTAGAAAACGTGATACTCAGTTTCATGTTCAGGCAGTTTTCCATATAAAAATATGAATCTACAAGAAGTTTCCTATTTATTATATTTTTCCAGAAATTGAAAGGTTTATTTAAATAAAATAAGAAAAGGCTTAGCTTCTGCATGCATGCCTCAAACTGGCATGCAACTACAGAATAATATTTAGACAAAGTAATATTTATATAGCCCATACATGCCATATACAACAGATCTAAAGTCAAGTTGGCACAGACTGGAAAACCTTCAATTGTTTGAACTGTGTGACAGGTACGCAACAAGACTGCCTCTGACTGCTGATGTTTGCCTAGATCCAGTCCTGCTTGCCACCAATAACAAACAGTCATATTTTGATGTAATCAGCTCTGCTATCAACAGACCTAAGAAATGCTCAAATCACAGAGGAAGTTAACTAACTATTACCAAGTTTGTTATATTTCAGACATGCCTACTACCTGAACCACTTTCTTCTTTATGAAGTATTCTGATTCATAGCTAACTCCAGAAAAGACAAGTCCTGCCAACATAAATGTTACTTGATTGTATAGGCTTTGCAGACCTACATGTTCTGCAATGCAACCACAAAGCCTCCTAGAAAAAACAGAAAATAATAGTAAGTGCTACCTTGTGATTTAACCACTAATAGCTGTTACGAAAGAGAAGAAAAACCTGCAGCCATTTCAGCCTTTTCCACCAATTTAGAAAGAAATGAATTTACAAATTCTTTTCAGAAAAACGTTGTATAATACAGCCACAGTAGCTGCCAGGCAGAAACCATTCTTCAGAGGACTTTGTCTACCTCAGTTCTACAAGGATAAAGGCTCAACATGATAAAACATTTTATTTATACAAGTGAGTATAAATCACTACTGATATACTTCAGAAACTCTGGTGAAGAATGCTGAAACAGTAGAAAAATATAAAAACAAAAGAGTACTATTCATACAAAATAATTTCTAAAACAGTAAAGTATAAAAGGATACATCTAGATGCTAGTTACTAGCCATACCCACAAAACAGAAACTGGTACCCCAGAAAGCTAGAAGCCTTGAAAAGGACTGGTGAGGTCTGACAAAACAAGCAATAGAGTCTGAAGTCTTCAGATGAAGTCACAGGAAACAAGACTAATTAGATTTGTGGATTAGCAGGAACTGGATTCTGTATGTTTGTGATGCGGGTGAGAAGAATATCACACATGGCCTGTGCTGCACATTTTCCTGGGAAACTGGAGATAGTTGCCAAGACAGCCAAAAAATTAAAACAGTTCCAACACTCAAGCTAAAGAAATCAACCAGTTTATCAAAAATAAGACCTAAAGATAAATTTGATTACGGCACATAAATATCTCCCTAGGGTTTGTGATGGGGAACAGGCTGAATAAACATCTGAAAACTGAAGCAAGAAAAACTCAAACCAGAGAGAAAGGAAGAAAAAAGTGGATAATCCAGCAATAACAGTATAAACAGCTAATCAAACTACCAATGCAGCTACTACTACAGTGAATTCAGACTAGCATCGGAGATTTTCTGGAAGGTGAGCTGATTCATTAAAAGAGTAACTGATTCATTAGAAAAGTAACTGAAAAAACTGTTCAGATGACTTGTTATTCCCCTATCACAAAAACAATCTAGTCAGATAGGAAGCAAAGGAAGCAAGGCACCTGATGTCATGGTTGATGACACAGTATATTCTTTCAAAGACCACATTATTTTGAACATACTGAATTTGATGGATACAAGCCCTCTTAAGTTTAATAATCTGGCAAGTTGGTACATGAATATTTAAGTTAAACAAAGAAGCATTTTTTTCCACCACTATCTAGTAAAACTGTTCTCTATTTCACTCTTTCCCTTCACATACCCACAGTGACTACAACAGCATTTATTTCCATTTAAAAAAATATTTAACTATCACCTAATTAAAACTTCAATACCGCTTTAACAGTCAGAAAATTAAGAACCCCCTACCCGCCCCCAGCCTTACACACCCTTAGTTGCTGTACCTGAGGGTCTGAACTAAGCTGACAAACCTAACAGAAGCAAAACTGAAGCCCAGAAAACATAGGCACCAGTGCTAAGAAATCTATCCTTATTACAGAAATGAGTATGGGCATATTTTCTAAAGTGGGGAGACAATACTTTTTTTTTCCTTCAGTTGGAGGAAAAAGACCATAGAATCTTGGGGACACAGTGGAAGGTATCTGGAAGATCTTGATTTGAGTCATCGTCAAAAAGATACCTTAACTTTGAGAACACTCACAGGTCCATCTCTCAAACTCACACCTACAAGGTCATTAAAGCAGCCCAATCTCACACAGCTGAATCTTTGCAAGCCTCTGAATACCGTACTACTTCTTCATGGTCTCCCAGAGTGAATCCCAGGCAGTGCTTCTGCTGAACTTGTCATCTGTGCTTATCTGTCTAAAGCTCTCATCAGATCTTAGATGCTGCCACACATCAAGAACTCCAAGCAATAACAGGGCTTAAACCCAAAAGAATCTTTGTGAAACTAGCATATACAAGCAAATTACCAATGCACAGCATGCTACTTGGGCAGTACAGGACATTCAACAGCACAGAAAAATCTGACGGATGCCTCCGAAAAGTAGTCATCAAAACCATATTTAAAAACAGTATAGAAATCAAAAGACAAATATCACAAAGGTGCAAGATGTTTGGAGATAATAAAACGTACAGTCAGAGTCAGCAGCTTCATATTTGTGACCCACTGGAAAAGAAAGACTTGGAATTAGAAGCCTTTTAAATTCATTTGCACCTGAAAGCTAGAAGACAAATCCAGCCTTGTACCACTGACAGCCCAAAAGAAGATATGGAGAGACTCTGTGTACATGTGTGTATGTGTGTGTGCACGTGCATGAGGAACAAAAAGACAGTCACTTTAATATCCAAAGTTTATTGGAATTAATATTTTTTACTCACAAATTCAACATACTTTTGCAATGAAAGAAAGATGCACACACAAAATGTATGCTTGAATTATTTTACTATGGGTCTCAGCACCTGTTCATGTTAAGCTCTGGGTAAATGTAACAATTAAAAGACTTTTAGATATAAACATGTTTTGTTTATTTGTTTATTTCAAATACACTACCCTGTCATATACTCACTTTATTTCCTAAATAATTACGAAAAGCAGTAACGACACATATACACAAGCAGTCATGTTGTATCTAACAGAACAGTTTCCATCTGCAAAGTGATTTAAGCATGTATAATATACAATATACACATAACTTCCAGGACCAATCTGTTTTGCAGGATTGCAGAAAGTAATTCAAGCTATTTCTGGCTCCTGCTGTGATTTAACTATCCAAACTATATCTCAGCTCAACGAAAGAAGACTTCCAGGTAAAGGATAGTATACCCTCAAAAATTATTTGAAAAAAAGATGGCAGTCACCCAATTATAATCTCAGTTTCACAACCATTCTGACAGGAACAGTTTTGCAGCCTGGTGCTAATTACTTCTGATACTGGTTACTTCCAAAAGAACAGAGAGATTAGCATTTCTGTTAAAATGCCACCATTTTTATGAGCTCTGGATTATTAAAAACTTTCTGAAAGAACAGAGAGATTAGCATTTCCATTAAAATGCCACCATCTTGATGCGCTCTGGATTATTAAAAGCTTTCTTGCATTAAGTTGAATTTTACCTCTTCATTATGAAAACCATTATGTATATACTTACCACAGGCTTTACAGGCAACAGCACAGATCTCCTCTGCAACATATTCTCCAGCTGGAAATTGAAGGTAATCTCCTCCTGTCTTCCCAGGAGAATGATAAAGGTACACTTGAAGCAATGGTTCTGTCTGCTTGGGTGTGCTGGTATTCCCATGGATATCACCATTCTGGTGGACAGCAGAAGTTGCTATACCTTCCGTATTTGTCATTGTAAGACAGGCCATTGTTTGTTTTGGTTCTGTTCAGAGCACGTGCCTAAAAGAAATGTAAGCAGTACTTCTTGATGAACTGTAGTTGGTTTTGCTTTTAATACTCGTATTTAACGATAGTACTGTTCTGATGCCGGAAAAACACTAACAGATGAGGACAAGAGAATGGCTGATAAAGTTTACTAAAAGTTGAGTTTCTCTTTCATTTACTACATAGCCCTACTCTGAAAAATAACAGACACTATGACAGTGTGTCAGGAAAAATAAAGATACTAATTGAGAGTCCAACTGGAGGATTTATTACTTCTTGCTGGATTTTAGACAATGTGTGCTCACCTGTCCAATTAAAACATGCTAGTTAAACTTGAAAGCCAAAATAATCCCTTTAATGACATCTGTGCAACTTATTATATTCCCAGGTTAAATGCAAAGATTGCACTGAGAACATAAAAGACAAAACTAGCTAGGTCATAAACTGTCACTGATGAAGAGAAGGGTAGGAATAGCACCTTTCAGCTGAGTTTTAGCCTTAAGCAGAGACTTAAAAGAAAACATGCTGAGGTGAGACTCTAAGTAAGCACACTTGTTCTATATCTATGAATGGAAGGGCTTCCAAGACCTCCTCCTTTCAGACTAATCATTTAAGTCAACTCATAATAAACTCAAGCTAAAAATCCTCTCTGATAAATGTAATTGAAGAAGAGAAGAGACTAATAACTCAATATAAAACCACAGGTATATTGGATAATGCAAAAAACCACCCAAATTTAAAAAAAAAAAAAAAAGGCGTAAGATTGACAGCATATGCCAAAAGCCAGTTGAAGAATGTCTTTGCTCTTCTGCAACTCTATCATAATTTTTAATCAGAATAATGTATGCTTGTGATAAAAGCTTTGATCACAGTCTATAAGGCTTGCTATTATTAAAACTGATTCCAGATAACTACCACCTGGAATCCAGCATTTCATATTTTGCAAATACAGAATAGGTCTAAACAAGACATCAGTTATAAAGATTTAATTTTTTAGAATCATAGAATGGGTTGGGCCACAATGAGGCCTCCCCGGGGCCTTCTTTTCTCAAGGCTGAACAACCTCAACACTCTTAGCCTTTTTTCATAGGAGAAGTGTTCCAGCCATCTGATCATTTTTGTGGCCCTCCTCTGGACTCACTCTAACTGGTCCATGTCCTCCTTGTGCTGGGGACCCAGAGTTGGATGTAGGACTCCCGAGTGGGGTCTCACAAGAGCAGAGCACAGGAGGAGAATCACATCCCTTGACCTGCTGGTCACGCTTCTTATATGATACAATTGGCCTTCTGGGCTGCAAGCACACGTTGCCAGCTCATGTCTCATTTTTGATCTACCAATATCCCCAAGTCTTTCTCTGCAGGGCTGCTCTCAATCCATTCACCCTCCAGTCTGACACTGGGGATTGCTCCAACCCAGGTGCAAGGACCTGCACCTGGCCTTGTTGAACTTCATGAGGTTCACACAGGCCCACTTCTCAACCCAGTCAAGGTCCCTCTGGATGGCATTCCTTCCCTGAAGCCCATCAGCTGCACTATTCATAGAATAGAATCATAGAATCATTTAGGTTGGAAAAGACATTAAGATCATCAAGTCCAACCGATAACCTAGCACTGCCAAGTCCTCCACTAAACCAGGTCCCTAAGTGCCACATCTACACAGCTTCTAAATAGCTCCAGGGATAGTGACTCAACCACTTCCCTGGGCAGCCTGTTCCAATGCTTGACAACCCTTTCAGTGAAGAAATTTTCCCTAACATCCAATGTAAACCTCTCCTGGTGAAACTTGAGGCTGTTTCCTCTCAGCAGACAAGTCTCCAATTAGACACACTTAGTTTTCCCTTCTTTGCTCCATCCAAAGACCATTGCATCAGCACAACAGAAACACTAAACATGGCAAAAAAAATTTAATTGCTCTTCATCCAGAATAAAAACTTGAGCAATTTGAGACTAAACATATTGGGAAACGTTAATCTACCTGTTTGCAGAACATATTTCAGTATCATTTTCTGGGGTATATGGAACAGATTTGTTATCATATTGTAATTCAAGAGAATTCCTGTGTTTCTGTAAAGAATGTAAATGTTCATGTAAGGAATTCCCATAGCTGTATAAATAGATTTAATATATCCAGAACAATACTTTTGTAGGTAAATTACTCAGTACCACAGAAATACGTATTTGTTTGCCAAAAAGGAGCTACGTACCAGGTCCACACGCATCTGAAAGTGGTTATCTGACATAATCAAGACTCAGTAAAAATGAGAAATGGCCTGTCCATTTATCCACGTAACAAGAATGTGTTAACAAAATCTGGATGGAATATAAACATCTTGATTTGGAGATCAAAGCTACTAACTATAAAAATCTGTTGCTGGTACTGATGAATAGAGGATTTGATCCAATAGGATTATTTTGATGTTCCTAATCCAAACAATATTTCAAGTCACAGCTTCTAAAGGATGATATTAATCAGTCCCCATATTGCTCTAACCACAATCATCAGCATCTACAATGCAACATGTTTACATGCAATTCTCTGCTGCTGTCTGTACCTCCAATGCACCTAACTGAGGGTTAATTTTACCAACCACGCTGAGCTGCACTAATTCATGTGGTTCTTTTTAAGTTAACCAGGAAGAAACTAATTAATGAGATTAAAACCCACCATTTATGCAAGAAATTTCAGTAAAACGTGGAGGATATACAAAATCCACAGGATTTAATAATATCCAGCATTCACAGCCCCATTCAGAACAACATTTTTTTAATTCTTTTGGGCAATGGGCTTTACCAGTTTTGCAAAATCTAAACTCTCTTCTTGAAAATAATCCTCCCCCACCTTCAGTTTGTCACCACCCCGACAGGGAGGGCAGCAGCATTTCTAGGGAAACTTCCAAGGATAGGACCTTAAGCCATACCACTTCAAACATACAACTCTGGAATTTCAAAAAATCAGGGCATTCTCTCACTACAGATAATTCCCTGACTGTTAATTACCTTTTATCACTTGAGAAATCTCTGTATGAAACACGAGAGTGATGAAGCCCTTTAAATAAGCACGTCAGAAGCCACCCACTTGCTGCTGGTATCCACAGGTGGTCAGACAAAGCAGGCACACAAACAGTGGTGGAACATCATGTATCTGCAATAAAAACACATTTAATATTAAAAGAACCTTAATGGCTGTGAATCATACATAATGCATCATTATTTAAGAATTCAAATCTGTGTTTAGGTACAGAGCAATCCACTCCTATCTCATTTGCCCAAATTCCTGTCGTCTTTGCCAAGAATTTTTTAAATTTAGTTTTTTTAAAAAAAAAGGTTAAAAAAAAATTTTTTAAACACACATTTTTGGTACTGAGACTGCTCCTCAGTTCTAGCAAGAAATTGGTGTATGAAACAGACACCTGACTTGAAATATAATTACCAATGTTTTTTTTTTTGCACTCGCCATGTTTTTCTTTTCTGTGAATACAGTATCGGTTTAAAAAAAACTCCCAAACTGTTGATGGCATTACATGAAGAAAAGAGAAATGAAAAAGGAAAAGTAGTTACAAAAAGAGACATGGTATATTCACTTCATGCAGTAACACTCCCTTTAGCCAGAACAATTAATTCTATTTGAAAACTGACAACAGCTACTCATTTCAGTTCGTGTGTAAGTTAACACCAAGTGTCTTGTAGCAGGAAGGACAAAGGCACACCCACCCTTGCTCTCTTTGCATAACATTTCCGTGGTTGCAAGAAACACCATCTGAAAGCACTTAAGCACAACAGCAGCTTCCTGCACGAGTGAAAAAATGATAAATTCCCTGTTATGACCCTCCCAACATAGGAAAGGGCCTGAAAGAGAAGCAAAAATGAGATTTAAAACTGAATAGATGGGGAAAAATTACAATGGAAATTCAAAGAGGGCAGAATTCAGAATGGAAGAACTCTGCAAGTTTTATATTTGATGACTCTTCAGACAGAAATCTCCCTGGACAGGAGAGAAGGAAATCAACACAATTTCCTCAGCACGACGTGCTGTGTCTA
The DNA here is from genome assembly GCA_035590195.1 of Aviceda cuculoides. NCBI lineage: Eukaryota > Metazoa > Chordata > Aves > Accipitriformes > Accipitridae > Aviceda > Aviceda cuculoides. The sequence continues at coordinate 51,971,533 of JAVJGG010000074.1, forward strand.
CTGAGTCTATCACCAATATCCCAAGAGAAAGGAACCCATCTCAGTGAGCAGTAAATTCAGCTTCTCTCCCCACAGAAGTCAGACTGTTACAGCAATGATCAGCATTTTTCCCCTTGTTATACTGGCTTTAGACATTAGCAGTTTTGCCTTGTTTGGACAGCTGTGTATTTTCTATGCACCTCCAAGGATTCTCCTTCAAACGCTGTCTAGCCAGCCAATTAGGATCTGATCCAAAGTCCAGTACAGTCAATGCAAGTTTTCCAGACCTGTATTAAAGTGCCGGAGGGGGAGAGCAGGGGTTGTTTGGGGCAAAGCAGTCTATCACTGACCTACTGAGCACACATTCCATGCACACTGATCTGAGAGCACCAGCTTCAAAGCACTGAACACCACCTGCTCATGCAGATTTCAGACTGAAGGGCGTGGCTGGGTATTCTAAATTATTTTCTATTTTAAAAGTACTGTTCCATGTTCAGAACTGCCTTGCATTCATCATTCCCAGTCAGGCTCTTGACTTTGAGTAAAATTGCATGAAGATTTACCTGACCGTAGTTAATGATGTAGTTTTTCCATAAATTCCAGATCAATTGCATAACATCATTAGCTATATGAGACAGCTGCTAATGAACTGAGGGAACAAACCAGGTTAAGCTAAGAACTCAAGCCACTTCTACTCTCTGCCTAGCAGAGCCCAGTGGAATAAGGGTTGCAATATTTTGAATAAGCTCAGTGACATTGCAGCTTGCATTTCAAATGCAAAAATTGGATAAAGCAGCCCAATATCAACTCTATCCTTCTTCACATGACAAACAGAAAAATGATCGTTTGCTTATGAAAGAGCAGCTCATAGCTCTAGACAAAAAGCAAGGAACCTTGGAGATGAAAAACTCCATGCTGAACAGGCTTATGGTGGTTATAGTAACACATTTCTCCCTCTCTTTTTTTTTTTTTTTGGTAAGAGAGAGTCAGCTACTTCTTCTGTACACATTTACAGGCATACCTATTTACAGGATCTAGCATCAAGACCTTATAAAGCTATTCAGTTTACATACTTTCAAGGCTCAGTAAGTCTCATTGGACACAACTTGCAACTCTGCTGCTAAAAGAACAAAGAATGTTACCTACATTCCTGGCTGTACCAATTTGACAGTGCACAATTCTGCCAGTGACCTAGCTCCTCCATTTCCTCTTTCCCTCCGATTTGTTCAAGTCTACACCAGCTTAAATTTCTAGCAGCTGCAAGGATTTAAATGCCCAATTCCAAAAATGAACTTGGAGTCTAATGAAACTCAGTCAAAATAAATCAGGCCATCATCTCCAAGTTGCCATTATCTGCAAACAACACAATACAGAATTTGTTATGCAGAGGAGATTCTACAACCTCTGACAGTCACTTCTCAGCAACGCTTCAGAATTCCTAGAAATACAGTTAGTGTTTATTGTGTCTGTGTCACCGAGTACCTTGAATACCCAATTTACTACCAAGAGAGGAGAAAGATCAAAATAGCATTTCTATTGACAACTAAGGCCTTGAAGACATAGGTTGTCTCCCAACAACTCAACATGTTTATTACCAGTAGATTAGGACATCTTGTGTAAACTGAAGATGACAAACATGTGCAAACTTTCCATCTGCTTATAGACATCCTTCCTTCAAGAAATTTGAATGAACATTGAAAACAAATCACATAAGCCTTCCCAAGTAATACTAGGTAGGTGGTTAAGATTGTAGGTAAGAGACTAGAAAAGTCTCACCAAAAAGTGCTAACAGGTCTTACATTAGTCAGTAGTAACGGCAGAACATCATTTAAGTTCTGAAGAGTATTATGTATCTTGCTACAGAACCACCAAAATACATTTTTATCTCTAATGACAAGATTAGACTAAGAAGAAAAGTCAGTCAGTTTCCCATTTATAATTGTTCTGGTTAGTTGTTTGGTTTACACTTAATACGTATGTATACTTAGTATTTAATTATAGTGTTCACAGTTCAGTTTGAATATACAGACAAAAGGCGCATAACTAAACTTCCCCATAACATGCACCCAGCATGGCCAGTTATGCTATAAAAGCTTTAAAATCTTAAAAGGTAACAATAGTATTCATACTCTGCATACAACATGTAGTATTCCTTGCATATCTGGTCTGATTTGCTTTGTGTATGCAGGTTTGTTTTGGTGGTTTGTTTTTTTTTTAAACACAAGAGTGTAATAAATTCAAGGAACCAAATGCATATGCTACTTTGACAGGCAATAAAGTATTGTATTTTTAAAACATCAGCATGTGCAGAAATGCCACTGCTCCTTAACGGATGAACAAGAGATTCTTAAGTCTTTGTTCACTCAGAACACACTGCATTAGCTAGTATTTCACAAAAAATTCACAGCAACAGATTCACATCTTTCCACCACATATTCACAAGAAAACATTCTTCTGACTAACTTTATCAAAGTACTCAACAATACTTTTGAAAATACTAAGCAATCTGGAAAATCTCAGAACTTTTTCCATTGCTTAGACAACAGATGCCAAATTTGAACATAAAGTTAACCTGTGCTTTAAACACATCATCTTCCACATTAAGAAAACGCTATTGTCTTTTCCCAGGTAATATTTGTTCTGACTGTAAAAACAGCTTTCACAACAACATAAACTACTGTCTTAAAACATATTTAAAGATGTTTAGCAGAGAAAGAGTACACCTTCAGTTTTCACGGTCTTTTTCTAACATGCTCTGCCTATTGGGAGATCTAGAAGTTACCCTGCCACGAGGTAAAGCCACTGACACACAAAAGCAACTGCTCATACAAGAAACAACTGCAAAAATTAAGTGAATCCAAAGGAATTTTCCTGTTAGCAGCTGTACATTATTATCACACAAGGATTTTTAATATAGCAAAATTTGAATGCACATGGTAGCAAGCAGATACAGAAGAAAGATGGTAGACTAACTATCAATGACAAAACATATGCTAAAAAAAGTGGAGAAGATAACATTTGCTTACAGTTTTCACTTGGCAAACCACTGCCTGTACCAGCAATTCAGACAGAGTCCATGAACTTTTGCACAAGGGAAGAGTAATGATCCTGGCCTGATCCACTCACATGGCACACAGGGACTAAGTGGATAGAAGCTGTTAGTACAAGGATTTTAATCTTCTCATTCTGATTAGGAATAAAAAAAAATAATAATTGTGATTTCTAAGATCTTCACAACAGAATGAAGCCCTTGCTCTAGCTTATCCCAGGAAGAAAGCTACCTGGGGGTGCTTTAAGAAAAGCAGAATGAACAATACATCCTAGAAACCTCAGCGTTACATTAACCTGTGAAATAGGTGAGTTACCAGAAAAGCAATCAAATCAAAGACCTGCCCACAAGCAACAGTTCTGCTTAGGTTCTATGGGTACTTTGGCAAAAGTCAGTCCGTATCTGCAAAACATTTCAATTTCACCATGCTGTTAAATTTCAGCAAAAGGCTATTTCATCAGAAAATTTCGAAGCGATTCAAAGGGTTGCCCAATTGTTTTGGCCAAGACTGTCCCTAGAGAGTGGCATCTGAGGATTCTTAGTCCATTCAGAGCCACCATTATCTGCACAGAGGACATAGGAAAAATAACCACAATAGATCAGAAAGGCCTTTTGCATGAAATATGTGAAAAACGTCACCAATTTCCCATTATTCCCTTACACAGCTCTCAAATTCTTCTAAAGTGATGCAATAAAAGATGACAACAGCGAAATTAGGACTAAGTGATATTTTCACAAGTCTGTCACATCATACTAGACTTTGTTTTGTGAACTGTACTAAAAACTGAATTCTGTTTAATAGTTCAGACCATGAAATAAGGGTTTATTAGTAGACCATAGGTGTTCCTTAATTGATTCTTTGACTTCTTTCAAGAAGACATGAAAAAGGAATTGCCAGTGCTCCTGTGTGCATAGAGAAAATTAACTCGAAAGTAAAAAGTGTTTCTGAAGATTGCCTGTTACTAGTCTCATTCTGTTTGGTGACTTTTGGTTACAAAAAATGGAGAACTACTGTCCTACATTAAACAGTCACAGCACTGGCTTCTATGTAAAAACAATTACCAGTGAATTACCAAGAAATTAGGAAACAATAAAAAAGGTTAAAAAAACCCCCACATTTCAAAGTGGAAAAAATATTACAACTCATCACTAAGAGAATTTTTTTTCTATTAAAAGGCATTTTTGTTGAAAACACCATCTAAGGGAAAAACCCTTCAATGACCTCTAGAGAACACATACGACAGTTATAGCTACACTCACAAGTTAAAATAAATATTGAAAGTGCAAACAAAAGTAAAAAGTACAACAGCAAAGTAGTCTGTCAAATTGCTTGACTTTCTTAAACACTGCAAGATTGAGATTGTGGGGAGGTAATGCTGGAAGACACTTTTGAAGACAGCAAGCTATCCTTCTCCAAATGCAATTCCCAGTGTCATAATTGAAGAGGGATTTGTCAAAACATGAACCTACAGTTGTTGCTACAGTACTGCGTGGCGAAAGAATAGCATCAGCAGTTGCATAACAGATGCCAGTTTAGCAGATGCTGTCAAGAACCAAGCAGGCTACACTAAGCTATCAGAAGTCATACACATTTCATGTTGCAGCCTGAGAATGCTGAACAGTGGCACAGCAGACACCAGCCGTATTGCAATGGAAAAGGTTTTAAAACTGTTACTCTTCTCTCAGCCTCCAAAGACCTGTCCTTTTTCCTGTGGCAGGCAGGGATTGCTCAGGTAAATGTCTGCTCTCAACAGCTTAACTGTGGAAGGAAGAATAGCCAAGACCCACCACTTGCCGTAGTTCGGCACTTCTGAAGGGCGTCAGACCTTCAACAAAGTTCTTCGTCCTCTCCAGCTATGGGAGTGCTCTGGAGCTCCAAGTCTATAAAACAAAAAAATGTATCTTCTAGGCAAATAACAATGCAACAGTTTCATCAAGCAGAGTTATATCCTGGTAGAAAATACAAGGTTCCCGTCCTTCACAGAAGATAAAGGGTTTCACACAGCAAACATTTCTGTGAGGAAAACCAGCCATAACTCTTTCCAGTTGCCATTAGCTGTTAGGATAAATTGCCCAGCTTGTGGTTCTTCAGGAAGCTCTTCCCAAGACCTGGATTTTAAAAAGTTAAACTCTTTTGGACTTTCCCTCTTAATTCTGTCATCTCCCTTTTCTTGCCCTCTTATCTCACTTCCCCAGTCTGGCAACTTCCCTCCTCAGAGGTTAGTAAAACTACTGCCTCTACAGTAACTGTCATGTGTGTTTACACTCTGCGAAGAAACTCAAGAGGGCTGGAGAGCTACAATTTTCTTCCTGTGAACGAGAAGCAGAAGATTATATAGTGGGGGAGGGAAGGGCAGTAACACTGCCAGCCTCCTGTAGGCAAATAGGAGGTACACAGAAGGAGGAAGAGCCAAAGTAAAGACAAAAGCGTGGAAACAACTTTTAAAAATGTTTCTTCTCCACCAGCCACTTTTATTTTGTGGCTTACTCTCTTCCAACACAGCTTGAATGTAGTAGCATCAAAAAAATGGGGGACAAAAATGAATGAATTATAGAAAGACCCTGATTAGTGGCCAAGTATCAGAATAGCTTAAGAAAAAACTGTTACTCAAAACTCAAAGGCTGATCAAGGAAATTTTCAGTCACCTTATGTATACTGAGAAATAATTGCACAGAACAGTATCGCTATGCCTCTTTGCTGTATTGTTCTAGATGAAACGGCGTTTCCAGCTTCAACAACCAGAATATCATGACCGAGAGTCTACTCTTCTCTGTCAAAATTCTAAATCTCTGCCTTTAGAGATTAAAATTACACTTCTACACTGTACTATACAGAGTAAAGTACCACGGAGAGTATAATCACAATACCAGCCACCTTTTCTGCCTACAAAAAGAGAAAACAAGAAGAGATCCACTACGTTCTTCACAATATTATATTCATAAGATGTCCCCCTGCTGCTCCCACTGTTGTGGGCTCTTTCTCTCCCAGTTTTTACCACCTGACAAAAGCAAAGGGTAAAGTGGTTTTGGACAAGAACATTGGATATGTTGCATGACAAAACATGCATGACCTTGTCTCCTGTAACTTTTTTCAGTAAAAAATGTGAGGGATGGAAAGACTAGTAAACCTGAGACACTCATCAAAAATGTGAAAACATTTCCATGAATGAAGCTATCCCCTTACTTCTGTCCCAGAAGTAAGGGTGGGATAACTTGTGCTTCAACAAATTAGCCCTTTGCAGAAGTAACTGTCAACATGTAAACAGGATAACATTTAAGTCAGAGTGAATCAGCAATCTCTACTGAACAGCCAAGAGCAATAGATGCCAGTGGCTCCTTTGGACTCTCCAGAAAGACTCTCTTCATCTTCAGCCTACCCTCCTTTTCAGCCTTGGTTTAGAAATTGTGTATCATAGGCCAGACCTGATGCAAATTTCATGTACGAATTCCCTCCTCAAGGTGCAGGGGTTTCTATGGGATTTTGGTGTTGTTTCCAGCTCTTCCACAGCTTTGGAAAAGTGCTTAAAGTTTTATAGAGGAAACAAAACTAGCTCTTTACAATGACACATCAGTTACAGAAACCTGGAACACTAATATTATTTAGAAGTGCTTAACTTTGAATTACATTTGTTTGTAGAACATGTAATTCCATATAATGCAACCTACGGAAGTTGTCTTGCATTTTTATTTAAGTTTTCTTTGGTACTGCAGGAGCAGCTAAAAACCTAGGCAAGATTAGAGCCTAAAGCTCTAAATCAGCTAATAAAAAACCTGCCTTAAAACCCAAACAAACAAACCCCCACAAAACAAACAAAAAAACTACCCCAAAACCACTCTTCCGTCCTTGCCCCCCAACTTAGATCTTATACAGATTCAACAAGGCTACAAATGGGCATTGTGCATGAATTAAATCACATTTATAAATCCTTACAGAAGCAGGGCCTGATCACATAAAGTGATACAACAAAACACAAAAAAGACCCTCCGAGACATCCAAACAACAATCCTGTGAGACAGCGCCACAGAAATATTTGAAATCAAGTGATTTCTGTAAATGAAAGTTTAATTAAATATGAATACTCTAAAAACCAGAACTATATAAATGCATTCACAAGCCTATCGAATAATGATTTAGAGTTCAATTACCATATATATAAACATTGCAATTTCTGTTAGTCTTTGATAGAAGGGCTGAAGTATTTTAAAAAAATGAATACTTTTTTTTCAACCCTATTTTAATGCTTCATATTGTTGAATAATTTATGATACCAATGTTGACATTTTATCTTTATAATTCAGGAAAGTGTACTTGCTTGATAGTTTACTTAATGTTTCCTTAATCATCTATAGCCTGAGAGCTCTCCACTTGTTCCCTATCTGAAATACCAGCCAGCTTTTGCAAAGATACAGCACTACATGCTTTGCCAAGATCACGTTATCTCTGTAAACAGAGATTGTCAGAAAAAAATGGAAGCCAAAAAACCCAGGGCTCTGAAAGTAAACAAAGGTTCATCATAAAATGTACCATTAGGGGAGATTCTCCAAAACTCTAATGAAAATGATGGGGAAAAAGAAAAGTTTAGTTAAGACAACTGTATCTTCACAATGTAACACATCGGGGGGGGGGTGGGGTGGGTGTGTGTGCTCCCCCACCACCACTGGAGTCAAATTATCATCCTATGTGTCCAGTACTTACAGAACTGTTTTGAGTATGATTATGCAATTCAATTGTACGCTTTACTTTTCAGAGAAAGAAAATATTCCCAATTAAGATACACTCACAAGGAGCTCCCTATATTCATAGTGCATATTTCCACAAGTTCTGAAATAAGAATGACACAAAACTTTTTTTATGATTCTTGATATTACATCCTGAAAAAGCATAAGGAAATTGCAGAAAGCAAGAGTGTGAGAATTGTGCCCCAACAGATCAAAAAGCTCCAGTAGACTACCTGACACAGATTCAAGAAAAACAACCTAATGGAAAAGCAAATAATGATTTAAATAGAGGATACAATGGCTGTAGAATAAATACCTATTTCAAATACAACATTTTTTCTCTCTCTCAGACACTAGAGTATCAAACTACTGGAACAAACAGCTGAGAAGACAGTAGATTCTGTATTTCTTGATTTTAAAATATCAAGAGTAGATGCACTGTTGTAAAATAGGCTTTAGATAAACCCGTGTTACTGAACTTTGTGGTGGAGGAAAGTCGAAATGTAACTGGTCTATGATATACAGAAGATCAGGTAAGATACAGTGTTCTTTTCTGGATTTCAAAATGTGATGCTATAGATTGTGCTATTATCAGTTCCTTTATGATAAGCCATTATAAAATAAAGATGTAACACTTATCACTATTTTTAAACTGATAAGTTGTTTATAAAAAAGTTATGTCACAAAATTCCCAGATGAACAATTATTCAACTATTCTTAAAAGTCTACCTGACGACAAAAAACTAGAAACAATTTAAAACACTCAGAACGTAAGTCAAATTCCAACACAAGCTTTGCCTCTGAGACCTTAAGATTAGGGCTTTCATCTACATTGCAATCTTGGGTGAGTTCCCACTACTCTAAATAAAGTTCTGCAGATGTACCCACTCAATAATGCGAACCAAGACACATTGGTTCTTCCTGCTAGACCCCGCTCCAAGACAGAAATCATACTGGTTTAATCTTGCCTAAAGGTGGTATTTTCCCACCCACTTTTGGATGGAAAACTCAAATCTACCTAAGGTGATCTGTCCAAAATGTAGGATACTCTAGTCTCTAAATAACAGAACAAGATGGGCTTTTTCCTAGATCAGTCTCAAACTCACAAACCACTTCAGTTTTCTACAGAACTTTTCAGCATATTATACATACTTATTTGCAGCTTCACCTCAGCTTTGCCAGACTAAGAATTTCAGACCTCTCTGCCAGGGTTTGGAACAAGCTACTGCAAAGGAGTAGACTTTCATGGTCCCGAAGAACCACTTTCCAAGGCAAAACAGGAAAAGGTTCAGTATTCCACACTACTTAACACGTAGCCAATGAACAGATGACAAAAACAAGCTATATGATAGAAATGAAAAACCCAGCTAGCCCCTTCCAAAAGACCTGTTAAAGATACTGCAGACTCTTTGACACTTTTTATTTCATTACATACAATTATGTCTAATTAGATAAGCTGGAACTAAGTCTAGAATACAAGTGAAATACAGTGTATTACAGCAAAGTTTTTTTAGAACTTGCAAACTACACTGAATAACAAGACATGTCTCCAACTGAACTAGTCACTCTAAGAGGTTTTTGCACATACATTTTCAAGAATAAGACAGATTGCCGAGACCTGCTGAAATCAACTAGAAGTTTAAAACTGACCATGGTCTCTCCTCTCTTCATGCATTCTTTGAGCTCCTGAAGATATAGCCCAACAAACTACAAATTACCATTAATACTGTTAGTTACTGGATTTGTTAAATGTATATTGCAATTAGCAAACTATATCCAATTAAAAATCCTAAGCAGGAATTAAAAATCTCTGAACGGACCACTTCTGACCAGGCATTTATAGATACTGGTATATATAAATGGATATCTCTCTAGTCCTTCCTGCTCGTAAGTGTTTGCCACACCTGCTCACCTACCAGGAAACCATCTTTTAAATAGATATTTTTTTTCTTAATTGATACATAGTAACTTTGACCACTAATACATGCAAGAAATAGTCCACCCACACATAGATCCAAACTAAACATCATTGTATTTGTCTGTCAATTCATCAAATAATGACTGAATTGAGTTTCATTTTGTTAAAGCAAATAAGGTCACAGTGCAGCTACATCCCTCTGGCTGGCACAGAGACAAAAAGAAAATGTAAAAAAATGCACCCAAATAACAGGACAAGCCAGACCATGGCCTTAATTTTTTAGATCACTGATGGCATTCTTTGGTATCAAATTTATTTAGAAAAACAAAACCCCACAATGCAGCTTTGCTGTGGAAGACAGAGCATGCTTTTGCCACTGACAAAATTAGCCTCAGTGCCATCATGTTACTTCCACTATTCTAGGCAATCTTTACCTATTTGCACAACCCCATAACTATGCACAGCAATCTTCGTATTTTCAGTTTGCATTGCACTTCAATACTAGGGTGCTTTACATAAAACAATGTCACCTTTCTTATTTTCCAGATGTAACACAAGTATATGGGTCTAAACTATCTGTGTTTAAGTTCATGCTGTAAGCCCCTAGTAGATCAGATACAAACACAATTCTTTGTTTCACAAAATAATTAATAGAACAAATTTCATTGTAAAGAAAGAACTACCTCATAATTCCTTTCAAGGAAGGTAAATAGCTGAAAAATTAAGTAACACCATAAAGGAAGTGCTGTTGAAATCTCCAAACTGCTTAAACACTGCAAAAGGAAATCCATTTTAAAATTCAACCCTTACCATAACTCTTGCCATACACAGCGTCTCGGTTTCATTTTTCAGTTTTAGTATATAGGGGGAACTTCAGGCAGGGGAAAATTAAAAAGGAACTCTCCTGAGCACACAGAGTTCAATACAAAGGGCATGTGTAAGAAAAAACCAAACCCTAACAAAGGAAAAAAAGAAAGGCATTAAGAGGGAAAGACATAGGTGCAATATATTTAACACATCTCAAAGTAACACAATGATTCTGGAAACTAGTTAATATTTCCACTCTCAATTACTCTTTAGAGGTCAGTAAAAGGAAAATAAGGTAACAACTGCAACACTACTATGAACAAACCTATCAAAGCCTGTGGCTGTATTGTTCATTACCTCACAGGTAACCAAGATATCCCTCACGCCTTCGACAGAAATAGGATTCTTAGTGGCTCTGTGGTACTGATCCAGTCTAAATACCATTACTATGAAGACTTAATGCCTCTGCATTATTCCCAACAGTAAATAAAACAAGTTCACAGAAATGGGCTCTTGTTATTCTTCCATCCCCATTCAGGACTCATGGGTTCTAAAATAAGTGAAGCTTATCTCATTTAGCAGATGCTTCCCCTCCCACTCCCCCGAAAACTGTTCATAGACAGTATCACCACTTAACGCTTGACCTCATCAACCTACTGGCATAAGCAGCATACATCACTGTGACCACATGTAGAGATAGTATAAGCTCGGACAGATCCTGCCAGTCACTTCAGACAGAAACAGTCAGAATTGCAAGATGTGGTAATAGCAGTTTCTTTTTGAGAAAAGAAGCTAAGGTAGTTTGATGACTCTCATAATCAATAAAGGATGTTAGAGACCCCCTAAAACCAAAATAATCTAAGAAGTGGTAGAGCATAACTGAGTCTTCCCTTGTGCTTCCTTTTACCAGCCACATGCTTTTGTTGACAGCGAGACAGTGTGATGGAAGGGTTCATCCTCTGGTGAAGCATTCCATCTCATCTAATGCAGAAACTTCCAAAAGCCAAATTATCCCTCTCAGACTATGTCCTACTAAGCAATGCATGCACAGCATCTGAGTCACACCTGAAGATTTCAGCCCATTTTAGGTGTTGTACACAGCCTCTGCCAGAAAGAAGAAGTGGCCAACAGGAAAAACAAGCAAATCCTTGGGCAAAAAAAGAGAGAATCAAGAGAGAAAAGAGGACAGGATGACAGTTATCACGAACTGACAGTTACAGCAGAACATGAGATCTTCTACAAAGATTTGAGAATCCCTTACTCTAAAACACGGATGTTGCTTTAATAGTCCTCAAGTTTGGAATGCGTTATTAGGTCAAAAGCACAGATGAGTATGCCAAGTCTGACCCCAGAGGTCTCAAAAGACAGCTGCTTTTCCTCTTTCCTCATCCCTATTCCTCCCTCCCCATCAAGCTTCTCTAACAGAGAGAAATTCTCCTCTCACCTCCCACCCACAACTGGTACAGAACCAGGTTCAAATTTTAACTGAAATAATCTCAGTCACTTAGCATTTACTCTACCTTGTTTAAACTAATTAAAATTGTTTTAAACTAATTAGAAGTTAGTGGATTGCTAGGCAGGCATAACCATAATACACACAAGGTGAAACAGATGATTATGCACAGGCAAATGAAAAAAACCTAGCAGGTTGGAACCTGCTTGATCTCAATAGGTACAGGAAAATACATAGTTAATTACTGAACAAGACCAAAAGCCTGGACTTCATTTGATCCTAGAAAAATCCAAAAAGAGGAAGGAAATTAAGGCATCCTGCCACAATCAACTTCTGCCAAAGCATTCTGTTTTGTATTGGCCTTTGGAAATGTAATTGAGTACAAATGAAAACTTGGGAAGAAGTTTAAAATACTCCTGGGAAGAAAATACCTTCTCACAGCAATTATTTGCTGGGAGGCAATGACACACACCAGAGGGGTGAGATAGTCCGTGATGGGAAAGGAGTGAAATAAAAGCAGGAGCCTCAGTTGAAGTGGAAGGTGGAGATAGCACACAGTCATATGTGGGACAGACATCAAGAAAACTAGGAAAAGGGTAGATATTTGTTCTTACTTTATCTGCTGCACCTCTACATTCTTATCTTGTAAGAAACGAGTATATAGGACTCCCTCATTCCCCTCCCATCTCTGGCAGATATGGTCTCTCCTAATCAGGTCCCAGACTCACCCCAGTAAACCAATTCTATGTGACTCCCCACCAAGGACTGACCTTTCCCAGTTCCTTCAGGTTCTGTGAGTCTGCCCAGCACCCCATGATACCAGATCAGATATTGGAGAGCATACGGCAAGGATCACATCCCATACCACAGGGTAACAAATTCATTAATTTTCCATTCCCATGGTGTCCAAATCATAGCTACATGTAAGCAGAAATAAGCAGCAAGAATAGCTGCTGTTAAAAATATACCACAGGTGGTTGGGTGGGTTTCCCCCCCCCCCCTCTCCTTTTTGGAGGGAAGGAGAAATTGTTACTTTAATCCTTATCAAATATTTCTTTTGTTCTTCCATCGCTCTCCAAGCAACATTTACTTATTCCTTTAGACTGATGGAAAAAGTTGATGGAGGAGGATTTGATCACATTGCCAAGTGTTCTGGTTTAGGCTGGAATAAAGTTAATTTTCTTCCTAGTAGCTGGTATAGTGCTGTGTCTTGGGTTTAGGATGAGAATAATGTTGATAACACACTGATGTTTTAGTTGTTGCTAAGCAGCTTTTATACTAAGTCAAGGACCTTGCAGGTTTTCATACTGCCCTGCCAGCAGAGGCTGGGATTGCACAAGAAACTGGGAGAGGACACAGCCAGGACAGCTGACCCAAATGAGCCAAAGGGGTATTCCATACCATATTACATCATGCCCAGTATATAAACTGGGAGGAGTCAGGGGGGCACCATGGCTCAAGGATTGGCTGGGTATCAGTCAGCGGGTGGTGAACAACCGTATTGTGCCTCACTTGTTTTAAATATTCTAGCAGTAGTAGTAGTATTTTCACTTCCTTTTCTGTCCTATTAAACTACCATTATCTCAACCTACGAGTTTTAATTTTTTGTTTCCCCAATTCTCTCCTCCATCCCACTGCGGGGGTGAGGAGTGAGCGAGTGGCTGCATCATGCTTAGTTGCTGGCTGGGGTTAGAACATGACACAGAGCCTCAGGCGGTGGTGATTAGGGTCTTTAAACCAAGAATTTCAGTCATTTCTTCCTCTTTAAACATGGGGAGTAAGTAGGAGACACCTCAAAGGCAGCTAATGCCTTTGAGCACTAAAATTACAAGTGCCACCCTCCTGTTGCTGACATTTCCAGACCTTTTTGCTTAAGAAGGTAGAATAAATGAAACCTATAAAAACATATTTTAGACAGAAAATGAGAGGTGGGAGAAAAGATCATTGGGGGGAAAAAAGCCCGGGGGGAGAATCCATCAGGGGTGATTTGTGGGAGGAAAAAAAGAAGGCTTAAGGAGTCTTTCGGTAGAGCACTTTAGCAAGACCATGTTAACACAGATGTCCAAATCATCTTTTGAAACTTCTCATCGTTTGTACAGTATGTAAAAATACCAGTAAAAGTGACTGTTATTCCTCAATAAACTTGAGCCAGCATGGCACAAGAGGACATGCTACACATATTCCTAATGAGAAAATAAAGAATGTTTAGAATCTCAAACTACTGACAAACATTGTTACAGACGCAGGTAGTCTTACCGAAAGAAACCAAAACAGTTAATACTTGTAGCAACATGCTCCTCCTGAAGAACAAATCAGCTCTAACCCCTGTGGTTCCAGCCAGGTACTCTGTGATCTGCCACTCTTAAGCAGAACAGAGAAGTAGCTGTGTTATTTTCTTATCAACTGGAACATACAATAAGCCAAACTACAAATGATTATAAGCATCTGGCTGTCTCCCAAGTGCATACAAAATAGAACTGAAGAAATGGTTCTCCACAGTCCACCAGCTCACATGTGTGGATTTCACAGCTCTTCAAATTTTTCTTGAGCAGTCAGTGCAAATGTCTGCTCAGATACGTTAGTTTTGCCTCTTCCTGGACACAAGAAATTAAACAGGGGATCAGGCCCAGTCAGCATGGGTTTATGAAAGGCAGATCCTGTTTGACCAACCTGATCTCCTTCTATGACCAGGTGACCCAGCTACTGGATGAGGGGAAGGCAGTGGATGTTGCCTACCTGGACTTCAGCAAGGCCTTTGACACTGTCTCTCATGACATACTCCTTGAGAAGCTGGTGTCTCATGGCGTAGACAAGTG
>JAVJGG010000074.1:52015796-52026997 GCA_035590195.1 Aviceda cuculoides
CCCCGCCCCCCCCCCACGATGTGCAAAACCATGAATTAGAACAAGGCTAAGGAAGTTACGTAAGTCAAATCTTTGAAGTCAGACTGTATGTATGTCACTTTTCCTTCTACTTTTGTTGTAGGGTGTTCTTAATGTTTATAGATAAGTACCTATGTTGTAATAGTTTTTCTCCTTCTCTTTGTGTAGGCCCAGCCTTAAGAGAAAAACATATTTTGGTTAAAAACCTGTGTTTTTTCTTGAAATATATGGCATAAAGAACATTCTTGAAGGAAACTTTTTCAGTATTTACAGTCATTCTCTGAAATCTATTTCCTTGAGTGATATTAGTGAATACTTCTTTCCTGGAGAAGAGAGGGACAAGCACCTGTAAATACAGGTTTGCATATGATTCTGCTCCTGAAAGGACACACTTCTAATTCATCCGCTTTGGAAGAAAAAAAACTAGGAAAAAAAGCTGTCTCTTGGCTTTGAGGGTCCCAATGGTAAGTGTAGGTTTCTCCCCTTCTAGACATTCACTTGGTAACTGTTCCTCTGAGAGACAATAGAGAGCACCTAAAAAACCCACCCTAATGCATTTCTGCAAAGACTGCTTTTGGAGCATATACCTAAGAAGGCAAAATATACTTCCCCAGGCACTAAATTCTACCCTGAACATTGCTCCTGGTGGAAGATGCAATTCTTTGGCGCTACCTTCTCTAACAGCCCCCTATGTTCCTGATCAGGTATAAAATTCTGCATCATGCAACAATGTCAGAGGAAAGATTAAAAAAAAAAAAAAACAACCAAACCCCAAACAAACAAACAAAAACCCCAAACAATCAAACAAAACCACAGAAAAAAAAAAAAAAACCCTGTAAGGACAGGCATCAGTTCAATTGCTGAACAACTGAAAAGCACTCAGGCACTACAGTGACTAACATAGTATGAGGGCTGCTATAAAACAGAGAGGAATAAAATCAGATAATGCTCCCCTCTCCTCTGTATCTGTCACTGCCCTCTTGCCCTTCTGTCGCAAGCTGCTGCTTTCCAACAGCTCTCTGGGATTCCCTCCAAGCGATACAAGAAGACAGTGAAGAAGTCTGCTTTATAGCCTACAGTGATCAGGAATAAGTGCTCTACCTGACAGATTCTTGGTTTGTAAAATGGGGGTGGGGTGTGCCAGATGTGCAGTGGCAATAAAACTTGGATTTGAAAAAAAGATGATATAGCGGTATTGCTGTATTTCTTGCCTATATTGTTAGCCTATACACAGATCAACCATGTGTAGTGCATAACGTTTTCATCTGTATCTTTCAAACTGAGTTATTCTGGTTTTGTTGGTTTCGATAGTTTCTGATAGGTTTTCTGCAAATAGAGGAAGATTAAGTAATTTTTTAATTTACTCTTTAATGAAGCTGATTGTCTTATGGGAACAGCAATGCCTGCACTGGTCTCCACACTGCCCATGGCTCTATTAAACGTTCCAAGCCTTTGAACCCTCTTATCTATGTGGTTCAGCACAGGTTGGTGTGGATCTGATCTGGAGATGGAGTAAATTAATTTCTGCTGAGTTAGTTGAGTCACAACTGAGCAGCAGCATAGGATTTCCTTTTAAGGAACATGCGCCTCTCTCCTATTATAGCATAAAACCTAGCATGCAGCCAACAGTTATGTAGCTGGAAAAAGCAGGCAGGCAAGTAAGTGCAAGCAATTGTCTCAACTGTAGAACTTCTTGAAAATAAATTTTGAAATACAGTCCACTGATGGGAAATCGCTTGGTATAAATGGCATTACAAGGAACCACAAATCTACTGTCACTCTGTGACTTCCAAAGCTTTTTGCTTACTGTTGGGGTAAACAGATGTGTATGCTAGCACCATCCAGTGAGGAAAAGTCAGTAAGAAAAGCCTGAGGTTCTCCTTCCTTAACAAAATCTGCTAGCAGAATGAAACAAAACAACCTGAGTTGAAGGAGAACCTTGAAGTGCAGACACTGCAAACCTCAGCTTGCAGTGTCTGCCATGGCTCTGCAGTCAAAAACTCCTAGTGATTGCAATACAGATGCTTCTGGAATCCGTCAGTATAGGTCTCCATTGAGTTACACTTTATTTCCTAATCAAATTTTGCTTGCATAGGTTTTGTTTTGTTGTGTTTTCCCCCAAGACTATTTCATCTGTAGAGCAGGATATCCTCTGCGTTTAACTGATGCCTAAACACAATGATATGGGATTTCATACTGGTTTTGGTTATACTGTTACACAAATTGAATGTAATTATATTCATAATAAAGAAGAAGTAAAGTTGTGCCTTCCCAGGTCTACATATCACCAGGAAAATATAACTCCCCCCAAAATGTATTTGAAAATCCCTTGGGAGTAGGAAAGTCTACTAACTTGAAAACCTCTTGTAACAGGTTTTGGAGGCACTGGGGTTCCTTTTTTTTTTTCTTTCAAAAGATCTAAGCAAGATCACCTCAATTAGTAAAACATGGGAAACAGCCCACTTCCCTCGCATACACAAACCAGTATTTCTGCTTTCAGCCTTGAAGTTTCCAAACATTTAGAGGGACTCAGAAGTTGACCAGAAGTACTCTAATGCAAGATTAAAAGTTTCTAGCCCAGGTTCATGTAAATACTTTCTCTAGGACTTCATCCTCTGCAGTGTTCAGGACTGCATCGTGACCTGGCATCAATTTGTGGAAAGTAAGTTTGTTTTTGAAATAGGTATTTTCACAAGTCTACATGTATTAGAATTATTTCTTATGTTTCAAGGTATCTGTGGACATTTATACAGAAACCTCTGTTAAGGATTTTTCAAATTAAGGTTTTTAGAAATTAAATATGTACTGATTAATGATATCTGATTTTAAATGCAATGAACTGCAGGTCTGGCAATGTGCTTCTGCTTTGCATTATTACAGAAAGTTAACCTTCCTGAGCCTGTTTGGCAACATTTACCTATCTGTGAAAGTCAAGAAGCTTCAAAAGTTAATGTTTATATAAATTAATTTAAGTCAGTAATTTCTTATCCTGTTGGGTTTTTTTATTATTATTTAATCTGTTCATGTAATTTAATCTGCTTCAGCCAGTGTGACAGGATGTGAGTGTGATACAGCTAGAAACTAAAAGGACAAAAGACACAGAACAGGATAACTACACCCCTTTAAGGTCAACTGTTGAAATTTTGGAATTTCCTCACTGGAGACCTCAACCTTAATGATATTTTTTACTTTTTTTAATTTTTTTTTTTTAATGTATGCTTAAGATACAATTACTAGGCTACTTGAACACAATATGGAAGTTAATGTAATAAAACTGAACCAAGTTTATCTTGTACATTTTTCAAACCACCTACTGTATTCACATCAATCACCAGAGACCTTGTAAAGCAAGAACTTTTAATACACACATAAATATATGAACAAGAACCTTTTATGAACTGTTTCTAAAACTCTTTAAATTGCTTACAGTAAATTTGAAGTGAAGCATTTCACTTGTTTGTAGCTAATTTTTCCACTTGGTATTCTCATCTTAGACAGTGAAGCAAAGACACTGAGTTTCACTTTTGTTTCTACTCAGTACAAATTGTACTATCATACAATTGCAAGTTGTGCTTTGATTCACAGTCCTGGAAAAGAATGAGCAGAGTTTAATTTAAAATCAGAAACATGATCCAAAAATTTCCAAAAATAGTTTAATTTAAAATCAGAAACATATTTCAGTATGAAATAAATTCTAAAAATATGCATTGTGCTGATTTTTCAAAAGTGCTAAGTAATTATGGCTCAAATTAGAGTCAGTACAAGATGCTTTGCTTTATCAGTATTTCTGAAAAAGTAAGTTACTTCAGGAAGCATCTAGATACCAATGTCGGTATCAAATATGCACACTGGCAAAACTGTAACATCAAAATATTTTAGGTTAAACATAATTAAGTATCTTTAGCTTAGCTATTTAGCTCTTGAATATTTTGTCCAATTTCAGTTAAAAGTAGCAGAAGCACAGGGGTTTCACAAAGCAGTAGATTTTCCTGTCTGGATTCAAAAAGGTACCCTGTTAGGTACCTGTGCACACCAGCTAAAACTCACTTCTTACAAAGCGAGAAGTCTGTCCCACAGGCCACCACTTGGGTAACACTGCTTTAATTAATTAATCGTCAGGTCAGACTCTACATAATTTTAATTAACTAGAAACTTTCACCATTGCTCTAGAATTACATTGGTACAAACAACATCAAACCTGTGTCAGTTGCTCTTCTTTTTCTCCTCCTTTATTTTTGGACTCCAGTCAGATCAGTTAGGTCTTTTCTTTGTAACTAAAACAATAAATCAAATTCAGCTGTTTTCATTTCCTATTAAAAAAAAAAATGGCACCCAGCAACTGTTACATTGAAAAACATTGGTTCCTCATTCCACTTTTTGTGGCGTAATGGAAATAAACCACATATTGGAGCTCTCGGGGAGAGCATTTCAGGATCTAGAAACAGCTTCCACAAACTCCTTTTCTTGGAGGAGGAAGATTTTTAGATAAGCAGTTCCAGCAAGTGTTCCCTCACACCGAGGCAAACATGCAAAATAAAGCATGAAAGTTCTCCCTAAGGCAAAGGGATATGTATCGCTAGCTATTGAGCTCCCTAACCTGCCTTCTGTGGGATTATAACAGATATCACGGAGCAGGTTGTACGCGAGGCAGAAACAGCAGTTAACTCAGTTTGATCCTTGCAGGGAGTAGCTTCAAAATATGTCATTCCGAAGGTGCATTTCACGTGAAGGACCAAACCAATTAGAAGTGTTTACCTACTTGCTTGAAAGAGTAAACTAGTTCTTATCCACAGAAACGAAGGAAAGCTATTTTTCATTGTTTTTGCTAAATGCCCTACCCAGTGCTGAGCACTGTTGAATCTGACATTCCGGGAGCCAGAGAAGGGACCAGAACGCCCCGCTGCCCTGGTGCCGCTTTTGACACAGCTAGACCTGGTGGGTAGGCCCGGTCCTCCGAGATGAGCCACGAGAGTCCATCCCTCCTGCTTTGAGTGTCTTCTCTCCTGGTTCCTCTGCAGCTACACAGTTGAGTCAGTCATAGGTGGAAAGCCTAGAGCTACCAGCAAACCCAGCTGGAGCTATTTTTCATCAGCAAAAACTGTGAAAACGGGAACTAATTTGTGTAGAAGAGGTACTGCAGCAGGCAACAGAAATAAATATTCTACTGATCTACAGATGGGCTACCATTCAGTGAATGGCAAAGGAAGCAAGCAGCAAAGATTGCAAAGGAGGCTGCTTTTACTTGGAACCGCCACTTTTCTGCTTCCCCCCGAAAGTGAAACTAACTTATTACGCCACACATACAGCTTTCCGAGTTTAGTATTTGGCGAGCAGCTGCAGTAACACCAGCAGGAATGGATTGTCATGAGAACAGTGGGTGAGATACAGCTACTGAAATCCTTAGCACCTGCATTCTTGGTCTGTTATATGAGCTAGTGCTGCAAAAATATTCTGGCAAGGATTGTGATTTTTTTTTTTTATTCCCTACAAAATGCTAGTGGGATAAAGAACACTATTTTAAAATAGTTTTAAATATTTTAAATAAAAGAAGATAATGGAAACATTAAAACAGTTACATTAGTTTCTTCCATTGTGTGCTTTTGTTTCTCTGTGACATTTTTTCCCACTTTTTGTTCTAATTTGTATTCCCCGCCCTGCTTCTTTGAAAAGCAAGGAACTAAAAAGTAGTATCTAGTTCCCAGAACTCCTACTCGTAAGCCAACACTGTCTTTTTGTTGGAAATAGTCTTTGTAGTAGCAGTGGTAGACACCCTATATAATGAAACACAGGGCTTTGGCCACTGGAAGGTTAATGAGAGGAAAGCCCACGGTATTGTTAAGTCAACACAACACTAGGTATGCTTCCTTAACAGAGGATCCTAAAAGAATGCAGTCTTTCAGCCTCCTAAGAGTGGAGCTGTATGTCAAGATTTTCTCTTGTGCAACCCATAGCCCCAGGACTCGATAAGAACGTGCCCATTGTCCCTTTAGTAGCATGATGTGCCACCAGTTTTAAAGCAGCCCGTACATTTTAATGCCAGTCAGCAAGAAACTTCGATTTTGAGTGTCAGTAAATAGTTTGCTTTCTTGCTCCACTTTAAAACTCAGAGGATTCAGCTAGAAGACCGTTACTTTTCCTCTGTGTGTCAGATAAGGCTTTCTGATCCCAAAGCAGAATGTTTTTTTAGAGTTTCTTAAGCGTTACTCATGGGGTGGAAACATACTGGATCCCACAGGAATCTCTAGCACTGTAAGAACCATGAGCTGAAAGCTGACCAAGTAGAATAATTACTTTTTTTAAACAGCAAGTGATTAAATGCTAGAACAAATTCACAAAACTGTGTAATAGAAACACCATGTCTCAGTTTTCCTGGTGAAGACTAGAGGGCCTTCTGAAAATTGTCATTTCCCTTGAAGGAGGAAGAATGTACTAATATACAGGAGGTCAGACTGTGTAATTAGCAACCCCTCTTGGTCCTAAACTCTCTGACTTGAAGGTGGCAAGCCTTCAAAGAGAACTCTGAGATGGAAGAGATGAGGACAATGCTTTGTTTCCACAGCAGAGGCTACTAGGGCACATTTAGTTAGAACTCCAGTAGATCTATTTGCTTTTCCATTTCATAAACCCTGGATGAAAGTTTGTGCCTGCAGTGAGACGGATCAGTGACTGTTGGACAAAAGAGAGGGAAGTTGTCTGGGTGAGTGGCCAGGGAAACAGCCTGCAGAGAAACCTGTGTACATGCCAGGGAATGGAGAAGGGAAATGATCCAGCAGCTCGGAATCCCACAGCAGCATGGTGCGGACTGTTCTTCCAGCTTGTACGATGGAGGAAAGGCCATGGAGCTAACAGGAGGAGGGAGAACAGATCAGCAGAGAAAGGTATGCACCGCAAAGGAAATCTCTCTCAAGTAAAAATGGCAGGGTTTAGTCTTTACAAGAATCTAATGTAGACAAAATAATCCAAGCAAATCCTATGAATGAAACAAACAAACAAAACAAAGAGCAGAAATAAGCCAGGGAGATTTGGGCTCGTAGAGCCACAACATGCTTATACCCCTTATAAGGTGAGGGAAGTGTTTGCACAGACCTGAGAGTCCGTGGATCTTGGTATTTTCTAGTCCAGCTCTCTGTGGGATACAAATGAATCACTTCATTCTTCTGTACCACAGGCACAAAGGCAGTTCTCCAAAACACAGACTTTGGAACAGAGGATAAAAATCCATAAAGCCAGGAATTTCATTACATGAATGCAAACAATGCACCTTTTTGTATTTATATGCCTATGACTTGGCAAAAACAATTCAAATAATTCATTAATTAATAGCATTGTTCTTGCCTGGGGAAGACATAAGGCAGTGGAAATCAATGAGCGATTTTACTGAAATCTGAAAAGGTATGAAAACAGAAGTTTCAGTCAAGTTCTCTCACAGCAGTTTTCTTTGAAAGCTGGGTCAGTGAAGAAAATACCACAAACATAAGCATGGTTTTTACTCCATGTTTCAGTCAGGCAAGTGACAATTTTGATAACTTCCTGTACTTTCATTACAATATCTCAACAGCTATTCAGCAATTTCTGACCAAATTGCTCCTTTCTGTGTAAACCTGTGGGGCTAGGGAGGGAAAAGAAGGCTAATAAGATTCTGTAATATCCATCTCCTTGGCTGTTAGTTACACCCTCTTCTCATTAACACTTCTTATCGTAAATTTCATCTTAAATACCATCTGCTTACAATGCTTTTTTAACTCTGCAAGCTGAAACAGATGTTCATTCTTTATTTGTACTTTGAAACTGAAAATTAAGAAGAAAAACTATTTACGCAGCTGCCACATTCTTCCCGTTACAAGGCCAGCCACAGATGGTGTAGCTTTAGATTAGCCCCCCCACCTCCCCATCAACCTCTTATTGAGTAAGAAGCTGTTAAGGAGCCTATGCATTGCATAATAGCTTGTTCTTCTAAGATGCTCTACATACCGTGGAAAAAGCCAGATCTTTTCAAACCAGCTCTTCTTCACTTTGAATCCATACATCATTACTTAGAAAAGACTAGAACAAGATCTTGGCACTGTTTCAAGGGAAAACTCGCTACTGACATTAATAGTGAAGGATGAGGAAACAGTATTTTTATTAACAACCCGACAGACACGTTTCCAAAAGAAATGGGTGTAACAGTTTCTAGGCTGTCTTATTTAGCCCTGATTTATTATGGATCTTTTCTTCAAAAGTACACTACATACATTATTTAAGTCACAAAGAACAAGGTGAAAATAGTGGCTAATACACTTGTGGTGTGAATTATGAAGTAGATTTTTACATTCAGTGCTCAGAAACATTATGCAGTAGAAACCCTTTTCTGCAGACACATTCTGAATCTGTAGATGTGTTTCTATATACACATACTTAAACAAATCTCTTAGAAAGCCTTACTGAATTGGGCACCTTCTGAATGCTAACACACAAACCAACCGTAAGGGTTCCGCCCTCACACACCCACCTTTTTTTTCACTGTGGTGATGTTAAAAAAAAAAAAGAGATAATAAATAATCAAAACTTGGGCATATTTTAATCTAGATCCAGCTTGCAGGTGTGTAGTATTTTGTAACTCATCAAAACTACATTTCCAGACACATGGAAGAGAATTGTCTTCCCTGACGGTGCTGAGGAATGCCCATTCAGAACCACAGTCCTACCTTACAGATTATATCTACATTCATCACTGGCTAAAGCAACTTTTTTCCTTATCCATGGAGACAGCTGAAAATTGAAAAGGTGTAAGTAACTTTCAGGGAGCAGAGTGGTTGCCACTTAGAAGCAAGGTAAGATGAAGTAAGATATTTGTTCTCAAATGGTGTGGCTTTCAATGCAGTCTGCAAAGAAGGGTACCCTACAAAGAAGGGTGCCCTACTGAGCCCGTGACATTTTGTATAATGGGATGTGTCACACACATGTAATGATCATCACTTGAATCAACTTAATCCATTCAGCTCATCCATCATTAAGCACCAGGTACCTCACATGAATCAGTCTTCACAAGGACCCTACAGATTTTCACCATGGGCTCACTGTTAAAGGATTACTGATGTTTGTTGTGTGAACTGTACAGGGGATGCTGCCAGGGAAGCATGGCCAAACCAACACAGAGAAGAGTGGGGTGAGCACAGACCATCTGGCAGACATACAGCATGAGGGCAAATGTACAAAGACATCAGTCTACCCCTGGTGTGCACAAAGGGCCCCCCCTCAACATCTGCAGAGTTGCGCAGAGGGGTTGCCAGCAGTGGCAGGCTCCTGGCCACTTCACTTCTGTGGGCTCCCAGCCACCATTCATCCTGATGTAAAGAGTTGCTTTTGGCCATCATTTTCTTGTGGTTATATCCTTGATTGATACCAGTCTATAATAAAACATTTTCTCTGTGGGTCTCCTTATTGCTACCTCCACAAGCACCATTGTTTCTATACCATGTAGTACACAGGCAACATAAGTCTGGGCACTCTTCTTGGTGTGTATATATAATAATCTTACTGTTCCAGGAGAGAGATTAGCACTCACACCTAACATCTATTGCTACAGGTATACTACAAATCATCCTAATAAATCTGTCTTACAACAATGCCACAACTTTATTTAGCACAAGTGCTATTTGGACACATTGATACTCTGATGCAGTGCATGACTTACGGTCATTACATAAACTATGCTGTCACCACAGATCTCAACCCCTGCACTCTCTTCTTCCCTGCAGGACTTTGTCTTTTTACCCCTCCCACTGACAACAGGTAATAGGTGTTCTTCAGAGCTTGTCAGTGCTGCTCCTGTATCAGACACAAGGAAAACTGTACATATCCCACCAAGAATGATCTTTTAAGAGAGCTTACCAAGACCTAAGCAGTAACTGTAGAAGATGCCCCTTCCACATTTTTTTTTATTTAGAGTAGCCCTGACACAATTGCACATCTCGCTTGGTATCCCCTAGGATTTAGACTAAATAAAAATGCTTTCATCAGACATACACAATAAAAGTGTGGAGATGACCATACAATATCAGAAAATGAGAAAGAAACTCATTGGCAAAATTATGCCTCCTGAAAGCTGGTACTTTTCTTCTTTGTCTTTTTTTCCTCCTGTTGGTGTCTCAAGATCATGACTGAAAAACGGGGAAGTGAATGTTGGAACTTGCAAGCAGCGGAGTTATGCCTCAGTGGCTTGAAACAAAATCCGTTTGACTCATAACGTCGCCTGTGGGGAAGAAGAGAGACAGTACCTACACTCTGGCACTAACATAATCGCCATTTTGAAAACATTACCCAAGACAGCCATGTACTTACTGTTTTGGCCTAGCTAACTTACCTACTATGTGCTTCCCCAGGCAGTTATTGCACTGGCTTCTAGTCATTTGCCTTCAGTAAAGTGCATTGGCTTGGACCGAAGCAATTTCACCTTCAGCATAATCTCTACTACTCCAGAACCTGTCCTACAGCAAGTTAACATGAATTTTCTCTAACCACAGAAGGTGCAGTCAAGTTACCATCATAGCTTAGAGATGGAAGAGAGTTTGACAACAGATACTACAAAAGTGGAAGTGGGTGCAAGGTAAAGGCATGTTTTGCAAATATTTTCCACATCATCACTGTAGCAGCCTTTCCTGTTAGGCAAGTTTAAAGGAAGAGATTCTCCATTTAATGAGGTGTTCTAATCAGTTCTTCCCCAAACCATTTTTCTGTGCATTCTTCACCCTCTCCTCCTATATGTTAAAATTATTGCAATTAAAAGGCACATTACAAAATGCTTCTGTTAATTAGTCCCCTCCCACAACTGTACCTCTTTATGGTCCAGCCTTAAAGATCTCCGTAAGCAGAAAAGTTTCCAATCACAGCAGAAGGGTATTATCAGAGTTTATCCAAAGGGATTACCTAAATTGGTGATGGATAGCTCAAAGAGTACAGGATTATTCACATACAGATAATCAGTGCACATTCAAGTCATCTGAGTATTAAATCCACCACGATGGACTGAGATGAAAGACGCATCTCCTAGTAACTGGCATCCTTACCATGAAGTCTGTGGCTACAAAGAGTATGAATTGTCTTCATCAAAATTAATTTCCTCTGTCTGTTGCCGAAAAACTCGGAATAAAGAACTTATCAACACCAATTTAGTGTAGATAAGCAGACACTTCTTTATTGAC
>JAVJGG010000074.1:52041929-52056953 GCA_035590195.1 Aviceda cuculoides
TTATAAGCTCTGGAAGAACACCAATAACTAGCCATTCAAATCAGGTTAACTTAACTTTATTCCACATAGAGGGTTTCCCATAGTTCTGGGCTCCTGCTGCCTCCACGACCCAACTTTTTAATTAAAATAGTCCCACTGACTCAAAACTGTAAGGAATGTCACCAACACCAACAACCCACAGAAACAAACCCCAAAGACCATACATAGAAACTCTCACAGTGCCAGAAAAACAACAGTTCCTCCAGAGGCATTTCAGTCGGGCAGGAACAAAAAGATATCAGTGGTTCCCGCTCACATTTAACTGCCCGCGCTTGCTGAACAACACGGAAGGTATGTTAAAGATGTTTCTCTTCTCCTTTCCTTCCTCTGAAAGAAGGAGATCTATGCAGCAAGAAAAGAACAGTGTCAAAGATGGTTTTTTTTGGACAAGTATCCTTTAATAACTATACGCCCTAGCAGATTTTGTTAGTGTTCAGTAGCATGTGGCAATCTGCCTAAATAAAAATTAAAATCATCCAGTGCTTCATGTGTATGTGCAGACAGTATTAGGAAGCATCTGCAGAGGCAAACTTTTTTGCTGCAAATGCTCAGAACAGAACCGGGAAGTTTTTGTTTAGAGACACATTATAGGTGGCAGAAGATATAATGTATTTCCTGAAGCTTTTGGCACTGTGGAAGGGATACAGTCCACAGTCCAACGCCTTATATTCTGAAATCAGGGCTTGGTTTGGGCTGGGCACAGATGGGCTGAACTAGTCCTCGCTGGTCCTACCCATCACCAGAGGCAGCACTGGCAACAAGACGACATACTGTTTTCCTTCCTTGTCCTGCTAAGACACACACGCACAAGCACTGGGAACCAGGTAATAAGAAAAGCTTTGCCAAAGTGGCACAATGTTAGTATCAGGTATACTGCAAGTGTACTGGCGCCATACTTACGCTGAATGTGACAGCACAGCAGCGTCAGCAAGCCACATCCACCAGCAAGGTGGAGGGGGATTCGGTTCCTCTTCCCGTGCTATTATTTATCCCTCTGGCCAGGCTAGTATGTAGCTAGCCATACAAGTAGTAAATGTAATGCTGCTGCCCCAATTAAATTGACTTTTTCACTTTATAGACAGATAAAAAACAAAACAAAACAAAAAACAACTGCAAAACCACACAGCTCCCAAAAAAGTTTTTGTAATTCTGATCACTGTTAAGTCTGGAGCCATAAGACTTACTAACCTGGGATATTAAATATGATGAAGGATTGGAAAAGAGCAAAAATACTTAAAATTGAGTCAATAATTTTTAGATTTGTAAACCTAATACGTTTTCTTTAAGGTAGTATTTCAAAAAGCAGAAACAGTGAAAAAAAATGTGCATGCTTGGATTGAGCATTGTCAGTTTACCCCCAGCCAGCAACTAAGTACCATGCAGCCACTCACTCACTTCCCGCACAGTGGGATGGGGGGATAGAATCAAAAGGGTAAAAGTGAGAAAATTCCTGGGTTGAGATAAAGACAGTTTAACAGGTAAAGCAAAAGCTACTCATGCAAGCAAAGCAAACCAAGGAATTCATTCACCACTTCCCATGGGCAGGCAGGTGTTCAGCCATCTCCAGGAAAGCAGGGCTCCATCATGCATAATGGTTACTTGGAAAGAAAAAATGCCATCACTCCTGAATGTCCCCTCCTTCCTCCATCTTCCCCCAGCTGCCTATGCTGAGCATGACACCATATGGTCTGAAATATCCGTCTGGTCAGTTGGGATCAGCTGTCCTGGCTGTGTCCCCTCCCAACTTCTTGTGCACCCCCAGCCTGCTCACTGGTGGCATGACAAGCAGAAAAGGCCTTGATGTTGTGTAAGCACTGCTCAGCAATAATGAAAACATCTCTGCATTATCAAGACTGTTTTCAGCACAAATCCCAACATAGCCTCGTACCAGCTACTATGAATAAAATTAAGTCTACCCCAGCTAAAACCAAGACAAGCATAAAAACAAATTAGTTATCCAGAGCTCCTTCGACCTCAACAAAAAGTGACAAGAGGACAACAAAGCAAAAAGGTATCAGTAAAATTGTCTGAATAACATCCATCAATTCCGTGTTCTGCTGGCAAACAAAATCTGTGGAAGTACAGTAAATTAATGTCTGAATTTTCCAGTCCTCCTGGAGAAAGGGCATTGCTTCAGCTATTTGTGTAATGGTAAAGCAGAACACAACCCATACAGCTCAAACACTTTCTAAAACAGTTTGGTCCCATCCTTAAAACTACCATTTCCATCAGAAGGTGTATAGTCGAGTTTGAATGTTGGTTTTCACACTATAGCATGGCACCTCTGATCTTAATCTCACTTCAAAGCAACAGGTTTAAAACTGTTGCCATAAGTGGCAGTAATGATGTATTATATTCCTTGTTTAAGAAAACACACAACTTATATCACTGTACCACCAGTAACACAAACGTATCTAATGAATCGTTCAATTTTTTCCCGAGGAGGAATATTTATTTCAAGTCAGCAAAATAGAAGATCCCTGTCTAAAACGCAATGAAATTACAGATGAACAAATGCAGAATTACATTTCTGTTTCCTGTGAATACTGGATACTCACTTTCCAGAGCTGACCCCTTTCATATGATCCGTGTAGATATAAATGTCTGGGAGGAATTTATTCAGGATGCTCCTTGCAGATTCCACCATTCTGTTTGCCATCTGTGGTGACACTCTGACAGAGTATCTACATTTCCGAGCTAAGAAATTAATTGCGGTCACAAAAGAAAATTAAACCAGAGACTGACAAAAGTGTCTAAGAGGTCCCAATGCATTATTTCAGAAATGTGGTTTTGTCCTATACATCCATTCATGAGTGCTGGTTAACTTTCCTAAGTGCTTCCTACAGTCTTTTCACTGACACACATTGAAGTGAAGTACACAGAAAATGTGCAGAACAGCTTATTGTGACTAGGTAAACATCTATCTTAAAAATGCCCTTCAGTATTTTTAAATTGCTTTTCTGTCAACCTGTGCTTTCTTATAAGGGAGGAAGTTCTGCATGCTCTGCTCTTCATATACTACTAAAAGATGGCAATGAGTAAAGTTTCTCTAAATTAGCAGCAAGAAATCCTGTCTTTCTATTTCTATCAGGGAGAAATTGGGTAGATGAAATCAAAGACAAATGTTTTAACAAAAGAAAAAATTAGTTTCAAAAGACTAAAAAAAAAAAAAAAAAAATCTTTGCTCTCTCCAACTATTTTGCAGTGATGTGAGGCTATCACATTCACTGGTTCTCTCGTCACTCAGCATGTGAAGGTAACGGTTCCAGGGAAGAAGAAATTACCACCTTTCTACTCACCCCACCCACCTCCTCACAGTACACAAGAGATGAACTGCCTTTATGCCCTTTTACTCAGGTGCTGCTTCAGTGATATTCCCAACAGATCTTCAAATGTACAAAGCACATAGTGCTCCAAATTCCACCCCAACTATAATGCAGACTCATGCTCTGCACGTTTAACCACCCATCTGTGTCCACATGCACACAGCAGTGCAGGTAAAGACAGTCTCAAACCTCACAGCTGGCAGAAGGGAATTTCCTTTTCTACAAATTCCTATTGCATTTTCTTGTGGAGTAGGTAAACCAAAAGCTTTAAGATCTTAACGGCAAAACCAGTAAATAATAATCAAAAAACTGATCGTTCTGCACAGTTGGTGTACTCAGTATTTTGGATGACTATAAAAGGTTGCTGCAACACAAGCTCCCCAGCTGTGAGGAAGATTTGCTCAGTTGAATCTTGAAGGGACAAAAATGCACTTCTAAAAGATCTAAGCACTTATCCTTATGGATGTTTTGTTTTCTACTGGTTTGAAGGACCACTTAATGGCTAAACTAAAATGAGACTGCCTCTCGCTGGGCTTACTAAAGGCAAACCTTTACACCTGAGAAAAAGCCCAGGAAAAGCTAAAGGAAAGCTGAAGTTCAAAAACCTGTAGTTCACATACATAGACCAAATCCAGTCAAAGTGGCCCAGAATGTTGCTGCATATTAACATCAGTTTAGAAAGATGGCACTAAAGCCATGATCATTGCTTCCTCCTTCACACAGAAGCAGAGAATAGAACTACTTACTACAGAGGTGAATGGGAGCACAAGGAAATTACTTTCTTCATGGAAATACCATGACAAACACCACTAAAAGTACAATGACCTGCCTCCTTCTTAATCTACAGCATATGCACCCAGTAAAATTGCTCTCACTTGGCAAAGCTGCACTCATCCAAATGCTGCAGTTTGTGAACAGAGGTCAAAGTGTCCTGTGCTCACACACAATTATGCTGGTATGCCACAAAGTAAAAGGAGGAACAGGCTGCGAGTCTGCCCCTGTGCCAGGAAATCTGCACTCATTCCTGCATTCCTTTTGAGTAATCAAAGCCAGACCATGTCTGGGACTCTCATAATCACAAATTAAACTACAAGCTGGCCAATGCTCAAGAAAGAGTAGCTCACGAAATACAACATTTAGCATACCTTACCTGCAAGGCATTTCTGCCTTCTTCCTACAGTGACAGCAGATTCGTGACAGATACCATATAAAAACCAGAAGAGAAAAATAAAGAAAAAAAAAAACCAAACCCCAAACGTTAACTATATGTGCAGTTCTGTTTGCAAAACCGAGTACTCCACGACAACATTTTATGCCCTTATCTTTGTGCACAATACCTCCTCCACTTCCATCTCAAATGGTACTACTGAAGATGAAGAGCTAACAAACTGCTTTTCATAACACAACAAAAAGCTCAGTACACATGTGTGCTGTGAGGTGTAAACTGAACTAAGACTTAAGCTCCCATCTAACATTCTGATAGACTCATTAAGAGCCAAGATACCACCTACTCAATACTTAACAAAACTACATTTGTTACTGCTGGGTTTACACACAAGGCAAGATTCCTTTTAGTGCTGCTACATTACGTGATGGAAGGTATTTTAACCTTTTCTTGATATTGAAAAGATTTTAAATGGTACTGTTCAGTTTTAAATTTATTTACTCATCTACTAACACTTTTTGAACCGCAATGTTATGAACATAGCAGTTTTGAGACAGGGTTTTGAAATCTATTTGTGTGATCCCTCTGTGTAATGCCACCCTGTGTTATCTGGACACTTGCTCAGCCACATGGGTGCACTTCCGCAACTTCAAGTTGGGAGACTTATTTTTTTTAGGGCAAACTCGTTTAAAAGAAGAAAAACAAACAAACAAACAAGGATACGCAGTTCCTCTGATGCGCTTGATTTTGCCAGGGTCTGTGAACTGAATAGGCTGCAAGACCTTTCTCACTGGGCAAGCAAACAGTATCTCTCCACCCCCTTTAGGAGGCATTCCTCTATGGTTGATCTAGAAACAGTAACGGAGGAAAAAAGCAAGTTAGTAAAGAGCACAAGGAATGTACTTATGAACTCAGAAATGATACCTTTTATTTCACATATAATAAAACATTATCAGTAGCGGTATTATGTGAACATAGGCGAGAAAGAGACATCCTAAAGGCAGAACTGGATTTTGCACTGAACCTATATGCAAAAATTCATTTCTTCTTTCGTCCTATCTCTGAAGTACAGTAGGGCATGGCTTCTCAATGGAAAACAAAACAAAACCAACCAAACAAAAACCCAACAACTTTACCAGGAAGGCAACCTTAGCTTAAGATTGGTCTCTTAATACCAAATGTGTATCTCACTGATGAAGAAAGTCTAGAAGTGTTTGATGCTTAGTATTTATATGGGGGACCAGAATGAACACATTCCCACAAACAGGCCTGGCCAGCCCAACCCTGTCCCACCACTCCAGCTAACATCCATAAAGATGGGGATGGAACACGGGCTCGTGGGTGGGTCTGGCTCAGGAGGCCCGTGGCCCGGCAGGGCAGGGCTGTGGGGAGCTGGAGACCAGCACTGCTGTGGAGTCGCTGCAGCAGGGACTGACAGTCCCAGAGAGATGACATGTCCTGGGCCGTGGGCAGGGTGAGGGGAAGGCACCTGGTGGCAGGGGGCTTGGTAGAGCAAACAAAGACTAGTAGTGCAGCTAGGGCCTTCACACATTGTAAATGAGCATTGAAAGACTACAGTTTCTTTCTCCAGCCTAAAAAAAAAAAAATCTATTCTACATCCAGATTTACTGGGCCTGTGAAGAGTGTAGTCTTTAAAGAAAAGTTTCCTTCCTGTATTTTCCAAACGAGAAGCAAACCCCAATCACCCAAAGACAGATCCAGCTCCTCTACTGGTGAAGGAAGCAAAAGATTCTACTATTATTCCCTAGCCCTAAGCACAGGGCAGGAAGAGCAAGTG
This sequence comes from Aviceda cuculoides, assembly GCA_035590195.1. Classification (NCBI taxonomy): domain Eukaryota; kingdom Metazoa; phylum Chordata; class Aves; order Accipitriformes; family Accipitridae; genus Aviceda; species Aviceda cuculoides. The sequence goes on from JAVJGG010000074.1 coordinate 52,048,258, forward strand.
GAAGGAAAAAGAAATTAAATGAACTGGAGAGGAACAATAAAGCAAAAAGGTTTCTTAACTTGCATAGATCTTGCAGGCTAAGAAAAGTCACTAGTTTCTCCCTATCCTCTCTACCCATAGCCTTTGCATCTCTCTTCTACCACATCTTCAACCACTGTGTGTCTGGTATGCCATTTAAAACATGCCAAGAACAAGAGGCAATTTTAGAAGCTGTGTGCAGCTACAACTAGAAATATGCTAGAGACAGATACTGGCAGCAAGCACATGGCCCTGTGAAGCAGTGCAAAAGTACCATTTCAACATGTGCTAGGAAAGAGGAACAAGTTGTCTTACCTTGATTTCCAAACTTTCACCATCAATTCCAAACTTCTTCAGTAGCGGTAGAGCTGTTGCCTTAAGGACATCAACCTATAGAACACAGAATTAAAAAAGCAGACTTTTTATTGGAAGCTACGTAAGTCAGTAATTTAAAAATCATTGCATTATGAGATGCCTAACAAAGGCAAAGCTTCTCTACACTGTGTATTCTATGGAAAGACATGGGAATGCAGCACAGAGAGCTTTGGCTACTCTTAGACTACCACAGTATCTCCTTACTCAGAAAATTTGCTAGAACAAATTGCTAGGAGGCGCAATTTCCCATTCTGGATTTCTTCCTCAGCCTGATTTTTACTTCTATTATCATTCAGCTAAACCAGCTCATTTGTTTCTCTAAACACAACTATTGAAAAAATTATATTCTTCTGTCATTGCTAAAAAATTCCTACAGCTAAATAAATTATGATTGCAAGAACCTTTGCATTTTGGAGCAGGCCCTTGATTTGGCAAAAGAACCTCATCCTTCTGTGAAGAACTTCTCATCTGTTTCTGAGAAACAGAAGCTTCTAGGTAACTTCTGTTGAAATACTCAGAAGAATCTGAAGCGGGTGACACATCATCCATGTACTCCCTTTGAGCCAGATGCTCACCAGATCCAGGTCTGAGCAGGATTTTACTTGCCATTGCTCCTCCTAATTGCTGACATAAGACAACAGTGACTGCCACCTTCTTCCCTCTGCTGAAACTTCAGTAGCATGCTGAAGGTGACAAAAATGATTTAGCAGTGCAACAGCACAGGGAGTTACCCAAGAGAAGCAGCTTGGGACAGACAGGACCAGGACAGCATGTCCAAAGAGGAACCACATTCAGGTGAAGGAAACCGGCATGTGGTAGACACCAGTTGAGGAGGCAGGAAAAAAGCACTCTCCTTGCCACACCTTCAGCCAGAATCCACAATTATTAAGTTTTATTCTCTCTGTTTTGCAGTGCAAGCCACTGATGAAGTAGTAGCACATACCTCACCTACAAAGCTGTGAATAACCTGTTTGAGCTACCTGAGTAGCTACAGTTCTCATTCTTCAAACTCTGCTGGCCAACGTACTTCCTTTCTTAAAGAGAGGCATTTGGTAATGGTAATATCAATATTTGAATGTCTTCATTAAAAAAACCTGTAAGTCAATGATTATTTTTTATATTTATATATTTTATATTTTTTACAGCCAGGCTACCTTAATTCAGCCCCTCAGTAGTATTCATTAATCTCACAAATTTGACTTTTAGAGTAAAACCCTTTACTAACATGCATGTGCACACACATAGACATACATGAATACCAGTGGCAGAAGTTCCAACAAGCTGATCTGGTTCACATTAAAAGTTACACAATATTTCTCCCTCTTTCTTATGAAACAAAATACACCAGTAAAAAAAGAGAAGCTTCACTGTGTAGGTTAGGAACTCCCTTTCCCTCCTCCACTTCCACTTTTGCAATTCTTTGGACTGAAGTCTGTATCTCTGGAGAAAGCATGTTATGCCAGCATTGGGAAGCTGGATCAATTCTGAGTCTGGTTTGCCTGTTTCCAAAAATGTCAAGACTTGCCTGGAATTTGTGTGAGGACTAAAAACTGTGACATTATACTTATCAGGTACCAGACAGACACATAATAAGAGACTGTCTCTGTTCCAATTTGCAGACTAAATAGAAAAGGTAATCAGCAGTATCCGAAGAAGCGGAAAAGGCTGTTCTGCTTAGCAGACAAGTGGGAGTACAGGCAGGAGAGGTTAAGTACGTCACTGGAAATCACAAGACAGTAGCAGAACTGAGACCTAAAACCGTATTTTTTAGTCTCTTGTGTATAATCAGCCATAAAACCATCCTTTAGCTTCATCACACAACCAAGGGCATACCTCACCACAAATGCCAACAACTTGCTAAGTCCCATAGACATTGCTTGTTCAAAAACTAGTGTAAATACAAACCTTTTGCCTTTAAAGAAAACGACAATGATTAAAAAAAAAAAAAAAAAGAAAAAAAAAAGTAACTTCAGTAACTTTTTGTGCTCTGCAGAATCCCTTAGTTAGTGTAAAGCTGCAAAACAACCAGACACAGACCCTACAGCACACTGCTACCTAGGAAAGGGGCAAGCATCAACTGGTCTGCATAGGCCTTAGCACTGCACAGAAGAGCATTTATCCCTGCCATACATACAGCATTATGTTTTGGGGACAAGGACCTAGACTCGGAGGAGGGGTGGGGAAGAGTGAAACCAGAGTTAAGAAAGTGGGGTAGGAAAGAAAAAAAAAAGAAGTCAGAAAAGTCAGTAGGAAAAACTTGTTTTCCTGGGATTACAGACAACTGCTGAATTTTGATTAACATTGAAGATAATTTTTCCCAAGCCAAAACTTCATATGCTAGTCTCCTGCCAGCATGAAAGTAATATCAGTTGAAAGTCCCACTGCGCACAACTGTAAAAAAAACCTTAAACGCTTGCAAACCTAAACATTGATTATTCTAAAACCAGGTTATAGCAGCACTACATATCTGTCTGATAACAACATGTAGACAAGGAAAGGAAAATAAGAACTACCATTTGTGTGCCACCTCCGTTCCCTTCAAAAAGGCAGTTTACAGTTGTCGTGTGTGTCCCCCGCCCCCCATGCTCTCTATACAGAGAAACTTGAAACTACCTCAACTCTATACACCAGTCCCACATGGCTGGTCCCACAAGCTATCCCCAGTCAGGTCTCATCAGTGGCCATGCAGAAAAACAAAAATAATGCAAACGTAGGCTGCCAATAAACAGTTCAGGCTGGTATTCCAAAGCCATGTCTCTTCGCAACAAGTGTGAGCAAAGTAGTATCTCTCTCACTCATTTAGGACGTGTATCACTCACACACAATTATTGCCATGGTTCAGCTTGAAACAAGTGCACATTACCCTGTATCTCAGTGGCCACACTACTCTTTTGGAGATGGAGAGGTTCTTAAATGAAGAGCAGCAGGGAAAACTCCTTGCCCATTTTAAACTACCCACAATATATTTACAAGGGTTTGCCTTTCCCCCTTCTCCTTGGAAAGCCAGAAAGCGTACAGACAGATAGACAAATTTAAGCATCCCTTTTTGGGCAAGCATAGCCAATGGATGTTCACCCTGTTTCTAAATACCCTATGCCTACTGAAAAATAAAAGCCCAAACCAATTTAAAACCAAGTTTCCATTTACTTAAGCACATAAATCACTTAGGGCAGCACTTAAACTTGTGCTTTTAATCTCAGCAACCTGCAGAGACATATGCTATACAAAACATCTTGTAAAACTCCTTAAAGTAGTTTATTGGTGTGCACCAGGTTTAATAGTTACTCAAGCAAGTTAAATGGACATAAACCAGGTTTAAACCAGTTTTAGGAACTGATATTCAGTTATCACCACTTAAAAAGTTACTACATATCAGCTGAGTCACAGTAACTACAATTGTGCTTCTACAGCACAATGAACTTATGATATAACTCCTTAGCATGTACATTTGAATTTTATTTACACTTAGTGTCAGGTACTGTGATCCAGCTGATGTATGCCAACACCTGTCTGTGTCTGAGCTTTGGCCAGTGCAAGCCCCCTTCAAGCACAAACTAACCGGCTCAAATTCTCACACCCACTTCAACTAAAATTGTTTAATCTCTATTGGCCCATGTGACTGATGCCTGAAAAGGGATAATTTCCAGAATCAAGACTCAGTTGCTTAGGTGAGTGTCCAAACTTACTTGAAAGCAACATTAAGATTGGACAGCTCTTCGTCTCCAAATTCTTAAAAAATTTCTCCATTGTGATTAAGATGCAGTCAACCAAAAGAGACTTCTTTGATTCTCACTACTTACCGTTTCTATTAAGTACTTTTAATCACAGTGACTGAAAGGTTAGCAAAACATGCTTCCCATTTTATTTTTTTCTTTTCTTTTCTTTTTTTTTTTTTTTTTTGACAGTGCTGTGTATAACCCACTTCAATCATCCAACTCATGTGGGTGTCTCCCAGAGCCACAGGTGAGAGAACAAGTCTTTTAAATGATGAGAGAAGCACAGCTGAAAAGCCTTAAATATCAGCAGGACTCAAAGACTCATCTAGTATCTGCAAATATACTTCGTAGTATTTGTATTCATTGGAACTGGTTAAATTTTCACATAACAATGTTTCCTTGATCTACTCACAAGAAAACAGGCAGTCTCCAATCACCATTCAAAAGGTAAACACAGCAGTGCTGTCCTCCAAAAGCCATTATGTTTGGGTTTTCTTGGCGTGGGGTGGAAGGAACATTACTTCAGTGTTTTAATCCCATGTTATCCATTTTTATCCATCCAATATTTTATCCATCCATTAGCTCATTTTTGTAACAACATTGCTAAAACAAAGGACTGTAAATCAGCAGTTAACAGAAATCAAGGCAAGCATTCCACAGTCATTTGATCTAATGTACCTTCTAGCACCTTTCTGAAGAATCAGTTATTACATATTTTTGCTACTGTAATTTCGTAATTATCATGACTTCTGTTTCTAATAGAAAGAAGGCTTCACAGTAGCATTTGTATAACTATGCCCAGCATCCAACAGAAGAGAAAGACTCCTTCCTTATCACACTCAAATTTTAAAGACAATTTCTTCTTTTTACAGTAAATACATGCATGGGGTAGGAGAAACAACCCAACTAATTTCTAAGAGAACAGTAGAAGCAAACCAGTGGTAGGAGCTCACATCACATTTAAAGGGAGTTTCCAGGGGAGAAGACAGAAGCAGTGCAGAACTGAAAGTCAAAAGGTGGATTACAAACTGAAGTTTGGAGTGTGATACAAAAAGGGGGCAACAGTTTAGCAGATGCTTGTTTGATTCAGAGTTTGCTGGCAGATGCAGTAACACTGGATACTTCGGGATGTGACGGATGATAAGTGTGACATGTTTTATACACTTCTTCCTAATTTATTTTTCTTTTTGGAAAAAAAAAATCCTCCTCTGGTACTTAAATTTTATTACTTACTGAAGGATCTACTTGATCGTTTGTTACTCCCCTCAGGACAATCTTCAATGGATGTTTCATGAAAGGTGCCAAGCAGAGCAGACTTTCCAAATAGTAGCCAATACTACGACTGGGGCTGCAGTCATGTTCCAACGAGCCTCCATGCAGAAGTCCAGGCTGATAATACAAAGTAGTACCTGGGGGAGATGCCAGAGGAGCAAACCAAATGAGAGTGCTGTCAGCACACTGGTTGTTACTACAGCATAAAGACAGTTTGCAATGATGTATACAGGCAAATTGGAGCCAGAAGAATTTATGAAAGATGGTAGCACTTCCAGCATGCTATTTCTATGTCTGCAGTTAATAAATGGACCAACACATATCTGTCTGTCTTGCATATAATTTCTCCTCCTCTCCTCTTCTTCCCCAAAACAAAGGATCTCTTGGCAATCGCCGAAATGCTGATACAAGCAATTATTATCCCTCACAGCAACTAAATCTTCACCAGACCAATAGGTCATTGCTGTCTTGGCATATTTGGTTGTAGTTCACCTGCTTTACTGACCAATCACAATCCTTAAAAAAAAAAAAAAAAAAAAAAGGGACAAGAACAAGATGAGATTTTTAGGTGTGATGCTTGTCGCTCAAACTGACCCCTTTTCTGAGCATGACTAGGCAAGCAGTCTTACTCAGAAGTTTGCCTTTGTGGAAAGCAAACCTTGCCTTCTACAAAAAACTGTTCTAGTTCAGAGGGACCTTCCCCCACTACGAAATCCCGCATACCAAACAAAATACTACTTTTAATTCTTGAGCAATAGTTTCCTTAACTCTCTGCACTATGGTGGAGAGCTGATCACCTTGCATGCGATCAATTACTACAATACTTCTCATCTTGGTTATTTCTGATCTCCTCAGTCAATGATATCTGAACACCTACCTCTGTCAAGACAAAACCTTGATTTCACTGCAGCAACTGGTAAAGACCAGAACAAAGGAAGAAGGGAAAACACGTCTCACCTGTTTGGTTTATTTCAATCCGAGAGCCGTTGGTCACTTTGTCAATCAGGCGAATAAAACTTGCTTCAAAATCTAAGGATTAGAACAAAGACAGAGTTTTAAAGTTCCTTAAATTTATTCCAGGAAAAAATAAGAAACTTCAACACCACACTTGTACATTTTTCCCTTTCTTGCCTTTCACGACAGCAAGCCCACCCTCACTCTTCAACTTGTGGAATAATTCTACCACATGAGAAAAGGCAATTCGCTATAAAACCAAGAGATGTTCATTTGAGCCTCCATGCTTATAGGCTTCTCAAATCAACTCAGATGCCCCCAGATGTGACAGCTGGACTAGCCACACTCCTCTCCCTGTCACACAGTGAGTGATACAAGCTGACGCTTCTGACCACAGTGGCCTGAGAGATCACTCAAGCCCAGGATAAGACCTTTGACAGTTAACAGTTTGCTCAGTACGAAGCAAAACATACAAATCCTAGCAAACAGGACCCCGTGTATTTAAGCACGACGAGCTCATAAAAGCTTCCCATTATTCTCTGTAAAAGTCTTAGTTTGAAAGAAGGGGACATTCAGATGTGAGGTGCTGCTGATGCACAGCTGTTCCACAAACACAATTAGCTATCTGCAGACTTTCAAATTTTCCATTTCCAAAACTGTCATTACATAATAAAGGCTAGAGAAAACGCAAGTCTCCCCATCACCTCTCTTCTTGCTTACTGTGTACACTGTAACAATTCATGTGGAACTAATTCCTCAGTTTCTCCGGTTTGTGTGGACTCCCACCCAGAGACACGGGAAAGGACAAGCATATTTAACGAGAGGAGAAAAAAAAAAAAAAAAAAAAAAAGGAGGAACACGCTACTGTTCTAGTATATAGGTACCCCAAGCTGGTACAGACTCAGTATCAAGGAAAATATGTGAACATATGCATGCGGAGTTCAATACCCAGGTTAAGTTTTAAGGACCAATAGCACCTGCATAACAGTTGGCAGGCTGCAGAACTTCCTCAGCAATAACCCTCTGTTACAACTTAAACAGTAGTCAGATTTTTCTTTCTATGTAAGCTTTTAGGATGCAATAAACATTTAAACCAAAGAGCTACCTGCAGAAATTACAGTTTGTTAATATTTGCATAATATGGTTGATGCCCCAGTTACACAATGCTGGTTCTGCTCTCTATCACAGTAACTTCTAAATCTAAAGTTTGTATGACAGCACTGGTACCTCTTCCAGTACAAGAGTGCATCCCTGTGAATACACATTTTGCCTCTTGGAGAACAAACCTGTAGAAGAGCCTTCACTGCAAACATTCCAGTCATGAAAAGCGGAGAGAACTGCATGTTGAATCACCAACACAAATCAGGGTTTGTTGTTCTTATTTTTCTGTTACAATCACAGTTTACATTTTAACCCATACTTGAAAAAAGTGATTCAAAAGCTTTTAAAAAAAAAACCATGGCAAACCCAACAAACTTCACCACCACCACCACCAAACATCCCGTGGTATTAATAAGTACTTTGGGTCATGGTAACTGTTAAGTCAAGTACACAAGAGTGTTTTGAGAGTTTTGGAGAACTTCCAGCTATAAACCAAAGCCTCCTCAGGAGGCAGAGCAGAACCTACACCGGTCCTAGCCCTGTTCTGAACTTGCACACTTTGCCCCCCAAATAAGTGAACACCACGGTAGTGTTTCTTCCCCAATCTCCACCCGACTGCCTTCTTACTTCAGTTCAACGAGGAAAGTTGCCCTGGGGTGCCAAAGGTCCCGTACAGGAATGAAGAGGGTACTCCCTAAGCAGGGTTTCCCTCAAGAGGAGTCCGCAGTGTCGGAAGCTTTCAGAAATGAGAAGTAAATGGACTTTACGTCTTTCACCTTTACTACCGTTCGGGCAAAACCCCGGCAAAAATCGCAGCACAAAACCTGACCCGTTAGGGCCGTGAGAACCCAGGCTGCCGCAAGGAGAGGGAGGACACGACACTGGGCAGGCGGCGGCCAGAGAGCCAGCAAATTCCGCAGCTTTCGCCCGCAGAGCCCGCTCCTACGGAGACGTCAACCTGCTGCAGGGCTGCCAGCCAAGCACACGCACAGCCTGGCCGGCGCCTCGGACCCAGGCTCGGTATCGCCTCCCGCTCCACCCGCCCGCAACGCCTCACGCCGGGACCTGAGCGAACCCGGCTGCCCCGCGGGGAGGTGACCGGGCCCGCCCCGTCCCACCGGGGCGCTCCGTCCGGGATCGGCGGGGGGAGCGAGCGCGACCGCCCCGGGAAAGCAGAGCCGCAGCGGCAAGCCGCACCGCCGCCAGCACCCGGTCCCCCTACGGCCACGGCACGCCGGCTTCCACGGCGGGCCGGTGCCG
>JAVJGG010000074.1:52057053-52070608 GCA_035590195.1 Aviceda cuculoides
TCCATTCTATCCTATTGCCGCCACTTTCTACTTTTGACACTTTTGATAATAAAAAGCTGTTTGGGGTATACGGCATCCGACCTCGTTTGCGTCTTAATCTCGCTCTTGGGATCTTATCGAAACCTTCCCCGACATTGGATCGGGACATATGCTCATGTCTCTCTTGCACTGGGGAGCCCAGAACTGGACACAGCACTCCGGGTGTGGCCTCACCAGTGCTGCGGAGAGGGCAAGGATCACCTCCCTCTACCTGCTGGCGGCACTCCTCCTGCCGCGGTGCTGGATACCATTTGCCGCCTCTGCCGCAAAGGCACATTGCTGGCTCATGTTCAACGTGGGGCTCACCAGGACTCTATAGTCTTTTTCAACAACATTGCTTTTTAGTAGTGTTGTCCTCTGCATTTATTTTAGCATGGGTCTGTTCCTCCCCATGTGTGTGTCTTAGCACTTTGAGCTGTTGAACTTCATGATGGTGAGTGTGTGTGTCTGTGTGGGTTCTGTGTATGTGTATGCACACACATGCCACTTAAAAAAGAAATAATTCCTGTCCAGTTCCCAAGTTGGATATTTCTAGGGCTTTATGGGGAGTTACTGTCCTTTAGATCTTGTCCTGAATGCCTATATTGGAAATGCAAGTGTATGAAATATTCTGAGCAGGTAACCTATTGCATTGCCAGTTTGGTTCTTTTTCTCAGTTTGTTGGCATGTTGGTGACAGAGAGTGCCCTGAGTGTAACTGAGTAAAGATCAGTTGTTGTCAGCTTGGGGATAAAAGAGTCTCTCTGTATTCTCTCTCCCCAGTGAGGGCTCAATCATTGTTTACATTGTTTCTTGATTTGACACTTTTGTTAATCTACTGAATTGTGTTTTACAGTGACAATTATTGGTCACCTCTATGGGCCATCTGAACTAACGTCTCAGTTTTATGTAGTGCATGAGAAAAAAACCTAAGTAATCACAAAGAAAGTCTGGAGAGCAGTTTACCTTTGTTCATATTTTGTAGAACTCTAGTTGTATTATATGTGACTGGTGCTTTCTGCTACTAGTGAACTTATTCATAAGTCTCTCAGCTGAGCTTCAGGGGATGTCTGTGCCATGAGTTCATATTCTGATGGGTGAAAACCAGTATGTGTCTTTGATTTATGGATTTAATTTATGGAACTTATAAATTTCTTTGTACTCAGTGTGATATCAGTGCATGGTTGTTTAGGACTTTATGTTGAAAACAGAGTCATTCTGACCGTCTTAAAATCTCTAGCTACAGTAAGTTGTTCAAAGCTGGAGTGCTAGTTAAAAAAACAATCAAACTGAAATCTGAGATATATTTGCAATTTTGAAAAGGCTATTGAAAAAATCAGTTGTCTACAGCAATTAAACTTCTCCTCTTTCTGTAAACCTAAAATAGAACCCATTTTGATTTCAGTAGAGAACTTCAGTACTGTGACATAATTTTGAATTTTTTTTCATTTTTTGTTTTTAATCCTCTTTTCAAGTATTGCTGTCCAGGTCAAGAGATGTGAGAAGTTTACAATCAGCTATTATTATTCTTAATGAAGATGAAAGCTATGTTTCAAATACATCTGTACTACCTAGATGACAGCCTATTTTTCTCTAATAATCATATGCTTCTCTGAAATTTTTTCCTTGATGTGCCTTGAAGTACTGATAGCTTCACTATCTACAGGCAGTGGCAAATGGCTAGAACTTGCAACACTGTACAGAAACTGTTCATTCTTTGTGATAGCTATCACCTTCCATAAATAAATTACAGCTTCTTTGAAAGGAGCTATAACAGAAAGAAAAAGCCTGTTGTTACATCATACAAACTCTGTCAAGAGAGGCTAATGCTGAGAAGGTTGATAGTTCAGAAAACAAGCATCTAACACAGTACTTTAATATTGGTGTAGATTTGAAAGATAAGAAAATAAGGCAGAATGTTTTATACACAGTTTTGGTGCAGGTACTTTCCTTAAGTTCAGTCCATTGTAATTTGGTTGGTTTAAATCAGCTGTTCAACTGTCTGGATAGTTGTCTTTTGAAATAGATGCTAATTGTAAAGCACATTAAATGAACATTTGAGAATTTGGGGGAAGTTTTATACGGCAGTCTGTCAAAATGTTTAAAGTCATTAACTTGTAAGGGAGGAATACTGTAAATACAGGTTTTCAGGGTTTTGTACAAAGCAAAAGTTGTATCCTAGTGCAAATTGTTTAAACTACAGTCACATGCATCCCCACATGTATACTGACCCTTGCTGTGTGATCTTCAGAGGAACTGCTGACTAATAAGGTCCCAGATATGTTACTTACAGTAACAAAATCTAGAGAAGCACAAAGGAAGGACATCTTGGTCAGTAGAAAATTCAGAAAGATGTATGAAAAATGCATATCTTTACAAAAGAGAATGGAACACATTTTGAACTAGGATATACTCAAGGTAAGTCATCTACCCAATGTTTAAGTTTAAAAGTCAGTTTCTCCAAAATTTAAGTGGATGATCCTGGAGAATCCATGTAATTCCCACTCTGAAATACTAAATTATCTTGATTTTCCTCAGTTCTGTAATAAGCTTATGAAACATACCTTCTAAAAGGGACTTAACTGTATAGCTTTGAAAATTCCTGGAAAAATTGCATTCTTACTAAGGATATGAAAAAGATATCAAAATGATAGGGATCAGAGGTACAGTCTTTGTGTAGCTGACAGTCACAAATTATTCTTGATATTCTGTGCATTGTTATAAGTTGAAATAATAAGGTGTAATTTAAAAGATTTGGGGGCTATATGTTTATCTGTCTTACAGGTTGATGCGTAGGCCTTCATCAGCATCTCATTCAGACTTGTTATTACAGACTGTGCTATACTTCTGGTATGATACAAAACGAGTAAGTCATACCAGCCAGAATTCTTCCTGCAGTTCTAGTTCATATTTCTCAAAGCCCCTGAATCAGAGCAGTCTAATTCCACTCAAGGCAATAATGGAGAGAGGGTCATAACTGTTTTTCTAAAAAACTGTCTTAACATTGTACTTCTGTATCATTTTTATAACAAAGCTCAAGAACAGTAGGAGTTACAAAGTGCTGTGACTTACCGCTGACTCTGACATAATCTGCCAAGAAAATTGTTATTGTGGTCTGGGTTTAGGGAGCCAGTACTGGTGATGATCATAAGTGGACATCCAACCAGGTAGGAAAACAGCAGTGGCCTGCGAAGAGGCAGCTTCAGTTGTTTAGACAGCATTCTGGGCTCCAGAGCAGGATTCCTTAATAGAGGGGAACACAGGCCTGTCAACACTACTGACTTTGGCAGCAGATTCTCATACTTTGTCTGATGGTCTACCAAGACTCCAGGTATTTGACAGGCCAGGGTGTCTGGGTATGTTAGAAGAGAGCGGTAAACTTGCACATGTGGACATGTCAGCTCTGTTGTACTTGCAAAGCCCAATATACAAGAGAAATTTAATTTAGTGTAACTAGAATGTCTGTCCTACAGGTAGACTGCCCTCCATATCAATACAAATACAAATGCACATCACATACTTCTCAATGTAGAAAGTAGAAAATATCAGGTTTTAAACTACTTGTATACCTGTATAAACCATGCCTAAACAATAGTACTAGGTGCAGATCTATAGTATATTTAGGCCAAGGTTACTATATATGAGTTACTGCTGGCATCTGGGACATTTATTGAGCCAGGTTTTTCACATGGGCTCATGGCTTCCATAGAACAACATTCTTCAGCTGATTCGAGTCTGGCTACCACAGACCCTTCTTTGTGTCTGCACTATCAGCAGCACAGAGTACTGGTTCAGCAAGCTGTTGTAGCTGAATACTTCCTTTGTTGGAGAGTTAGTTTTAATCTGAATCAGCTCCCTGAACAAGCTTCCCATGAACTGCTGGTGCAAGAAAGGCATTAGAGACGTGTTGGTGGGGTTTGGAAGAAGGATGTGACTTAATGGTATAAACTGCTGTGGAAAAATACCTGAGTACAAATTACTGAGATCAAAGCAATTGAAAGGCTACTTTACATTTGCCTGCAAGTACCTTCCCTGAAGCTCAGTGTGCTTTGTGGTCTTCCTGTGTAGACATAACTTCAGGCTATGTTTCACAATATGAAGTGTTGGATGGCAGCACTAGTTAAAGGTATTCCACCCCTCTGCCATGGCCTCTTGCCCTCCCAGTCTTGCTGGCACAGTGTCCTCGTTTCAGCTGGGATAGAGTTAATTGTCTTCCTAGTAGCTGGTACGGTGCTGTGTTTTGAGTTCAGTAAGAGAAGAAGGTTGATAACACCCTGATGTTTTCAGTTGTTGCTAAGTAATGTTTAGATGAAATCAAGGAGTTCTGTTTCTCATGCCCAGCCGGTGAGAAAGCTGGAGTGGCACAAGAAGTTGGGATGGGACACAGCCAGGGCAGCTGACCCAAACTGGCCAACGGGGTATTACATACCATGTGATGTCACATCTAGTATATAAACTGGGGGGAGTGGGGGCAGGAGGATCTCTGCTTGGGGACTAACTGGGCATCAATCGGCAGGTGGTGAGCATCGTTTGTACATTCCAATCCTTTTATTATTACTGTTGTCATTTTATTAGCGTTATCATTATCATTATTTGTTTCTTCTTTTCTGTTCTATTAAACCGTTCTTATCTCAACCCATGAGTTTTACCTCTTTTCCCCATTCTCTCCCCCATTCCACTGCGGGGGGCAGCGAGTGAGTGAGTGGCTGCATGGTGCTTAATTGCTGGCTAGGGTTAAACCATGACACACAGCTATTTCTGCAGCCATGTTCCAGACTCAGTTGTGGGACTGATCTGCTTTAAAGTGAAGAACAAATCAACCTGGTATTCATGCTGATCTTTCTGTACTGTGAAGACATGCCCTAAAGGTAAATCCTACCAGTGTTGTTCTCACGTTCTCCCTCCTCTTGACTTATCCTTTGCTGAGGATATAGCTAAGGCATATAGTTAGACGAATGCTGATGTCCAAGACAGTGATCCTATTCTTCTTCCAATGTGCTGCTCTCATCCTTCTCTTCTGTTGGTTCTGATACTTACTTTTCCCCTTCCTTTTCATTTTTTTCTTTGAGTTAGCTTTTTTTGCCTTCATAAGATGAACTCATCAGCAGATCAGGTGAGTACCACAGCTGGTACCATCCCTCTCATGAACTATTTCACTAGGGCAGCCAGTCTCATCAGACACACTTGCTTCCTGTTCTCACTGGCTACAGCTGAAATGTAGCAGTTGACTCTAAAAAACATTAACCCCAAGCTCCTTTGTTTTTCTTCTGTATTTTCTTAACTTTGAAGTCTTATTTTCTTAACTTTGAAGTTTTATTTTCTTAATTTTAAAGACATTTAAAAGCCAAAGAATTCCCAGGTTGGAAATCATTGCTTTACTTTGCCTGAGGGATAGGGAGTGGATGGTTAAGGAAATGTACAGTTGATCTCCTTCCTTAGGGAACCAGGTGGAGAAGGTAGTGTCTTCCTTGCTCTGTGCATGTGTGGAACCTAAGTGATATAGTGGCTCCTCAAAATTATAGGCTGTCAAGCATGGTAACAACGAAGAATATTTTATTGTAATTTTTACTTCCTGTCTTGCTGTTAAACACGTAAAAAGCTTATTAGGCAAACAAAGGAACATCAAATCTTAGAGAGATTGACATATTATATGAAAAATTCAAACTTAGCCTAGATGGGGCTACTGTCTGTCTACATAGTGTCTGGACAGGTCAAAGAAACTGTCTCAGAGAGAGCTTGAAGAATTACTGTGAAAGGTGTGCTCCTTATATTCCCCTTGGCAGTCTTTGGAAGAGTGCTCTTCATAGAGGTATAAATGGAATGCGTATTTCCTTGATTTCAATTATAATGTCAAATAAAAATGATGGTTGACCTCATCACAGCCCACAACTTCCTCAAGGAGGGCAGCAGAGGCGGAAGTGATGATCTCCTCTCTCTGGTGACCGGCAATAGGACACAAGGAAACAGAAGGAAGCCGTGTCAGGGGAAGTTCAGAGTGGATGCTAGGAAAAGATTCTTCACTGAAAGGGTGGTTCGTCACTGGAACAGGCTCTCCAGGGAAGTGGTCACAGCACCAAGCCTGTCACAGTTCAAGGAACACCTGGACGATGCTCCTAGTCATATGGTTTAGTTTTAGATACTCCTGTGAGGACTAGGGAGTTGAACTTGATGATCTTTATGGGTCCCTTCCATCTCAAGATACTCTATGTGGAAGGAAATGGGAGACCTGGTTACCTGGGACATAGAGAAGGCTGAGGTACTCAACAATTTTTTTGTCTAAGTCTTCAACAGCAAGCGCTCCAGCCACACTGCCCAAGTCACAGAAGGCAAAGGCAGGGACTGGGAGAATGAAGAACTGGCCACTGTAGGAGAAGATCATGTTCGAGACCATCTAAGGAACCTGAAGATGCACAGGTCCATGGGACCTGATGAGATGTGTCCATGAGTCCTGAGGGAGCTGGCAGATGAAGTGGCTAAGCAACTGTCCATCATATTTGAGAAGCTGTGGCAGTCCAGGGAAGTTCCTACTGACTGGAAAAAGGGATACCTAACCCCCACTTTTTAAAAGCGGAGAAAAGGAATGCCTGGGGAACTACAGGCCAGTCGGTCTCACTTCTGTGCCCAGCAGGATCATGGAGCAGATCCTTGTGGAAACTATGCGGGGCACATGGAAAATAAGGAGGTGATTGGTGACAACCAACATGGCTTCACTAAGGGCAAATTGTGCCTGACAAATCTGGTGGCCTTCAACAATGGGGTTACAGCATAGGTGGATAAGGGAAGAGAAACTGGTATCATCTACCTGGACTTTTGCAAAGCATTTGACTCTGTCCTGCGCGACATCCTTGTCTCTAAATTGGAGACACATGAATTTGATGGATGGATGAGTGGTCTAGGATAAGGTGGTGGATGAGGAACTGGCTGGATGGTCACACTCAAAGAGTTGTGGTCAATGGCTCAATGTCCAAGTGGAGACCAGTGACAAGTGGTGTTCCTCAGCGGTTGGTATTCAGACCGGCACTGTTTAACATCTTTGTTGGTCAGAGGGAGAGTGGGATTGAGTGCACCCTCAGCAAATTTGCTGACGACACCAAGCTGTGTGCTGTAGTCAACATGCTGGAGGGAAGGGATGCCATCCAGAGGGACCTTGACAGGCTTGAGAGATGGGACCGTGCAAATCTCATAATGTTCAACAAGGCCAAGTGCCAGGTCCTCCACAGGGGTCGGGGCAACCCCAAGCACAAATACAGGCTGGGCGATGAGTGGATTGAGAGCAGCCCTGTGGAGGACTTGGGTGTATTGGATGAAAAACTGAATATGAGGCAGCAGTGTTAGCTTGCAGCCCAGAAAGCCAACTGTATCCTGGGCTGAATCAAAAGAAGCATGGCCGGCAGGTCAAGGGAGGTGATTGTCACCCTCTACTCCACTCTTGTGAAATCCCAGCTGGAGTGCTGCATCCAGCTGAGGGATCCCCAGCACAATAAAGACATGGACCTGTTGGAGCATGTCCAGAGGAGGGCCTCAAAAATGATCAGAGGGCTGGAACACCTCTCCTGTGAGGGCAGGCTGAGAGAGTTGGGGTTGTTCAGCCTGGAGAAGAGAAGGCTCTGGGGGGAGACCTTATAGCAGCCTTTCAATACTTAAAGGGGGCCTACAGGAAAGATGGGGAGGGACTATTTAACAGGGCCTGTAGTGACAGGGCAAGGGGTAACAGTTTTAAACTGAAAGAGGGCAGACTTAGATTAGGCATTAGGAAAAAATTCTTTACTGTGATGGTGGTGAGGCACTTGAACAGGTTGCCCAGAGAAGCTGTGGATGCCCCATCCCTGGAAGTGTTCCAGGCCAGGTGGATGGGGCTTTGAGCAACCTGGCCTAGTGGAAGGTGTTCCTGCCCGTGGCAGGGGGCTTGGAACTAAATGATCTTTAAAGGGCCCTTCCAACCCAAAACATTCTATGATTCTATGAAATATTTCAAGAGCTGAAAATAAAACTGAAAAACAGCAACCAAGGCTTGCAGCTATAACAAAGATGATGTTCAGTATTTGGAAGAAGAAGGGTTGGATTTACATTCAAATCTGATTTGAAATTACCTTTTTGTCATATGGAAACTTAAATTTGGTTTCCTGCTTTTTTGAAAACTGCAAATTTTTGCCCTGTTGTTTCTTGAATTCATAAAGTCCAGCTTCCTGCTTAGTAGCTTTGATCATGTTTTTATTCTTAACAGGGCTGGAAGTAGGTTCTTCACTTGCATCACCTCATCCAAAATTGAATTTTTCTTCTTTATGTAAATTCTTAGGAAAGATGTTTATTTTCATGAAAGTAATGGTTGGGAAACATGACAGTCTCCCGTTATTTTAATTGCTTATTGAGGTAAATAATACAGAAAAGGCCATTACAGAAATTTCTGATAGATCTGCTTTCTGATAATGTATGAGGCCTTCAAGTGTCCAGAAAGATGACGCTGTTTTCCAAATTTCTGTTGGTTCACATATCTCCCAAGTATTTTCACACAGCCTCAGAAACTCAGCTATGTAACCTCTGCTTTACTTTGTCTTTTCCTATCAGCTGTATTTCAAGGGATGCCTAAACAATCTGTGATGAGTGTTTTTTATAGGATTAAGGCAGGACTCCTTCATTAGAGACTATAAATATATCTCAAAAGAAAGACTGGGAAGACAGAAATGTTTTGCAAACAACTAAAACACTGTATTTGGTCATTATCTACTTGTAACTATGTAGTCCTGTAATAAAGTATTGCCATTGCTCGTAACAGGCCATAAGCCTTGTACTGGATTTCCAAGGCTTCAGGACTGAAGCTTGTCAGACTTGCTCTGTCTGAACATTTTTTGGCCTGCTTGCAGCTTTGCTTTGCTTTGTTTAACTGTGACAGTAGTTTCTCCACTTTATGACTTTTCTATGGCTAATTTATTTTTCTTTTTTATCTTTGCATGCTACGATGATCTTTTAAAATAGGTAATAGTAACAAGCAGTTACAGTGTAGAATGACATTTATGACTCTAATATGATGAGATAATGTAGAGAAATGCAGGTCTCGTACAATACCAGAGCCTTGAGATGTGGACACATGGGATACAGCACACATAGGCTGACAAGAGATGGAGCACAGGGTTGGCATTGGAGACCTCATAGCTACAAACAATTCACCAGTGGTCAGTTACAGAAATGCAGATGTGGAGCTGGACACAACTGTTTTTAGAGGTAGCAAAGAATACAAAGAAATGATCTAATAATGTATGTGGAAGGCACTGTGTATAGTAAACTCAGATGTAATATGGAGCCGCAGACTAGTGAAGACAGAGCAAGGTGTGAAAGTGTGTTGGCAAGCACACAAAAATAACTCCAAGTGGACTCCAGAGGGAGGAAGAAGAAACCATCAACATGAAATCATACTCCTCCTGGTGGAGGACTCCAGATTCCAATTGTTCACTGTAACACCTGGATGAGACCATTGACCTTGGGATCCAGGGAAGGAGGGGAGAAGGGTGAACACAACACTGGGAGAACGGTAGAAACTAAGAAGTGTGTTGGACCAATTTTAACTGTGTTATTGTTATTATTGAAACTTTTCAGCATAGACATATCCTTTCTTGTTCTGTAATAATTACATCTGGATTAATAATAATTCTTGAACGAGGGTGTTAAGATTTCAATTATACTAACAATAAATTTTTATAAATTTTATACTTTAAAAATAAGGTGTATTTCATCTTTGTCATAAATAAGGTTTTGAGTGTAACAAGCTTGGTGTACAGACAGTAAAGTTCTGTCTCAAGAACATACATTTCCTACGAAACTTACGAGTTTTGGGACAACCCCTGTTACGGATGTGTTCATCTGCTGTACTCAGCAAATCCGGAAGGAATAATACATTAGACTGTTTAATAAAGGTAGGAATGACACCACAACAGTGATACTGTTATATCCCTCTTTGTAAAGTATAAAACATTACTTAAATCCAAATAAAGAATCACACCTGTACATGTTTGGTTTGTAAAAAGTCATGCATTTGCAACTTTAAGTATAAGGCAAACAAACCTAACAACATTTCACACTACATATTTCAACCTATAGCTAATTAAAAAAGAAACATTTTACTCTCAAAAGTTTTTGATGGTATACATTTTTGAGGAAGAATTTCCGACTATATAGTGTATGTATGCTAGCCTTCATTGCATAAGCACTTGCTGCCTTTTTTTTTTTAAGCATGATGAATGGGGTATCTTGTTTAAAAAATATAGCATCACAACCTAATTCAGGGTGGGATCCAGATCTCTAGTCCAACCCGTGGCCCACATCATGGTCAGACTGGGCTGCTCAGGGCTTTATCCAGTTGGGCCTTAAAAAACTTCGAAGGGCTGAGACTCCTACTACTTCGGCTCCACTGCCTGACTGCACGAGTGCTGCCACACACCTTAGTAAAGAGCCTGGCCCTGCCTTCTCAGTAACCACCCCGTAGGTGTTAGAATGCTGCTATTAGTTACCCCTGAACCCTTCTCCTCTCCAGGCTGAACAAGCGTGGTTCCCTCAGCCTCTGGCAGTGCCTCTTCTCCAGCCCCTGACCATCTTCATCACTTCTGCTAAACGTGCTCCAACTAATCAATGTCCGTCTTGTACTGGAGGGCCCAACACTGGCCACAGTAATCAGATGTGGTCTACGGAGTGACTAATAAAGGTGGATAATTGTTTCCCCTGATGTAGTGGCTACCCTCCTGTTAGTATAGACCAGGATATTACTGGCCTTCTTTGCTGCCATGGCACATGCTGGGTTATGCTTAGCTTGCTGTCCACCAGTGCCTCCCAGGCTTTTTCAGCAGAGCTGCTACCTGGTCAGTCCCCAGCCTGTACTGCTGCAAGTAGTTAGTGCGACCTGGGTGCAGGACTTCACACCTGATTTTTTTGTCAAAAATTTTCAGTTCCTGCTTGGCCTGTTTCCCCACCTGATCCTGCTGAGCTGCAGTTCTGCCCTTGGGCCTGTCCGCTAAGGTCTCATGGTTTGGTGTTACCTGCAAAGCTAACGAGGGTGCACTCTGTCTCCTCCCTGGGGTTATTTACAGATACTACACAGGACAAGGTCCCAGGGTAGACCCTGACAAACTACAGCTTCTGGGTAGGGTACAAAACTTTAACAGCTACACTGTGACCTTGACTCCAGCCAGTTTTTCACCCATCTCATTGTCTGCCCATCCACCCAGGTAAAGTACAAAAATTATGTGGGAGACCATGTCAGATGCCCTACCAAAGTCAGTAAAATACTCCAACTTCTTTCTCATGTAAGAAACCATTTTGGTATAAAGTAGAACACTTGAGAAGTAGTTACCTGACAGTACTAAAGGAATTCTGTATCAAACTCAAAAGAAAGGATTTAGATCTCTAAGGAGAAGACATGCCAGGAAGTCTTTTGACAATGTAAGTCTTAACAAGCCTCTTCGAAGAATTTCTTACGCTTGAAAAAATGCTGAGAAATCTGAAAGGCTCTCTATTGGAAAAAAACATTTGGACTTGTTTGAAACAAGATTTCAATTACTATTCAGCCACCATGAAGGCAACTTCAGCTCACTGAGCAAGAGTCAGGATTTTAACTTATACCTATATGTTATATGTGTGAATAAGGCATCTGGTCAGTAAGCAGAAACAGGTTAATTCAGAATACAATGCAAGTTGTATTAATTAAATATTGGTTACTATTCTAAAATATGAATAATTAAGTCTGAATGAAGGCAATCAAATGTCATGTTCCAAACATCAAAATTATGGCTGCAGAAAAAACTCACATGCATGTTTTTAAATACAGAATAGCTGTGTAAAACATTGTATGCGAACTAAAGAACCAGTGACCTATTTCAGTACTACATACCCTGCCATGATTTCCCTTTCCACTTCTGAATATGTCACAACTATTGCACAAAACCACTAGGACAAGGTTTGGACTTTGGCAAAGATAGCCAAGGAGAGGGGAACAATCATTTATTTTACTACGCATAATTTTTATAATCTAAGTACCCACTTTTGTTCTGCAAAGGCCATATGTTAGTAAGCGTGTGTGAGTGTGAGAGACAAGTGCCTTTCTATCTACTTCTACCCCTTCTTTGCATATTCTTTATGAAGCTCAGACCTGTTTCTAAGTAGTCTTCAACAGTGGGATTATTTTAGTGGTCGTCTGCAGAGTTTTCCTGAGCTGCTCAACATTCCATGTAGAGAGGCTGAACCTCAGGTTCCCCCTTTAACAGGCAGATAAATTATTTCTGCTTTTTATGCATGGTGACTTTGGAGATAAGGGTTAGTGATCTCTCTGACAAATCTAGTTATTTGTTGCATATTTATTTCATATAATACCTTCCATTTTTCCACAGGTTTGCTTTAGGGACACTGAGATGTTGTCTACACATTTTGTGGACTTCCACCTTTCAGAGGTCTGTGAAGTGTGGACCTTAAAACAAACAGCACGTCTTCTAAAATTTAAAGGCCTTTTTGTTGCCAAATTTTGTTTTAAGACTGTGCTGTTTTGGCAGACTGAGATGTTGCCCAGGGAATATTCATGAAGCCCTGAATGTTTCGTTCTTTCTGTCCTACTGCATTTAGAATAAAGTTATTACTGGGTTCGGTTATAGAGGTTCACATTGCTCAGTGTAGTAAGATTTATGCTCATATTAAGATTTCCTTTCTAAGCCAGTGCCTTCCTACTGAGTTGTTAAGGTGATTTATTTTGTCAGCTAGGCAGCTTTTGAGCTATATTCCTGTTTTCATATTGTTGTTAAGCTCCATGTGTCCATTTGTCTGTTCTCTTGTTGCTGTTGCAAATCCCTTGTAAAACCATTGAAATTTTAAAAAGGTTTTAAAAGGGAAAGCTGAATTTCATTAATGTTTTGACTTTAGCTCTGCTTTCTGTGAGACCGCTTTTTCACTGCGGCCCTTCTAGCTCACAGTCGTGTGTGTGTGTCTGTGTGTGTGTGTGTGTAGCGGCTGGGGCACGGGCGGCGGCGGCAGCAGCAGAAATGGGGCTCCTGGGCAGAGGGCTGCGGGGAGGTTGCTCAGGGCCAGTTAAGGCAGTGACGCCCTCCGCTGCTTTACCATCTAAACCGCGATTTGCTTATCATTTCCCCCACCCCACCCCCCGGTGCTTTTACGCACAGGATCTTCCCTTCCTGCCCCTGATTGACAGCCAGAAAAGCTGCCACTGCTTCTGCCCGGCAGGACCGGCCTCGCCTCCAACCCCCTCCGCCGTCTTCCTCCTCCCCCTCCCCGGTCCTACGGAGGGCGGCCGAGCCGCTGCTCCTCCCCAGTCCCCTGCCCGTCCCCCTGCCCGCAGGAACAGCAGCAGCATGGTGGCGCCGCCGCCGCTGCTGCGCGTCGTCATCATGGGGCCACCGGGTTCCGGGAAAGGCACCGTCTCCTCTCGGATTATCAAGCATTTCGGCATGAAGCACCTCTCCAGCGGCGACCTCCTGAGGGACAACATGCAGAAGAAGACAGGTGGGAACGGGGACGATTCGGGGCGGGGGGGGGGGGTGGGGGGGGCG
>JAVJGG010000074.1:52070699-52093777 GCA_035590195.1 Aviceda cuculoides
GGTCCTTCCCCTCTCCGTCCGGGAAATCCCTGAAGGCTTTGCTGTTCCCGCCCCGGAGGTTGGGCGTCTTTACGGCAGCTCTACCTAGAGGTCAGATGGGCCTCAAGGCTTCAGCCGAGGATTCTCTAAAAGCTGTCACTTGGCATCCTCTTTGTAAGCGTGAACCGGGCTGTTTTGTTTCGTTTTGTTTTGTTTTTTCCGGGCGTTTTCCTTGTTTTGTAACATGCACCTAATCGTTAACTTGTCTCCGTGTCTCGGGTAAGCACCCGATGGCTTTTTTTTTTTTTTTTTGTGTCAGCGTTTCTGATAGTCTTGCAGCTGAAACATCTTGAATGGGAAAAATATTCATGTTTTTAACAGGCGGGGCAAGAGGAGGGGTTCTGGGCAAACAGACTTTTTCAGATCTCCATAAGATGGCTAGAAGTAGAGGCACCTAGAGTTACCAGCTATTCCAAAATTAGAAGGCCTTTTCCGGAACTGGCAGGCATAGCCGTAGTGGTGCTTTCCAAAAACAACAGGCAAAATTTTCAAACGGCTTACCTTGTGCTTTTTCAGTTATTATTACCCTACAACAAGTTCATATTGTCCTTAGGTTTCAGCATGGTCTGTTTGCATACAGAGTTGCTTGTATTAGGTAATGATGTGCATTATACTTACTATATAGTCCTAACTTGACCTCTGGCTCTCTGTTGAGATGCCACAACCCCTCTGGTGGGTTTTTGTGATGACGAAAGGTCCCCTCCTGACTTCCACATTTGCTTTTCTTCACAGTGGGGTTGAAAACCTTGCAAGAACCATTTCAGGTTGCATGTGATGAAGTGAGGGTATTGTTATTTCCAGCACTTTGAAGCTGCAGAGGACTGCAAGTATTTCTGCAATATTATGGCTAGGGAACTGAAGTCTTGCTTTTGGAAACTTATAAGCATGTTTGAAATGGAAAAATTATCAGTATTATGAAATCGTGATGTGATGTGATTTCCACATCTCTTTTCACACAAATTCTGTTTGCTCTCTAAGAACAATGACTTTGGCTTAGTTGACTGACTTCACTACAGTTGATAACTACAAGTTAAATATTTGCTAGAGCACCACCTGTGCAGGCATATCTGATCACATTCATGCTTTTCCTGTCTGATTGTGCAAGCGTAAATTTTTATTTACAGAGTGTCACAAAACCAAAATTGTTGCTGTTAAGAACTCTCAGTGTAAGTAAGACCTAGCAAGAAAGGAAGGTGTTGCAGAAGATGAAGAAAATTGGTTATTTACTAAATACTTCAGGTTTTGTGCTTTTTTCAATATGTCTTGGAAGCAAGATCAAAGACCACCAGAATCAAGCTGAAGGGTGCCTGAGAAGAGGAAATTGCAAGTGGAAATACCCCATTGCTTGATTTAAGGAGGCAGCCATGAAGTAGTGGAAAGAGAAGTGATTTGGCAAAGTGTTCTAGGTGGTGGGTTGGACAGATGAAAGAATGTGAAGGAGAACCAAGATGTGAAATGAAAGTGTAGCAGATGCATTAAACCTTGAATGTGAGGAGAGAAGCCAGTGGAGGGTGTAAGAGATGATGAGGTTTGCTCTGAATTAGCTAGTGTATAAGTTATAGGAATCTGCTACAGAGTTTTTAATTCACTAATTAACCCAGATGAAGCTCTCTTAATTTTATCGAAAGTGAATGAACGAATTTCACTGCAGAAATGGTCTCCAAAGAATTGAGATGAACACCGAGGTAGCAGGGGTGCCTAGTATGCTAAAGGAGGGAGAAAGAATGAGAGGCAACTCAAAGAGCCTCGATAAGTTTAGTTGAGGCAAAGAGTTTATAAGTTTTGATTATAATAGAAGAGTCCTGCAATTCCAAATTCTTTGTGAACTGTGTTAGGCTAAGTTGGGCAGTTAAAACACTTGGAAAATTAAATATAACTAACAACAGTTACATGGTGCCATTTTTGGCATTTGCTGTCTTGTGAAAATGGACTTTGTTGAAAAGTCCTGTTGAACAGGTGAGCGTCCTTAGCAATTTGCAGTTATTACCACATTCTGCTGCTTTGGAGAGCGGACAGTCCATGACCACCTCTCTAGTGCTAAGCAACCTGTTGTCTGAATATGGCTAGAGCTTGTTTGCTGTAATGTGGTTAGGACATGCCAATCTTTTGCAGTACATGAAACATGGATACGTGTTATCACCTAGACAGGAAAGAAACGCATGTTGCTTTTAATTCCAAAGATTGCCATGCCTGTAGTGGTTTCAGACCCAAGCTGAAAAAAACCAGAACAAAATAAAAACAACAAAACCTCACAAAATCCCACCTGCAACAACAAGGGGGGGGGGGGAGGGAGAGCTATGGTCTAGTGTACAAACTTTTCATCCTAACATACAACTATTTGGGTACAGTTGTGCCTAATTTTTTCTTCTGTAATAGTGACTTTCTAAGGGACCTGAGGTTTGTAGAGAGAGGCAGCATGTTTCCAGCTCTGTTGGTCTAATAATAGGACCTTACAGCTTGCCGTACGCCAAACCTCTCTGGGTCCAAAAGCTCACCTGTCTTTCCGAAGTATGTTAGTACCGTTCTCCATCAACCTTGCCTTGCACATATTCTTAGATCATTGTGGCTAGAGCAATGTTTCAGTGTAAATTAGTAACAGATACAAGCATCAAGTACACATTAAATTATCTAGGCATAATTTATTCCTCCTCCCACCCTTTTGCACGGTACATAGTTCAAAGTGCACTCACTAGAATAATAGAAGAGGTATGACTTGCTGACCTCTAAGAAGAGAGGTAGGGAAAAGAGTAGATACTTTGTACCCGGGCAGACTGTTACCTTCTTTCCAGTTTGTCATGTGTTGGAGGACTCCAGCACCAGGGTCTGACTCTTTTCCACACTGTGAGGATTATTTGAAATCTCACCAAGGTGCATAGTGCCTATTTCTAAATGGCCTTCAGACTTTTCAAAGCCTGACTATAGATGTGAATGTCCAATAAGGGGAAACTTTCCCTTTGTTACTTACTTTTTTTTCAGCACCAGAGCGACTCTCTGCATTACTTGAGGACATGTATTACTTTTCAGTTGCCTCGTCTGAAAAAGGGCCTCTGTACTATTGCACATGCCAATCCTGCGTCAAGTGATGGGAGTGGCATTCTTCATTGCTTTCTGCTGAAAGTGGTTATATCTTGTGTTGGTATGTCAGTCCATCCCGTTTTCTCTTCTGTTTAGTTTACTGTACCTAGATCTGAATTGGCTGCAAGTAAAGGCTTCTGCAGATCCACAATAAAACCAATCTAGCTGCTATTCTGGGTGACTTACATAATTGGGTAATTGTTTTATGAACAAAGACTACGGAGACTTTGTGCCCTAGGAGACAGCCTAGGCAAATTAATTTCTTCCCAGCTATACCCATGATTTGGGTGAAGTACAGTATGCTGCCACCTGTCATGTAGGAGCATGGTGTGATATCCAGAACTGTGATGTGTGGATGGCATCTTAGCGAGCCAGTAGGCTAAATAACTGGTATTATAGGTTAGTCAGTTCCATGGGAAAATACAAGTGTCTGTGTGCTCCCATAAATAGTTTAGAACATCTATAAACATCCTCCTGTAACTCTAGTAATCGTAAAAATACATTACTTGGCAAGCGTGTCCCACTGCATACTGGTCTTTCAAATACCAAAGGTGTTTCTCTTCGTAGTGAAGTCGTAAGTTAATAACTAGCCACTAAACTGAGAAAATAACTTTCTTGACAGGAAATCTCAGAGCTGGTATCCTAATGAACTTTTATCCTTTACATTGCTTCTTTTGAAGACTCTTTTACCTAATGGTCTCTCCTGATTTTAGTTTGGTGGACCTAATATTTCAAATACTTACTAGTACTATTCAGAGGGTGTGGGGATAGAAGTGTGCTGAATACCCTGTTGCCATCCATGGAACTATAGACCTACCAAATTAACCTGATGCATATTTGCATGATCAGATCCTAACTGATCATCTGTTTTTGAATTTCAGCAAGCATACTGTCTGTCTTGTTTACAACTTTACTGTTCTGCGCCATCCCAATCAAAACAAATTTTTTGAGGGCTTGTGGGCTTTTTTTCACTTGCTGGAGGTCAGAGATAGTGTAATGCAACTCCTCTTACTTTCGCAGAAGTTGGAATCCTTGCCAAGTCCTACATTGATCAAGGGCGGCTTATTCCAGATGATATCGTGACACAACTAATGCTGAGTGAGCTAAAAGGTCTAGATCGGCACAACTGGCTGTTGGATGGTAAGTCAGCACATTGGATATCACTATATATGGAGAGAAAATTTGCACTGGAAAGCTTGGAGTGCTTTGATCGCTTGTGGTTAGCTACACTCCAGTAGCCATCCTTGAGTTGTAGTAACTGTAGAATTTGTTGCCAGCTGCTTGTGAAACGTTCAGCAGCCAGCCTGCTCCAGGTTCTTTGGTTGTAAAATGCTTTCGGTCCACCCCACCTTCAGAGCATTACAAGGACGTTTAATTCATGTTGAAAAGGGTAGTTCAACACTCCAGTAAAATTTCGGAACTGCCAATTGTGGTAATTCTTATGCTTTATTCCCCCTTTAAAATACACATCAGAAGTTGCTTTTTTTAAAGCCTCTTCTCATTAAAGTCCTTGGGGAATGGAACACTTAGAAGACTGGGGCTGAGGAACTTTTTCAATAGAAAGGTAGGTATGTGATGCAGCAACAAGGCAAGTATGGAAAGTAAGTTCTGCAGCAGTGCAGTGTGTAATAAATCACTAATAAAAACACTGCTTAAGTGCTCTAAAAGGTATCTTTCATTTGCTCTTCGGTTCTGTTCTCTAGAGTGAAATGTTCTGCAATTCTGCAGTGTAAGCTCATTGCTTCCGCATTCACAGTAGAGAGAAAATGCATTTGCCACTGTCTTCATGAACTGACTGGCTCATTACCCCAGCCCATGTGAGTACAGTTGGATGCACAGCACAAAGGTAGTGTCTAGGCTGGATGTGTGCTTTTTCACATTCTAGTCACAACCTGCCTCAGTATATAAACTAAAAAGTTGTTGGTGTGGCTTTTTATTTAGAGGGAGTGAGAAATCCACAGTGCTTTCTGTTGCTTAGTGCTTTTTTTTATAATTGCTTCTAGTACAGTGATTTGTTCCGGTGGTTTTAGTCATGGTTGTGTTCCTCCTTAGTGAAGACAAAGGCTTAATTCCCACAGTGAACAGCACAATGAAACCTAACCAATAAGGGAAAGAGCTGCAGATTTTTTTTTTTCCTTTAGCTCCAGGTCCTGTGTACACACAGTTCCAGCCTTGTGGATCTGGATATGTAGCGGTATAGCTGGGCACAGTGGCAACTCTTAACAGGAAGATGGTGTGGAGGCTGTAAGAGAATAAATCAATTTCTGCTGCATGTTAACATGCTGCCTTCTTTAAACTTTTGGAGCAGAAATTTTGTCTGCATCAGCATTTGTAATGAGACACAGTGAAGTACACTAGGGATAGCTCTGGCATAATCAGCTCTGTAGGAACAATACTGTTCTGTTGAAATATGTTAAGCAGAAAGTCTTTAGATCGATAACTGCAACTCGGAACAAACAGCTGAGGTCAGCTAGGTCAAACTAAATAGAGTTGCTGAGCTTCTTGTATGCTCTCTTAGCCAAATACCCATTTCCACTGCCTTATGATAGGCTGGCTTCTAGAGTCATGGCAGATGTAGCAGTCTGAGTCGTGTGTTTGTGAGTATCATCTGCTTAGATTTATGTGCTGTATAATTAGGGCACTTCTCTCTGTGTTCCTGGATTCTTCATAATTCATCACATCTTGTAGATTATTTTTTTCAGTATCGAGAAAACACAGTATGCAGCTGTCCTGGTTTCAGCTGGGATAGTTAATTTTCACACCGATGTCTTAGTTGTTGCTAGTTGCACTTAGGATCTAAGTTAAGGATTTTTCAGTTTCCCATGTTCTGCCAGCAAGCAGGTGCACAGGAAGCAGGGAGGGAGCATGGCCAGTACAGCTGGCCCGAAGTAGCCAAAGGGATATTCCATATCATAGAAAGTCATGCTCAGTATATAAACTGGGGGGACTTGGCCAGGAGGGGCGGATTGCTCAGGCATCAGTCAGCGGGTGGTGAGCAATTGCACTGTGCATCACTTGTCTTTTCTTGTTTTTTGGTGGTTTTTTTTTCATATATTTCTTTTCATTACTATTATTCTTATATTTTATTATTATTATTGTTAGTATTACAATTTTTTACTGAGTTAGTAAATCATTCTTAGATCAACCCACGAATTTTACTTTTGTCTTTCAATTCTCCTCCCAATCCCACGGGGAGCAGGGAGGAGTGAGTGAGCAGCTGTGTGGTGCCGAGTTGCTGGGTGGGTTTAAACCACAACAGCAGCAAATGCTGGTTCAGTTTCAATGAAATGCTTTTGTAAAAGCACTTTAGTTTGTTGAGGAAGTTTCTCATTACCAAATCCCAAAGCAAACTCATTTTCCAGCTGCATAACTAAGATGTGTGGTGGCTGACTAGCTTGTCAATAGTAAGAAAGAACAGCAGTGCTGGAGTCCTCGCTTTCCCTCTGCTCATAACATTTAGAAGCACTTCCATGAGATAATGTGAACGTGAGAGAAATAGGATGAGGGCAGTTGATGACTGTGATGCAAACCAGGTTATGTCGGACGTAATGCATAAGCAAGAGCTTGGTCTAAGTTAGTCAACTCTTTCCTTTTGTGATGTGTTAGACAAGACACAGTAGCCTTAAGACCATAAAATCGTTTTTTTTTGTTTTAAGGCTAGTTCTTGGCGAGTTCCTTACTCAGGCAATGGACTCATCAACCAATGTTACATAAGGAAGAGTTTCTTAAGTTTGTACGTATCAGTATGTGCCTTTGTGGAGAAGTTTACTTGTATACTACAATGAAAATTACAAGCTGCTGAAGAACATGAGACTGTGCAAGAGCTTTGTGGGTAGACGTATTATTGCAGTGAATCAATAGTGCAATAGCATGTTCTGCAGTACCTTTGACTGCTAAAGTTCTTGTGGTCAATTTTTCATTTTAAATTCTTTGTGGAGACCTTGGTTCTCTTGTTCTCTGGTGTGTGTCCTGTTCCCCACCCCCCCACCCCTGCCCCACCCCACCTTAAGTTCCACTAGGTTTCTCTGGTAGTAACATGGGCCTTCGAAGGCATGCTACTGGAGCCATAGAGTTCATGGGGCAAAATGCAGTGTCTTTTAAGTGAAGAGGGAGATTCCTGTTCACCCTGAGTGTTCTCACAGTCATTGTCCCTGAGGATACTTTGATACACTAGACTTTCCATAGCTATTTCTAAAGCTACTGTTTTATGTAAAATTAATCCTGGACAGCCTCTGGTATATATATTGGGCTTACTGCAACTGAATAAAACAGGTTTGTAATGGTCACCTTCTTAAGCCAGACTTACACAACTATGGAAGTAAGAGTTGTCACAAATGTTTCTAGGTTGTTCCAGACCTCTGAGCGAACTGCCTGTAGCTTTTATTGTTCAAAATGTGTACACAATGCTTTTATTCAACATAGTGGTATGTAGTACATATAAGTATGGGGTCTTTTTGCATTTGTTACACTTTTGGGAAGATGATCAACTGAAATGAGGAAATGGAAGCTAGGAGGTGTTTAACAAGTTAAAGTGCCATGACACACTAAAAAATATTTGGAAAATCTGATGTCTCTTCAACCTTTACAGTATGATGATGCCTTTTTTTTTTTTTTTCTGTCTTGCAATTATTTTCTGTAATGACTGAATCCAGGTAATTCTCGCTATAACTCTGCCTTTGGATTTTTATGGAGTTGTTTCCTTTAAAAAGGTTTCCCCAGAACGGTTCCTCAGGCAGAAGCCCTGGATAAACAATGTCAAATAGACACTGTGATTGACCTAGATGTGCCATTTGAGACCATAAAATGTCGTCTCACAGCACGCTGGATCCACCCTGCTAGTGGCAGAGTCTACAATCTTGAATTCAGTCCTCCCAAAGTGCAGGTAAGCAATAATGTCAGTGTTGGCACTAAATAAATGTTGCATTGCATTTGGTAATTGCAGTAACATACTGTTTGTGTATGTTGTTGCAAAACACAGTAGCTCAGAAGAAAAAGGCTCATTTCATCTCTTAGAAGCACAGAACCTTTCTGGTAACACTCTGCCTCTGATGGAGGCCATCATCCAGCTGATGGACACGTGTTTGTCCCCTGCAGAATGAAACACCATGGAGTTTAGTACACTCTTGTTAAAGCTGTTCACTGATCTAGAATACTCTCAGTCTTGCACACTGGCATAGGAACTGGGCATGTTCTTAGCCTGTTCTGCAAGTCTGCAGCCTGTACAGTCCAAAATGTAGTTTCCTTTTCCTACCTCCAGAGGACTCATTTTTTGTATCTAGGAAGCACACAAATCATCAGTCAGAGGAATCCACTTAACGTTTTCCCTGTGTTTATATTTAACCAGCATGGGTATTTTCAAGGGAACAGTTGTCAAATTGCAAAATTAGATGTAGAAACTTGCCAATCAGAGAAGCTTCTCAACAGATCAAAGAGGTTATGGCTTGAGATAACCTAAAGAGGAATAGTAAACTTGAAGATAATGATCATACATTGTTACCTTAAGATTTCCGAGGAACTCAGATTAGCCTTAGCGCAACTCAACTTAAGCTGTATTTCATCGTTAACTCTCAATACCTATTGTGGCATCACATTTCACCTGGAAGCTCTATTAAGTGACATCAGAAGTATAGCAGGCCTTCTAGTTCTTGGACTTCAGTGTTGCAGGAAAAGAGGCCAGCTGAAGTAGCAGTTAAGCACTGGAAGTGAGCAACTGGAAACACTGTATTGTTTAAAATATGGTGTTTTAAGTCATGATTATTTTTAATTGCAGAAGAGCATAGGCAAGCTGCAACAGAGAATTATCAGACCTACCAAAGAGTGGGCTTCAGCTACAACAGCTTTGCTACTAGGAACACTCCACTCTACCTTCTACTAATAAGCAGGCATATCACAACATGTAAAGTAGATGATTGCAATTTTTAAGTGAAACCATGGAATGGAGCTGAACATCTCAAATACAGTTGTCTCTGTTATCTAATAGACCTGCAAATGTTTACTTACTCAACAGAACCAAAAGATGATGGCTTTACAGTTAATGCAAGGCTGAAGGCTCAATACTTGCTAGATACAATGAAGGCACTAGTATGGCTGCCTTCACAGGTGCTAGAAAGAAACACTTGAGTGTTTTAAATTATTGTATTATATAAAGAAGGTAAGTTTGACCGTATAAATCCATCTCTAATATGATACAGATGTTCTGGAACAGATTTTCTTCACACATTCCTGTCCTGGTTTGGGCTGGGATAGAGTTAACTTTCTTCCTAGTAGCAGGCATAGTGCTGTGTTCTGGGTTCAGTATGAGAAGAACTTCTGGAAAAGACAAGCTTACTGAACGTTGGTGGTTATGGTTACTTACTTTCTGAAACTGCCAGAATGTTAAGTAGGAAACGAAAACATTTTTGTGGTCTAATTGGCTTTGTACTTGCAAGATCACTCATGTTTCCACTCCAAATGTCAGATTAAACTTGTCTTTAGGGAAAATAAAAATTCTTGAGGATTTAATTAATATGTATGAAGGAGCACAGAGTCACTTGTATCTGTAGTGGGTCATATTCTGTCCTTAGATGCACAATGATTCAATGCACCTAAGAAGGAGCCCACTTTTATGCCACTAGCTAGTTCTTCGTAAGATATGCCAATGGTCAGCAATTTCTTCAGTCATTACTGGTTTCAAGGCTTAAAAGCTCTGTAATCACTTAAAGCACTTCAGTAAATTGAAGGTGAAATGTGCAGTGAAGTAGGAGCTATCATAGTTCACGCATTTGGTCCCTACCTCTGTTTACAGGAGCCTACAAAAACTTCAGCTGGCTTTTATGCCATTTTTTGTACAGCTGTTGCTAAACGATAATGCTTCCATTTTGTGACTTAAAACTAAAGGGCCATTAACTCCTTTCCCCATTTCAGTATTCTCAAACAGAGGTCCAACTGGTCTCTTGTTTCCTATTATGCAAGAACATATTACCAACAATATTGTTTTCCCTCATATACGAAGGTTTTGTCTACATATTTCCCATATTCAACGAATGTTCCAGAGGACAAATCAGTCAAGTTACTAATGACCTGATGTTGCGAGTACTGACAAAATAATTTTAACTGATGGACTGTTTTACTGGATAGTCAGCTTCGTATAATCCAGATAAGATATGGGCAGTTAGCCTTTCTCTTTATAAGCAGAAATCCACACCTTGACTAACTGGAAACTGATCATAATTTAAAAAGAGAATTACACAAAAAAAACCAGAAATAAGAAATATACACCAGTGTTTGCTTTTAACCATAATTAGGGCATTGATGATATTACTGGAGAGCCACTTGTTCAGCGTGATGATGATAAGCCAGAGACAGTTACCAAGAGGCTGCAGGCTTATGATGCACAAACAAAACCTGTTATAGAATATTATCGGTAAGTAGTAAAATCTCTTCTTCCACATTCTAAAAGCCTCTTCCACATTAGCATAGAGAGGAACAGCTCTCTTCAGTTACAGAGATATTGCAACAGTGAACATGGTATAAGCAGCAGTGTATCTTTCATCAACTCAGTAAGATATCAACCCAGTAAAATAAGTAAGTTTTCCACTGTTGCGTGAAACCTTTTCACGAGCCTGCTTAGCAGAAGAGCCTTTCACTGCAGCCATATTTGGCTTTACAAAGAGCGCTATTATTTACAAAGAGCACATTATTCAATACATTATAGTACTGTTCTGCGCAACATAGCTCTGGTTAGTAAGGTAACAGACAGTTCCTTTTTTGGGAAGATTTAACAGTATTTTCTCTTCTGGATGTGTCAGGAGAACCCCTTCTAACAAGGGGCCCAGAAGTGATACACAACAGAAAAACTGTTAATAAGGATTTGAAAGTGTCTGTTCTAAGAACAGGACTGTCATGGGCACATCTAGCAAGATTCTTTGGGAATAAGTAGCTATTTGACCATACTGCCATTTGCACTGTGGAATAACAAATTATTAGTTCTTTTAAGAGCCAAAATTATACACAAAGTTTCTCTTAATGTAAAGCTGCAAATATCACAGTGCTAATATATAGATAATAGTAGATCACCATGTAGAGTTTCGTAGTCTTATCTTGCCTAGACAAAGAAATCAGACTCTGACAACATCCTGAAGTGACTGTCCTTCCTCTGTCTCCATATTCACTACCCTTCATTATGCTCTACCAAAACTGTTGAGCAGAAGACTAAAAGCTCCATCTTTGGGGCAGTTGTTTTAAAGGAGTTTTTCTGGACTGACAATGATTTTCCTGACTTTGGTAGTTTTCTGAAGTGAAAATGCCTCAAAACACCACAGTAAGACATAGGCCTAAGATATTGTTATTATTGATAACAACATATTTCATAGATATAACTAGCTGCTAGAATTAATTCACAATAACTTGATTGTGCCTGGTTCACTTGCTTACTCCGATGCACCTTCTTTGATCCTCCAAGTGTAACTTTACAGTACCTGGGTTAGTCACAGTTGTTTAGATGACTGCTGTATAGCATGTGCTATATGACTGCATTGCTGCTTCTTATTTTTACACTTCATAGTTTGTTATTAAGTACTCTGTGGATAGCTGTCAGTTTTATGAACTGATGTGGCCAATAACTCACTCTTTGAGGAACAGAGTAATGCATGCCCACCCTGCACTCCCAATGTTATGGCTGTTCTTGGGTGTTAAATCACGTGCATATTTACACACTTATGCCAGGGCCATCTTAAAGTGAGGTGGTGATCTTGGAACAATTAAACAATTTGACTTCTGTAATGCTTTCTTCCTTTTTTTCCTTAGGGAAAAAGGGTTATTGAAATCCTTCTCTGGAACAGAAACCAATAAGATCTGGCCACATATCTATGCTTTCCTCCAAACCAAGTTGCCAGATGTGAGCCAGAAAGATGCTGCCACTCCCAGGTGAAAATAGATCTAACTTCTGCTGATCTGTCATAGCTCACACTTGATTACACGAGATTCAGCAATCAAGGATTTCTCTTAAGTAGTCCACCAGACCAATCAATAATTACAAGTCTAATGTTGTCATTAACTTACGTTATGATAAAACTTTGCTGCCTGTGGTTCTCACTTTAATGCTGTATTTTTTTATACTAAATATACCTAATTTTTATAATATAGTAACTGACTTCAACAAAACCAGCTACTGTTATGTCTCTTATTCAGAAAATATTTGTTTGCAAATATTGACTGGTGAAGGAAACACATTGCAGAATACAACTTAATTACAAAGCACATAGATTGATCTACTCGCTCATGAAATGTAGTGTGAAGCAATGACAAGGACATGAAAGCATGTCTCTTGAATATGTGATTAGCTGGGGCCAGCCAGAAGCTGTGGGAACCATGACCACCACTCTGCAGAAAGACATTTCAGACCAGAACTGGCATACATATAGACTGATCTCATGGACGACAGTCACCTTCTTTTAGCTTTGCTTGCACAGATGTTAGTTGAACTTTTTGCTGGGCTTAAATTACCCTTAACACTTGCTTGGATGATTGGCCTTATTGCCATGTTTATATTTCTGCCCTCAGAGCAGCTATCTTACAGGCACGAGAAATGGAGTTTCAATGATGTGTAACACATTTGGTAAAGCCCCTGTCTTTGTGCAGCTGTGTAAGGCTTTATTAGTAAAAAGACAGCAGGTACTGAACAGATTGAGTGTAATCCGGTAAGGTTGTAGCTAGATAATCTTGACTAGTGACTGTGTCTTTTCCACTATCTTTGAAAAAAACACTGCTCATTGATGCCAATGCCAGGACTTCCAGTGGTCAAATTATTAACATTGTCATATTACTGTAGCAAGTTTTATTGTAGCAATTGGGCTGGTTTGCACAAGTTCATACAACTAATGCATGTCTCTGACCAGCTCTTGTATTTATTTATTCACTACGTAACTGGAGTTACAAACCTCCACAGGCCACACCTTTTAACAGTCTAGGTAATGCAGACACTGCTATTTTTCAGTGAACTCCCCTACCCTTTTTTTTGAGCTCACCAGATTAAGAGTTTCAAGAGTCAGCAAAACCTGAGGAACAAACAACTCCATCTAGGCAACATCTGAAGTAGCTATGTCCTACTAATGCAGGTCCCAATCTCCTTTTGCAGTGACTGTAAACAGCTACAGAGCTGTGGTGCTGACATACCTCAGACTACATTTGCATGTGTAGTTGTAGCATTATCAATATTGAGACACATTTGAGTGGTCATTGTAGAATTTGTAAAGCTTTGCCATTACTATAAATGAACAATATGGGCAGCAACTATCACTGCAAGCAGCTCTCCTTACATTTTAAGGAAAGCTTACCAAAAGGCTGACCACTTGTGCTTTCACCTTCAGAAATGTCTATATGGAGGCTGTAGACTGAGTGAGTTTACAGATACACTTCTTCAAAAAAAGTCATGATTAGAAAACAGTAGCTACCACATTACAGTGAGAAACCCTGATGTGCTGCTTACTTCTATTTATGCATTTTGATTTCAATAAAAAGCAGCTATGCATGGTTTTTGGCCAGCCTATGTAAGTTGCAGTTAGCCAGAAGGAAAAGGGGGAGGGAACCTCCTTATGATTTGGCATTTACTCCCACACAATCCAATTGTAGTCCCGTAGAAACTTTAAAAATAACTTTCAGTATATCAGAGGTTGCTAGATCAATGTGGCTCTACTAGTAAGAGTAGCAATTGCAAGTCACTGTGCTACCCTGCCCTTACTACCCTTGTACAAAACATTCAGTTAAAAAACAACCTGAACTTACTAGTTTCCCTTAATAATTAGCTAATTGAGAAGGTAGTGTTTACTTACCCTCTCTGGAGGGTTAACTCTCCCATCTGACTCTCTGGAGTATCTGTCAAACTTAAAAAAAAAAAAAATTACTACTGAAGCTGGTTATCTCTCATTAGCATCTGGGACAGAGCTGCTGCTTGCTCCTTTATCCTCTGTCTGCAGAAGAACTGCTAGAGAACTCAAGGCACATGAAAAGTTACTGCTGTCAGTGGATCTGGAGTTCCTGCTTTTGCTACTGCATTTGTACTAACACTCACTCTGGTACATACTGCAAACTTAGACTGTTCCCTATCTCTGCTATAGCCAAACTGAAAATTACTTCATCTCCTTTCAGCACAGCTGGCTGTCACCTGAATTAGCAACTGCATGTGGACTGTGTTCATCAAACTACTGAAACTAGATACTTTCCAGACCTTGCATACAATCAGAACAATACAGTAAAGGACAGGGTGTGTACTGATACCATTATTTGAGATAGGAGCTGTCTTCATTGGGAGTCTTCCAACTGCAGTGTACTTTTTTATAGATACAGAGGCTGTAATAGCAGCAGGTTAGAAAAGCACAGTAGAATTTTGGATTGCAGACGTTCTGTGGAAGGCCTTGTCCAGAAACAGTATTTGGATTTCCAGCTCCTCAAATAGGAAGCTTTTAATAATTTTCCACTTTATTTGGTTGAGTTGCCAATACCAGAAACCCACTTTAGTTTCGTAGCATATGAAATACCTTCCAAACCACACATGACACCTGACCCTATATGAACTGTGACAAAGCTTTTTGTTTAAACTGAAGTCTTAACCTAACCCTTGTACCTCAAGCTCCCTCCATCGAATACCTCTCCCCATAATGAAACTTGGTTTAAAAAAAAGTCTAAAGTTAGCCTTACAAACAAGAAGAGAGTCAGACTCTCAGAAATCATACAACCCAGCACTCATATCTAGAACAAGCATTGCTTACATTTTAGGACAAAACCAAGTTATGTTTAATGAAAGCACAGTGTAATATTTAAATCCCCTTAGTAGAGGTAGAAAGCCAGTGTTTTAATCTAACCCATTCAGATGTGAAATACTGATACCAGATATTGATTTATTGCTATTACTGATAACTAAATTTGAGAGCTTATGTCAGCAAGGTAGCATGAATACAGTTGTGATCTCCAATATTCATAGAGTAAAACATGTCCACAGCTGTAGTAAGACAATAGCAGATTCTACCAAGAATCTACCACTTCTTGTAAACATTGTATTTGTGCAGATTTATTTTTTTTTTTCATACTTTAATTTCTAAAAGTCATGAAAGGCAAGGTTAGTAGCAGAAAACACATCCAGTTTCACATTCGGCAATATGAAAACCCTGGCCTTCAAGAACAACCAAAAACCTAGCAGCACATTTGCAAACAGTATTACAAGGTTTTCTGAATTACCCACCCTCCAAAATCTCTTCCCCCCAAAACCAAACAACAACAACAAAAATCTGACACCAAAAATAAAGTGCAGTACCCAGAAAAATAAGTGTCAAGAAAAAATAGCCATGTTTGTTTCTTTGGGGGGGAGGAAAAAAAAAAAAAAAAAAGTACTTGGCCTCAGCCTCTAGAGTACTACACTGTATCCATCATTTTGGATTCTTCTTCATCTCTTTGCATCACAGAGTTTGCACTGCAGACATCTGTGTTCGTGGAACCTTGTAGATCACCTGTGTTCTGGAACAGATGAAAAATGGACAGCTTAACTCTCTGTAACTGTATATGTGGAGGAATAGAGACAGAGAGAGAAACAGAGATTTTTAGCTTAAGTTGGACTCTCTGTGTTGTCCATCTTAAGATAAGAAAACTTTGCAATAGTAGGGAAATAACCCTGAAAAATTCATCAACCAATATTATCTTGCTGTGTCAAGAATTCCTTAGATTTGCTGGCATAGGTTGCATTTGGTCTCAGGGTTTCTAGCACTTAACTGCACATTTGCTCAAAAGCTGTTGGATCTTACTTGAGAGGTACTTTAATCAAACTATTTCAAATAAGTAGTTTTAATTGTGACTCCTTCCCTAATACCTCATTTTTTTTACAATCTTTTAAGTTGTTTCTTCATTCCAGAATGTGGCCATCACTAGTAGTGTAAAAAAAGACTTAAGTACGCTCAGTTTCCTCTTATCACAACAGGAGGCTTTCCTTAGGCTTGACTTACCTGAATGATTCCATGAATAGGATCAGTCATTTTCCACTGAAAGCGCATTTCACTGCTTGTGGTAAACGCTGTGAATACAATTCTAGCATCTGATCAGTTTTATGATGCAGTGTTTATTTTAAGCACTGAATGTAATGGCACTGAACTAACATGTGCTTTTGACCTTATGCTGATGCTTTCTGAATTCCAGCAAGTAAGAAGAAAGTCCATATATGCCTTGCATATTGATAATACTGTACATTATATCCTGAGCACTAGCAGTTCTAGGAATAATCCTCTTTATACTTCAGAGAGGTATGGCTTCTCAAGGCAGGACCTAATCCTACTTTAGTCAAATTATTTTGTGGAAATAATAAACCTACCTGTGAAAAAGATATCAGCTCTCCCACAAGACCAGGATTGACACTGAGATCACGTAGTAACATAGTTTGAAAGCCATGTGATTGTGACCAGATTCTCACTCTTGTCTTGAATGCCTCAAGTTCATTTTTAAAAGCCTCAAAATAACCTTCCCCAGCCTGCAAATAGGAAAATGAAATATTTGCACTTCAGCCAGATTTACTTTTGAATTGTAAGCATACACTGTGCTGAAGAAAACCACGCAGTAATGCATGTTATACCCTTTGGGGAATAACAAGAATAATGTTAGTCAATTTAAATGAAATTTCAGGTAGCTTTCTTTTTAAGACAATCTGTAGTAATTATATGTACAAGCAAACTAACTGATTTATCTAAGGACATGTAAAAATAAATCTAGTTTTAGCCTTTCCAACTCAGAAGCCAGTACCCTTAGAAGAACAGGTCCTTGTTGTAACACTGGTCAAAAGTAAAGCATAAGCTGACTTGCACTTTAACTGAACTCTTTTAGGCAATATTGAGGTCCATCAGTCTTGAATAACTGAATACAGGCTACAGCAAACCACAGTTCCAGTCTTCCCACATTTCTCCTGCATAGCTCTGGATTGCTCCATTTCAGTAATGAGAAAGGGACATTACTTTGGGCCTCACTGTGAAGTGCAGATGAAATGGGAAGTTGTGATAATACATAGGTATTAATGTCCTTGCCATGAGCCTAAGTCAGTCAATAAAATATTTAGCCTCTTACGGTTAGGAAGAAACCTCTAGAAAAACTGGTCCCTTGTATAGCATCAAGTGTTTCTCCCATCATTACCCAAGTTGACTTACTTTGGCTTTTTGGAAAAAGAGACGAAAACAGCCTCTTGGATCCATATTGCAGCTTCTGGCAATTTCTATAATAAACTGCATTACAACTGCCTGGTGTGCTACTTGCTCCATCAGAGCTCTTTTCTGAAAAAAAGTTCAAGTTATGATTTAAAGATACTGCCTGTGATTATATTTCTAAAATTCAGCATAATTTCCTTTTGTTCTATTTCCTAAGCAGATGAGAACTCATGCTTACAGAAGCAAGGGGACTGATAATTAGCTATAACTACACATGTAAGTGTCAATGTACTATATACAGTTTTTCTTCAATAAAGTAGAGAGAGGGTGGGAAGAACAGTTAAACAGCTAATCAAGTTGGTCAGCTTTTCTATAGTGCAAGTGGGAAACTGTATGCTTTCAAACAATTTAAACATCTTCTTCATACCTGTTCAGCTTCTAGGTGAAAACACCACAACATGAGATATCTAGATGTTTCTTCACATACAAGATATGGGTGATCAGACAAAAATCTTTGACTATCATCCCATCTGCTCAGCATACCTAGTAAGAGAAACATGGCTAAGATATTCTAAATGGTTGATTAATGCAGCAAGAAGTTACTTGCATTGATACCCCAGTGTATATTAACACCTTTGCAATTCACCAACCTCAGAATGATAGCACACAGCTAAATTTGGGGGTTTTATTTATACATCTAACCAATGCTGAAAGAGCATTACCAGAAGGTATAATCAGACTTTGAAGATACTAAAAGTAGATTTTAACAGTCACAATTTTTAATGCATCTCTAGCATCATTGATAAGTTATTTTTAATCAATTCTATATATAGGTATCTATTAGTTACATCATCAGATAGTTTAAAAAGTTTATGGATAGAGATTTACATTCAGTGATTCTGACAAACAAATCCTCTAAATGTATGTAAATAAGAATGCAGAGAAAAGAATGTGTAATCTGTAAAAAAAATTATGCTAACACATGATTTGCTGGGTTTTTAGGAAATTTGAATTTAATTACAGGAACAGCTTGATCTCAAAAAGCAAAGCCACATCAGTATTGGAAGGTTAACTAGAAGATTGAATTGTGATAGCATGAACCTTCGTGTAAAGAGTTTAAAAAATCAGAACTCAATTCTCAGACCACTTCTTAAAATTGTCCTTCATGTATCACTGACAATCAAGTCATTACTGGCAACAGGTAGCAGATGTACAGCTTTACCCATCTATCAGCATATAACTGGGCTAAAGATAGTTCAGTGGTAATGACCTATGATAATCTTAATTCTAGCAAACAAATGCCTAAAGAGAAAGCAATGGCTAATATTTCTTTCAGCTGTTTTCAAGAGAGCTGTTTCATGCAAGTTCTTTATTGCTTGGAAACCAGAGCAGGATCCAGAAACAGAACTCATACAACACAGCTAGCAAAGTCCACACTGCTCCTTGGCAGCAGCTAGCACAGAACAGGAGAGTTGAGAGAACATCAGTGTACTGTCCCTTTTTACAATGGACTTGCATGTTTTTAATT
This sequence comes from Aviceda cuculoides, assembly GCA_035590195.1. Taxonomy (NCBI): domain Eukaryota; kingdom Metazoa; phylum Chordata; class Aves; order Accipitriformes; family Accipitridae; genus Aviceda; species Aviceda cuculoides. The sequence goes on from JAVJGG010000074.1 coordinate 52,089,492, forward strand.
AAAACAACAACGTGGCTTTGAATTTAGCAGGTAAGAAAAAAATTGATGATCTGTAATAAGGTTGCTTCTGTAACAGCTTAATCTGAATTTAGACAAAGTAATTTTGCCCAACTGTTAGCTAGGAAGCCGGCAAGAAAGCATCTTTTTTTCTGCTGGAATGCACAGCAGGGGAGATGTCTTCTGATTTCACTGTCATTACACTTAGCAGTCAAAGTATTTGAGAGAACCTGTGCCTGTCACTGCTATTTGCATATTCTGACAGTGTTGTGCCTCAGCTTGGTACTTGCAAGGCTTGCTAAGGCTAACAGGGCTAGAAACCCTTTCTTTAGAACAGTTTAAGATCCTTAGAAGCCAAATAGCTTAGTAAGAACAAGCTTGTATGAAAAATTTGATTTTGCCAACTCAGTCCTGTTGTTGATTGTTCTGGTATTCCAAATATGGCTGTACTATACCATAGTCTGAAATCAGCGGTAACTAAGAATGGAAAGCACTTCAGAGAACCATCAAAATTTCAGATTACTTTACAAGATCAGCTTTGTGCTTAATTGGGTTCAGCAATTATGACAGAGCTAAAGTGACACCTAGTGGATAATTAAATATAATTAAGAAACACAACTGCATGCTCACATACTCTCAGCTGGTGTTTACAGACATTTCCCTTTAATCGGTCATTACCCTTGTAGCTTAATAGCCACCAGAAAAGAAACATTTATTAAAAGGAGACAGCTATGGACAATCCCATACACTTTTATACACACAATTTACTTTGTCATGAATGTCCCTGCCTTTCCCACTGAACTGCAAAAAAAGTTGCTAGAACTTTAGTTTGCAGGGCTTAAGCTCATTTGCATATTAATTCTTAATTATTTTTTTTTTTTAAGTTCTTATTGGTCATAGGAACTAACAAGCTTCTACAGTTTACATGTTATTTCACTTTGAAATTATTACCTGTCCTGATAAAACAAACCTGAACAGTCTGTTAGCCAGGTCTTTCATTTGTTAGCATTCATTCTGTACAATAAGCAGCAAACCTACACAAATTCTGTAGAAGTTTGAACTGCAAAATGATGGAAAAAGCACACTCACCAAAGTGTCTAATCTTTTGTTCATGTTTTTGCATAAGTGGCTCAGACTCATCTTCATCTTCTCTTTCTTTTCTTTTTTGATTAATAAGACTCTGAGGAAGAGAAAAATTGTACTATCACAGAAACTCGAGGCATACATTTTGTGACATATAGCACTATTATGTTTTAATGTTACTACTTAAAGGGCTATGTTCTGATTTCAGAGTCATACCATGTACTTGAGAAGGTTTTCTTTAAAAAAGTGCATTACCTAATAATAGTTTAAAAGTCTCATTATAGTCTGCTGACCAAAGAACTCTGAGAAACTTCTGTCCTCATGTAGGAACTTACTGATCTGTCAGCAATGAGAATTATGTACATTGCAGCCTGGATGCAGCTAAATCAGTGAGATCAGGAGATGCGCTAGCTGTTCAAATTAAATTGTGAAGTGAAAGGCGAGATCCTACTATAAAAAAAAAAGTCTATGCTAAATAATATGTATTACAGTAGTCATTACTAGAGGCAAACAGTTCCATATTTTAAGACTTTGGCACTCAGTAGAGAAGCACACTTTTCATGTGAAGAAACTATTGTTCGCTGCCATTTGGCAACACTTGCACTACACAGAATCACTGAGTGGTTTGGGTTGGAAAGGACATTTAAGGATCATTTAGTTCCAACCCTCCGTGCTGTGTGCAGAGCCATCTTTCACTACATCGGGTTGCTAAAAGCCCCATCCAACCTGACATTGTACACTTCCAGGGATGGGGCATCCACAACTTCTCTGGGCAACTTGTTCCAGGGTTTCACCACCCTCATCATAAAAAAATTTCTTCCTTATATCCAATCTAAACCTACCCTTTTTCAGTTTAAAACCATTGCCCCTTGTCCTATCACTACACTCTGTAATAAGAAAAAAAACCCCAAACCCTCTATCTTTCTTACAAGCCCCCTTTAAGTATTTAAAGGCCACAATAAGGGCTCCCCAGCACCTTCTCTTTTCCAGGCTGAACAACCTCAACTCTTTCAGCCTTTCTTCATAGGAGAGGTGTTCCATCCCTCCAGTCATTTTCATGGCCCTCCTCTGGACCTGCTCCAGCAGGTCCATGTTGTTCTTGTACTGGGGACCCCAGAGCTGGATGCAGTACTCCAGCTAGGGTCTCACAAGAGTGGAGTAGAGGGGGAGAATCACCTTCCTTGACCTGCTGACCATGCTGCCTTTTATGCAGCCCAGGATACAACTGGCTTTCTGTGCTGCAAGTGCACACTGCTGGCTCATATCAAATACTCAGATGACCCACGCAAGTTTTGACCTGCAGTTCTGGTAGAGAAACACCATCCAGATTTGTAGTACAAGTGCAGCTTGCTCCCTTTCCTGAGGCAAAGGCAGACGCCCCCCCAGGCCATTTAAGATATACTGTGGTTTTGTGCTGTACAGGACACAGAAGACACTCAAGACAAGTGGAATGAAAAAAAGAGGCTAACACTTGTTTTCATGCACACTGGTGTGGGTCATACCTTATTAAATACCTCCTTACTAACAGGAGGTGTGTTCCATAGATTCAGTCTTTCCCTCTGCTTTAGTGCTTCTTCTTTTCTTCTCCACTCTTCCTCTCTCTGTCTCAGCTCTGCAGCTTCAGTCTTTGCTCTAGCAGATTCCTGATCACGGGATTCTGAATTATGCAGTGCTAAGCTACCAAGTTTTTGCTGGGCTTCTGCAAGGTTCCACGTGTATTCCACAGAGTGCTTCACAAACTCTCTTTCTTTTTGGCAGGCTAATTCAATCTCTTGGTCATATGTCTGTGAGGAAAATCAGACATGCTATTTATGGAGGGAAAATTGTCAGTTTAGTTTGTATTGGAGCAGACAGGCCTAAATCTCAAAATATAATGCACCTGGAAGGCACCTTAGATATGCAGCATTATATTCGCAGGAGTGATGAAGCATGGTATTGTACTGCTAGATGTTTTTTAGAAAGAGATTTCTAATTCAAGCTATCTTAAGTGCATTTACAAAATCATGGATCATGTACTGCTATCAGTAATAGTCTCCAGACTGTAAAAATACTTTTGACACAGCTGAGACCCCTCTGGCTATCTTTGGGCTGCAATGCTACCGACAGCCAAGTGTGAGAATACTCTGAATACATACTTCTGAGAAGAAAGTATCAGTTTTGTGATGTCAGATCACAACAGTAAAGTAACTGCTGCCGCCTACATTCCAGTATGGATTAGTACCTAACAGATGGCCAACATCTTCCCTTGAACTGGCAGTAAAACTGGAATTTAAGTTATGAAGTGGCTGACACCCAGCACAAGCATATGCTCCTTTTGGTCAAATCTAGTGAGGAGGTCACCACTCATAGCTGGGAGAGAAAATGACCTTTTAAGCAACAGTGCTTGTATTGTTTCCAGGTGTATGCTGGGTATTCACACTCAGTAACTTAAGAAATTACCCTCTAAATTATATGCCTGCTTTCCCACCAAGAATGGAGAAGAAAAACATTCATATGCATTAGTTCCTCAGCCTTCTAGTGCCCTATTATTAAATTTGTGGTGCTGATAAGTTGCTAAAGATTATCTGAAGGAAACTTTAATGCAGGTACATCAAAGTTCTTGTGCCAGTTTTGTCTGGGAATCGCAGCTTTTTTTTTTTAAATAACAAGATGAAAATTTCCCTGTTGGGAAACTGATGTAACGGCAGCTTCTTGCAGGAACACGCAGAATTCCTGACAAGGTACTTGCAAAACGCAGACTTGCCCTAGCCAGCAGAGGAGCACAGCACTTATGTATCCACTTCTTAGACATTAAGGATGCTAGGATAACTTCAACCCAGCGCCCCCCGCATCACTCCTCAAACGCCGAACTGTTGTTACCCACGGGCAGTGGCAGGCGTCACACACACACACCCCCCGCGGCGGCAGCGGCAGCGCATCTGCCCCTCCGGGGCGGACTCCGGCCCGGCGGAGCGGCCCCGGAGGGGAGCGAACTCTCCCGCACACCCCCGCCCCGATACGCACCGGGCTCAGCGGCGAGCCCCGTCCCTCCGCGGCCCCCTCCCCGCAGCGGCCGGGGCAGGGGGGAGCTGCGCCACCGGCGGCGGGAAGCGGCGCGAGGTACCGGGGCGGCTGGGGGCGGGGTGGGAGGGTAGGGGGGGGGCCCGGCTGTACCTGCGCTTCCAGCGGACGCTGACGGGCGGCGGGCGCCCGCCTCCGCTCCTGGT
>JAVJGG010000074.1:52121399-52132271 GCA_035590195.1 Aviceda cuculoides
AAAATCAACCCATCATGTAAGGACTTGTCCCAGACATTCACAGCAATCAAGGGGAGGGTCTCTTATCTCTCTGCAAGCAGTGTGTCTGCAGACATGTAATGGAGCACAAACTATACTGGATGATATTCAAGCCTCCCCAGGCAACTATCCCAGATAAATAACCTGTGTGCTCCTGAAGCTTGACTGGTTGGTCACAGATAACATCGAGAGGGATGGTGAGCAGGAGAATATGATCATCTCCTGGTAGATTAAATGAGCAACCTGTTGAATTTGAATTTTGAATACTCTTGCTGCTACTGTAGCTCACTTCTTACAATCTTTCTGGATCTGGAATAAATCAAGTGTATCAAAACGCTAAGGCTTAGGCTGCTTACCTCTCCAGTAACGACTACTTCACTTCTTTGAGTTGTTGTACAAGGAACACCTCAGAGAGAGAGAGAGAGAGAGCTGCTTTCAGGGACATCATCAGTTTCATTCTTAGAAGCTCCCTACCAAAGACACCTCAAGTTAATTCATTGCTTACCTTCAGGAGAACTAATAAAAGTATCTAGTCCAAAGTAAACCTTTCACTTGTTTCCAAAAGAGTCGAACCAGTTCAGGGCAACAGACACTGTCCTCTGCCCCTTGCAGCCTTCGCAAGAGTTGGTGCCTCATTATTAAACCGTATTTTGGCAAGACAGGGCCAAAAGAAACGGCAAAAGGAATTCACTGGACCTCTGCCGCCATCTAAAGGTCTCTGACTGACAGAACAGCTACACTGAATATAATGGGATTCTTTGGGATTACAAAATTTTTATCACCAGAGAAGTGTTTTATGTACTTAGGTAAGTAGCAATCAACATTCCAAAGGGCCGCTGAGAGGCAGAGGACTGAAGACAACCTAGGAACCCATTCCTATACGTTTCTGTTATGCTGCAGGGTCAGTTCTCAGTCTCAAAGTCATTCCTGCGTAAACTCCAACGAAGTAGACGTAACTACACAAAGTCTTCATCTGCTTAGGACAACTGCAGAAAATGGGCTTCCTCGTTACAAAGCATAACGCTGGTGAGAAAAAAAACCCGGTTTGATTTCATTGAGGATTTTGTTCTTCAGTGTTTGAGGTCAGATACAGTAGGAAGACAGGACAACAGCGGCTGCTATCACGCTCACCAACAGACAAACCATTGCTTCTGCTGGCTGTCTTTTATGTGTAGCACTTTCTAACAGTAGGTTCATAGGTTTTATTGCTCTCCCTCCCCTGTTTCGTAGTTGAGAGTGAAAATAAACTCTTACATTCTTGAGGGGACTGGCATATGACGTTGCTTGGGGAAAAACTACAACTTCCAGTTGGGAGTGGAAGCTGAGTATCTATGACAGTAAGCACTGTGTATTCATGATGCTGTGCCTGAAGTATTGGTTGTGTAGTTTTCCACCTCCTCCCATTCTCAAATTCTTGCTAAACAAGTTTATACCGGGTACTGAATTTTCCCACTGCTGTATTCTTAAGTATAAACAGATTATCAAATGCCATTTCAGGTGCTGAAACAAACAGCGGGCCATCAAGCTGCAGGCAAATTTAGTGGAAATACCAGGTAAATAGAGATAAATTTAGTGGGAAATATCATCTGAGGGCTTGGGGTTTGGTGACGTAAATTTCCCTGGCTGAAGCATCTGACCCTATTCCCGTAGACACTTTTAATTGGTAAGTAATTAGGGAGCTGTGAGCCACGTGCCTCTTTACAGCAATTGCTAGATGTGTTAAATAACGTAGTCTGTAGAACTAGAAAGTGAAAGGAAATGGTAATTTGATTTCTGCGTCTTGCACTGGGCTAGCAACGCTGGTTCATTCATCCCCATTCATATGTTCCCTTTCTTTCCTCTAGGGTGGCTCCTTCAGGCTACCCAAGGCTAACCGAGACTTGCAATGTTTGTGTAACTCCAAACCATAAACAGATCTTACCAAGTAGCTAAACAACGGGAAATCACCTCAGTGAAATGGAGGGCCTTATCCTGAAAGCCAGACTCATACAAGATCTCTTACCATCTAACTCCTACAAGGTGATAATCATTACAGTCTTCCCGTTTAGGCTGTTTTACAACTCCAAAAGTTAGAGAGCAAGAGCATGAATTCTGTCACTCCTGCCATCCGAGGTGGGCAATTCCCATTCACAGCCTATACAGAAGAGGGAGCCATTCCCTTGACTGTGAAATAAATACCTCAGGCTTGGATTTGTCATTGAAATCAAAATCGGTGACAGACTGAAACAGCCTTCTGTGTGCCAGTGCAGAACAGCAGGGTTGCAGTAGCCTTTTTGGAAGACGGGGAGAACAGAGACACATGGACTGTAGCGAAAGGCAATGTTCTGTTGGACCAACTATTATTACAGTAGCCAGAAACAGAGAACAAATACAGTGATTCACCGGTTCTCTTGTCAATGACAATGGGCTCATATGGACGCAGGAGTTTAGTCCTTTGTTTTTGAGGTCCCAAGTGCTATTTAAACCTACATGTTTTCTTCTGATGCTACGGAGACCACTGCTGTGCTCATTCACAAACGGTAATCCAAGACATCCCTTCTAGCCTCTGTTCTGTGGCACTCTGTAGCAACAGAGCATTCCTGGACTTGGCCAATCTTGTCAGGCAGATAACTGGCTGCCAACAACTAAACAGGCATATGTATGGACCAAGGGTAGAATGGTACCTAAATGGGCAAAAATCCTGACATGCCAGAAAGGGTAGATAACCAGGAGACACTGTCAGTCAACACTGGTGGCCCTTGACCTGTAATGTTAATCCTCACAGAAGCAAGTCGCTGCTTGGCCTGTGCTGAGGCGAGGAGATTCCGTTGATTTTATCCCAGCTGAGATCCAAACTGGAATTTAACCTACCAAAAGAGATCCAACAGTCATATCTCAGTTCCCCTCTGGAGTGGCATCATTTGATCCTTTTGGGCACATTATTTCTAATGCCTCATTCGTCACATCCCTTCGAACCATCATATAAAATCATGGTGACCCCTGCATCCCCTCACATCAAATCTCCAGACGGGGACACACACAAATAATTCTTCTTTTGTCCCTTTCCCCCTCCTGGCTACTTATTTCTCCCTGCCATTTTCTTCAGGTTTTATACTCCCAGTGGAGCTCTCGTGCCCTCTGCTTTACTCCCAGCTCCTGCTCCATTACTGCCCTCCAGACTTGTTCTGTTTTCCTCCGCATTCAACGCTCTCTTCCCTGTACAGCCACGCTTCCCCACCTTATCCTTCCCTCCAGTCCTCTCTGCTTCTCTGCGTATTCCGTGAAGTCTCTTCCCCCACACTTCTGCCTTTGTTTCCTCTCTTTCTCCCTGGACACTCTTTCCTCCTCCCCTCTTCTCTTCTCCTGATAGCTGCCCCTGCCCAAAGCAAAGGTTCCACAGGGCAAACGCAGTGCTTCCACCCCATCAGCCTCACCCTCCTGTGCAAACTGCAGGGTCTACACCTTTGGAAGGACACAAGACAGGTAAGTCTGCCAGGCATCTCAAAGCAAAGTTAATGTTATTGCCACAATCTCTGTGCAGTCTGGGCGTATATGCCATGTAAGACTTCCACTGCCATGGGAACCAGTACCAAGGGGGAAGCAGCAAAGAAATGGAGACACAGGGTAAGACTGACTTGCAGTACCTTCCTGCTGGGAGGTTAAGAATCTGGGGCCTAAATACAGGCAGCTTTTCTGGCATTTTAGACAGGAAAGAGTACCCAAACTCCCATGCAATGCAGCGAGACGTGAGGGAAGACCGACAGGAGGTTCATGTTTGGCAGCAGCAGCCCACACAGGATAAGCCAAGGCATCCCAAATGGTATCAAGCTCCTGTGCTTAGCACCTGAATCCCTCGACAGCTTTCCCGCCTGTTCTGCCATTACCTCAATATCCAGCTGGGATAAAGATAAAGCGTTTCCCTCTGGTTCTGCAATTTATTTTTAAGGTGGACATAATGCCTCTCTTAACCACCCCACAGAAATACCATGTGGTTTAATCAAAGCATCAGAAAGCCCAAGCAAAAAGTGAACGTCAAGACCTAAGAAAAAAAAAGGGAGGTTGGATCAGGTGACCTCCAGAGGCCCCTTCCAACCTCAACCGTTCTGTGGTTCTGTGATTCAAAATCCATTTGTGAAAAGGCTGAGTAATTAATTTGCTCAAAGATACGACAAAGCAGGCTCCCAGATAAGATCCACCCAGGTGAAATACTGACGCATGGCAGGAGGGCTCATATTTTTTAATACAAGGCATCACATTCACAAAAGAAGACTCCTTCACTTAAATAAAGCAGAACAAAACAAAACAGAACAAAACAAGAACAGAACAGAACACCACAATTCTTATTACTCTTCTGCATTTGCTCTTCCAGGTTATGGGTTAATGGAAATCTGTTTTCAATGCCTGTAAAATTGGCTTGGAAAGGTCATTCATAAGGCTGCACAGTAACATTGTATTCTTGGGGCTTCTCCGTGTGAGAGAGAAATTCCCTTAAGTTGCCGAAGGCAGACCAGCCCACTCTAGCCATCATTTTCCCAAATTGCCCATCAGCCCTCATGTCCAACAGACTCTACACAGGATGTGGAAATCAGGTCCCAGTCAACTACAGAATGTTCAGGAAGAAACCATTCCTGACCAAGGGACTCCTCCAACAAAGCACGTCTTGTGATTAGTCCCATGAGTCGTCTTGTTTTTTCACCGTAGTGAAATTGAGATTACCTGTGTTTCAGTGCTTGGACTGGGGTCTCAAAGAGTAGTCATAAAAAAATAGCCTTCCTTGATAGAAAAAATACTCCGTCCCGGTGTGCCTATGTGAGCGTTTGCACGCAGATGCATGATGGGCGTGGAAGGAAATACGCATCCCCAGTATGCTTAGTACATAAACGGAAACAAAACGGTCCCTTTGAGACGGTATGTAGTGGGTGGGGCAAAGTGGGTGGGTAGATGGTGGGGCAAAACTTTGTTACTCAGAGCCCACCAGAATCAGATCCTGCTTCAGAATAATGAAGGCTCAGTAAAACCCTCCCGGGTGCAAAGCAGCAGCAAGACAAGGGATTTACATGGGTGCAGCTCCCGCAGCACTTTTCCAAACTGTATCCTCCAGTGTCAGACTACATTTGTGGCTTGTTAATGCGGCCTGCCTAGAAGTTGAACTGTCTGTGCAGTTGCTGTTTTCTTCTCTTGGGGAGCGAGTAACTTTAGACGAGGCTCACTTCACCTGAGTCACGATGAGGGTAGATGGCAGGTGCTGAACTGGAAAGGACAGAATATGATTGCAGAAAGTCAGCAACATTATTCTATCTGTCTGTCCATTAAGCAAGAGCTGCCACACTGAAAAGCTCTCTCTCACTCAGTAACATCGGTAGAGGACAGATAGCCAACCTGAACCTTTGCTCACAGAAATTGGTATAAACTTGCATTCCACAGCATACCAGTGCACGTTGCTCTCCCAAGGTCCTGCAAAGAAACAGCATAACAGGGTTGCCCTACTTAGATGAGAAGGAAGCGACTCTGTGTAGAAGTGGGAGCCTACCTACTTTTCCTCCCCAAAGTTGGGGGCCAATTGTGCCTAATATTTCACTGCTCAGGGTGACTCTGTCTCCTCTGAGAGCTGAGCCTGAGGGAGAGCACAGGATAGATGCTGCACGTTTTCCAACCCAAAGCTAGGCAATGCCCCTCCAAACACGGAGAATGGTTGCTCACGCTCCTCAGAAACTAATCTTAACCCCGTATGCTCATGGCACAAAAAATTCCTGACCCAAATGAGCATTCACGCATGGAGCGCGTGGCGTTCTTCCTACAGAAATTGAAGGGGAGGGTCGTCCAGTTCAAGCAGAAGGACACAGGTGGCTGTCTGCTAGAGAGGAGGGCAACGGAATCTCAGTTCCTCTCCAGATAAGGACCATGAGGACACACTGTGAAATTCAGAAGCAATAAAAGTGAAACCAATGGAAGGGAACACATCCGTTTTATTTGTCTACCCGAGGCATCACTCAGCTGCGGAACTCTCCAGGGAGCTGCAGAAAATTATTTCATGATAATGAAAGCGTGTCGTAAACAGAAATAAAGAATTTGCATGGAACATAAATCTCACATTTCAGGGCATAAAGGCAACTATCAATTGACAGGGGAGACAAGAACTTTTTTCAGGGTATTTCTTCACGCAGTTGTATTCTACGTGGGTTTTCACACCCCCTTCTCAAGTGTCTAGTCCTAGCCACTGAAGGAGACTTGCTAGGTCAGCCATGGCTTTTCTACATAGCTGTACAAAGAAAGCATTTCCTGAAGAGTTGTCAAAATTTTTCTACTGAAGTTTATCTGAGAATCGTAAGTTCAGTTTACCCAAGAAGTCAGAAAGTGAATCTTTCTGGTCATTCAGCTTGTGTTCTCACAGCACAAAGTCACTCAGGTAACTGATTAGATTAAGACTTAGTAACCTGTTTTGAAAGCAGAGGGACTCCCAACAGGACTTGGTGACTTGAGGTGTTGGGAGGTAGCAGAAGAAGCTGCATGGTGAAAAGCTGAATCCCTCTGACTGGGAGGATAATGCAAGTAACTCACAGGTCCATCTGTTCCAAGAGATGATGAATCATGTTCAAAAGGAGCCTATTCAGATGGTTCCCTGATCATCTGGGGAATAAGGAGGCAAATTTCCGTAACTAGAATTGACACATGACATAGCAAAAGAGAGCAACGGGGGAAAGAAAGGAAGGGAGAAGTTGCCATCCACTTTATGGAAAGGAAGAATAAGGGGGACGCTAGAGGTAAGCTGAAAACGCATAACGCCAAACATAAACCAGGTATGCAGACCCACTGTGAGGCACGTGAAATGGAAGCCCTTAAAACTATGGCTCATAATTAACAAAAATAGGCAGAATTCCTCATGCTGACGAGTGGCTGACAAAAGCTAATCAAACTCATTATTGTAGCGAGATACCGTCTCATTCGTAGATGGGTAGGACACCACAGGAAACATGAGCAAGCTGCTCCTGTCTTTACGCACAAAAGCTTACTTCGCTGCATAAGGCTAAGGAGCATCCCTCCCAACTACTTGTGCTGGCCCTTGACACGTGAGGGAATCGGGAAAAACATGCCACACAGAAGCGCCCGGAGAGAGGTTTTTGGAAAACCTGCACCTTCACCTTCATTTGCAAAGCGGGAGTTCAAGTGGATTGGGACTAAACAATGAAAAACAGAGTAGCAGCCCACTCTGTGATGAAGGCAGTTTGATTCAGTGAAGAGCGGGGAGATATTGAAAGACCGTTTGATCTCATCTTTGATACCAGACATCATTAGTAGCACGCCTGATATTTGAGAGAAATGCAACAGCATTAATTGACAGGACCTAAACCCATCTCTCCAAAACTACCTTTGCAAGCCTGCTGTTCATCAGACACGTATCTTACGCCTTTCAAGGACCCTTTACTCAGAGGAGGATAAAGAAAATGGCTGAAGGCAAATACTAGTCTCTAGAACAGGTGGTGAGATGTGGTATGGTTCACTTCAAAATTAATCTGGCTCCTCTGATAATACCAACTGCAGTTTAGTATGTGTGCTGCTCATCTCACTTGACATTGGCCACATGAAAGCTTGGCATCCACTTTTGACTAGTCGTCCATGTTAGATAATCAGTGAAGAGAGGTAAGAACTGCTTATATATGATACACCCCAGTTGCCTTAGATGGTGATTTTATGAAGGAGCATCATCTATGGAAAGAGCTGAGATGTTTAGCTGAGACTAGATGTCAAACCTTTTTCTGGCTGTAATTACCTTAGATGATTGCTAGTTCACTGTTGTCCGTTCAATGTTCTTTCTGATGTTACTGCAGATGCAGTTCAAGTATTAATGAACGGGCATGAAAAACAGATGAAACACCTTTATATTTGGCTCTACCAGTCCCTTGCGACAAAGGCTGGAGTCTGACTGAACCTAGAGGATAGTCAGTGAATGACAGGCAGAGGATGACCAAGAATAATACACACAAAGAGCAAACATGCTTTTCCACTACAAGTTTGGTATTTTGCTTGAGCAGTACTCAACAGAGATGGTCAGGACACAAAACCTTTCAGCGCATGGCTGTACCTGCAGAGCAATGGAGCAATGGTTCTAGAGCCTTTTCTTATCAATACTAATTACTTTCTGCTACTGCTCATCTAAGGTAGGTTTGAAGTCATGACTGAGAGCAAAGCTACCCTCTATCGTCTTGCTATAATGATGTATCCCAGCTACAGCTTTTGTGTGAAAGACTTCCACACATTTGACACAGCTACAACTTCTTGGGTACAACTGCCGTGTAGTCCGACATAGCAATGGAGCATACGACAAAATGCTGACTTGGTTCTCAAGCCAGTTCACGTCTTTTAGTGTGCTGGCAGTGACTTTCCGTAGCAACTGTACAAGAAATCCTAGACCAAAGGTTGTATTTGCACAAGAAACTCCCATTCAAGATCATATTACATTGGTTTTGGTGCTGCTTATAGTCAAGCAAGTTAGACTAGTGCTGACACGAGTATGTTTCTACTTACCATACCTCCAAGTGAAATGCAGGCATTGGCAAAGAGTCGTCTGGTCTCCTCCCTTCTGCCCTAGTTTTAGGGCACTTAGAAGTTAGGCTTTGCTACAGTTTTTACTAAAATGTGGTCTGTGAAGTTGTAAATGGTTGTAGAGTTGGGCAGGGAAACTTCAGTATCGTCTATCGCTATATTTTTGCAAAGTTAAGGATTTGGGGTGATTTTGTTTCTTTTTTAATATCTTTGCTTACTTCTGTGGGGCTTTCATCTTCCCTATGCCAAAGTATCACATCCCTCACATTTTCTCCAAGACAGATAACTAGAATTACCCATTACTGTCTTCCAAACCACCAACCCTCCTGGTGGAACTGTTCTGTTAGAATTCATAGTAACAAAAGAGACATAATATTCGACTTGTTATTTTTCAGTTACCTTAACTGAGTTATTTGACACTTCACAGTTACCACAAGATGAAGCTATAAAAAAAGAAAGAAAAAAAAAAAAAAAGAAGTATTTCCACAACTCTTATTGGCAATTAATCTTATATTGGTACTTTCAGTACACTAGCACTAAAGTAAAAAAGATATCACACAAAATGTTTCTTACAGGAAACGCTCTTTGTAGTCTCGGTTACATGATGTACTTGTGTTGCAGTCTTTCCATCTGGAGAAACTGCTATGTGAAATTGCCTCCATTAGATGATGCCTCTTAAACTTCTGGGTACTCTAAAGAAATATGCATGAATAAGAAGGACTGATTTGTACCAAGCTATTTCTCAGAACAGAAGTGCACAGATCGTCCTAGCCTATATGACATCTTTGCCATTTCCCAGTATGCTGACTGAATTATGAATAGTTTGCATGTGCAAAGGGGCAGAACAGATGACACATGAAAATCGGTACAACGTCATACTGATGCAGGGATTCGGCTACGCACCACCCCCCACCCCCCACCCCCGCCAAGTATTTCTATTCATGCAGATGGACTTTGGATGAGGACCTTCAGAGGTCTGCACTGAAACAACAAACAACTGGACTAAGACATACAGCTTTAGTCAGGGAAGAAGAAAGACATTGGGATCCCCTTTTCCTGAAATGACTTCAAGATCAGTTTTCTTCAGAGGCCTGTGCTGCTTAACAAGGGGGAAATCACTTGCTGGAACTCCCACCTAAATGTTCACATTCTGCCCCTTCTAGCCAGGTATTGCTGCTTGTCCATCCCAAACCGTGTTTCCTTTTGTGAACAGTTCATCTGAACTGAAAAACAGCGCAAGCCTGCATGTAGTTTTAAAAAGACTGGTTTGAGAGAGGTGGTAATATCAACAGCGGTTTTAGCCCTCTTCTATTCTTACTAGCAGCAAATTATAAGTAGCTCATTTCACATGGAATTTAAGAGGATCTCGTGCTGCTCTCGCACTTTGCTTCACCTTACGGTAAGGTAACAGCAAGGTTACTTCACTGAATGATTTAGACCTGTCCACCTAAAAATGAAGAAATAACAGGAAGATGCACTTCTTAACACACAAAACCTCACTCTAATGTAAAGCATCTCCAGCTTTCACTGACAACAATAAACTCCTTTGTCCTCCCTTTCTATTCTGTTTTTTTTTTTTCTCCTCAAAAGTGCGAAAGTATATACACAGCATAATGCAAATATTTTTTGTAAAATCACCTCCTCTGAAAAGTACAGTTTGCTCTGCTTTTTGGATTTAATTTCATAACTAGGGACTTCCCACACAACGTAAAGTTTCAGGACAAAATGTACAGCAAGAAACATACACAAGTTTTAGGAATAAGAAGTGACATATTATTTCTGGAAGTGAGAACAACTTTTCTACTGTCAGTTTCCTGCACTGCACTGGCCCTCAACTCTCTGCAGTGAAAATCAGTCTAAAGCAAGATGTCTTCCTTTAGAACTTAAGAAACGCGGCTATGAAAGAAGCAGAGTTGTTGCTGTGAGAGGCAGGTTCTTCCTTCCTCAGAGAAACATGTCCTCAGCTCCCAATTCCTGTTGACTTGATCCCTGCCCCCAAGTAGGAAAAAGACTCCTTTTTCCCTCTTCCAAGCACTGATTACATCAATGGACAGACGCTTAGTGCTAGACCAGTAGTCCCAATAGCCAGTCACTACACTTCCTCTGCTTTCCACGCTAAAATACAAATCCCCTCAAAGGATTGGTAGTGTTCCCCAGTGCCAGGTACGGGCTGGAGCTTTCGTCTGATCTCAGCAAGTCTCACTGCCAACTTCCTCACGGGGGGCAGCGGAGGAGCAGGTGCTGATCTTCTCTCTCTAGTTGTTGGAGTTTCAGAAACTCTTCTGGTTTTTTTTCTGTTAAAGGAATTTTTCCCCATACGGGTTGCTAGGGGGA
>JAVJGG010000074.1:52136418-52179671 GCA_035590195.1 Aviceda cuculoides
GTTACTAGTGTCTTCCTTTCTGTTCTATTAAACCGTTCTTATCTCAACCCCCGAGTTTTACTTCTTTTCCTGATTTCCTCCCCCATCCCACTGGGGGGGGAAGTGAGTGAGTGGCTGCATGGTGCTTAGTTGCTGGCTGGGGTTAAACCATGACAACTTTAAAATGCATTTTAAAGGCCTGTTTTGAGGCTGGCCAAGTCTAACTACAGAGATGACTGGAACGTCATGGGTTGCCAGTCACTTCTTAGCCTCACTCTTGTTTTCGACTGGGTAAAAGAGTTTCCCACTCTAACCCAGACTGTAATAGCAAATTAAATACTAATATTTCAAGGAGATTGTATGATGCTAATCTGCTTTCTTTTAGTGTGTTGAAGTAGAAACCTGTACTGCTGTATCTCTTTTTCTCATTAGGGCAGTGCTACAAAGAAGAAGCAGAAGACCAAGCATGCATGTTAGACAACAACTGCTGCAAAAGCAGGAATCCACAGACTTAGGGACACACACTGCAGCCCGATGCTCTGACAGACCACAGCCACTGCAGGAAGAGCAAGTGTTTTGTTGGTAAGTGGTTATAAGGACCATAAGGGCTCTTATATGCAAACTGCTTCTCTGAACCTAGTGGGCCAGTAATCATGTCACCCACTAGGTTAGAAGATGACCCCCTGGAAGGGATTTTCCAGTTATTGCAGCACCCTGAAGCAACAGCAAGAGGCTGTTGGACACAACAAGGATGTTTTCCAGAGGTTCCACTGGCTGCATTCGGAAGCACTGAGGAGGCATTTGAACACCCTGATTTACCCCACCGGCTTTTGTGAGTTCTTATTCAGCAGTAGGAATGGCTGATCCTGAGGT
Source organism: Aviceda cuculoides (assembly GCA_035590195.1). Classification (NCBI taxonomy): domain Eukaryota; kingdom Metazoa; phylum Chordata; class Aves; order Accipitriformes; family Accipitridae; genus Aviceda; species Aviceda cuculoides. The sequence continues at coordinate 52,137,271 of JAVJGG010000074.1, forward strand.
TCAAGGCAAGACAATACATAGGAGAATACAGCTTAGTTAATTTAGATCAGGTATCACTACATGAAGCGTATGAAAAATTTATTCAGGCTGTAGAGCAGATTTTTGTTCATTTACACCATCTGTTTGAACCTGGTGATTATGCCCAGCTCTGTCTTGAAACTGCTAGCATGCATAACTCCTTGTAATCTCACACTATTAATTTATGCTGTATGAAGGCTCTGAAATTTTTAGACTTGGTCAGTACTGTTTTGCAAAGTAAAAGAGAACTATGTTTTGATCAGCCTTTCTACCTAGCTACCATTATTGTAAAAGCCATTAGGAATGGGGTATGCAGAACCCTACAGTCTATCTTTGATTCCAGAACTATGGACAAAAAGTGGTGTTATTTAATTCATCTAAATAATAGTCACAATAGCTCTGTTTTACTGGGAGCCTTACACAGACCTTACAGCTGTGAGGGATCTAACATGCAGAATTGTTACGCAGAGCAAAAGAGCTACATGACAAACTGGGGTGGGCTGTGCACAGGAAGGTCATGCTGAGTGACATCTCCTTTTTTGAGAATCGGCAATGTGTAAATATATGCATCATCCTCCTGTCTGGGGAGAAAAAGGGTTGGGGGACTTTTAGGCTAAATGATGGTCTTCAATATCTCAAGATCTGCTTCCTCCTTTTACACGATTAACATTATTATGGTATTAAGTATGTTAGGAAGGTATTTGGGGTAAAAAACTTTTGTGAACTTTGTCATACATTGTATAACCATGGCCACAGCAGTAAATATTATTGCTAGCTCTCCTTGTCTCACTACTGTGCAGTTAACTTGGGGACAGATAAGGTGCCCCAGTTGGAGGCTGCTGTGCAGGTCTCAGGGATGTTTACAGAGGCACACGGCCCTGGCTGTTAAAAAACAAATTGAATGTTTGGCTAAGATTTCTGTGAAAAGTGTAAAGCCTATGTAGAAAAATATCACAAATGTAATGTCTGGACATGCAGGCTGTGTAATGTAAACGAGCACAGGTGTTTGATGCCCATGATCAAAAATCCAGAGGCAGGGCATATTATCTATGACATGAGACATAGGCAGGAAACTGGGACACATAACCCAAACTACATTTTTACCATGGAGTTAACACCAGATGCCCCTTGGGATGAAGAAGAAGGGACAGAAAGGAGAACTGAATGAGAATGGAAGGACACATGTCTTGTGGACTTTGTTCAGTTGTTTGTGGACACAAAGTTTTGGGGCTTCACTTTCCTAGCACATTATGCCAAGGGCTGGGATGCTCACTTTGTTGTTAGCTTCTGAAGGTAAGAGTGGATGTGCAGTTTATCACCCAAGGCAGTGAATTCGTATGCATATAAATATCCAGCTTGAGTATACATTTCACTGACTCTAAATTTTCTACCCATGAAATTAAGCAGCCCTCCTCAAGCTTTGGGTATTGAGGGCTGGAAAGGTTATTTCTTCCATTTTTTCAACACTGCTGGAAACTGAATTTATGTGGGGCTTCTTCCATCACTGGAATATTATGGGGTAGATAGCATGATGCTTGAAGAGGAAAAACAGTTCTCGGCATGGCACACAGCTAGTCAGGATATTTTTGACTTGCAAAATCAACTGAGTTACTATTGCCAACAAGATGTAGCAACTTGAAATCATACAGGAATGAGATTATGGTGATAACCCGTCACACATTCTATGAGAAAGAAGACAGTGAAAAGGTGAAGGTGAAGATCCCTTACAGTTGCACTATACTGGCCACTATTTGCATGTCCACACACTGGTTTATATTTCTTAAACCTAACACGGTAGCGCTCTTCCTTCACATGGCTATCATTTGAGGAAAAAGAGATATGTAACACCCTTCAGTGGTATATGCATGTGGCTGAAAAGGAAAAATTTGTAATCTGTCAAGCATTACAAGGTGGTGAATATCAAATAGGATCCTACACCTTGATCGACTATGCAGTTATTGATGGGGTGCCAACAGCTTTTGAATTTAATGGGTACTTTTTCCATGGCTGTATCAAATGCTATCATGAAAATGATCAGAACCCTCTGCCAGGGACCACCTTTGGCTATTTGTATTATACAACGCAACAAAAGAGGGACTACCTAAAGAGAACCGGTTTTCACATCATATTAATATGGGAGCATGAGTTGGCCACTATGACAAAATCAGATGGGAAGCTTGCACAGTTCTTGCCCAGGACCAAACTGCCCACACCACTGGTCACCAGAGATGTGCTTGTTGGTGGCAGGACAAATAGCATTTGTCCATGTTACAAAGCAGCTTCCAATGAAAAGATATAGATTTCTATGATTTTACTAGCCTCTCTCCCTTCATCCACAAAACAAAACAAGTCTTTTGGACTCCCCAAAGTTATTTTTGAGAATTTTGACACCCTGACAACCTGCTTTGGGATGGACAAAGTAAAGGTGTACTTGCCTCATGGGTTGTTTTCTCCCTGTGCTTCCTATGCAGACAGAAGTGGACAAACCCCTTGAGACCCCTGAGGCCTCTGACCAGGAGGAGTTGGATTATGTGCACACACAGTATCAGAAGAATGCAGAAGTACACTAGGGCAACGCAAGACTATTTCTTCCTGGGACAGCAAGGGAAGCTGTGCTGTTCATAACCATGCTCACTGGTTCTGGAGAAACACAGGTCCTTAGGGAGCCAGTTGCTCAGGTAAACACCTAGAAATGTTTCTTTGGCATAGTGGTCTGCTGAAAAAACTCAAGGAAGCTGTTCAACGTCCATCCTCACATGCAGTCGAAGAGCACATGTCTCCACTGGTTTATTTCTACCATGTCGTCAAATACCCTGTACACAATCATATTAACAGTGGTGATCAAGGGCCCTGCAAAGTGCACTTCTGCTCTCAGGTTTTCTGTTTTTACCTGAAAATAGCGATCGGCAGATTCTTTGTCTGGAAATAGGTCACAGGCAAACTTGGTGTAGCCACTGGTGAACTCTTCCCTGTCAGCTGTCAGGGAATGGCCTGCCAATCATCTGAATGAGCCATATGTACTCTCTCACACAGACATTCTCAAAATGCAGTGCTGGCACTGGGTTTCACTGGCATTAGTTCACCATCCACATACAGGGCCACAAAGTTTATATCATAATGCTTGAGTTGAAAGGGTTCTTAGCATAACAGCTGTTAAAAGCATTGCAATCTATGAACCCAATAACAAGAATTTTGTGCAGCTGTTCCAGAAACAAATTTTCCTGGTTGCTGATACAGCTGCCAGCTGGTGTGCTGGACACTTTCATGCCCATCTGGTGCACTGGCTGTTTTGCATTAGACATTAGTAATGCCCCACTGTGCCCCAAACGCACTCCAGGTGCCACCCACACTTTCTTCATAAACAGCAAGGCATATGTAATGACCAGTCCCTGCTGCTGGGGAGCTGATCAAACATAAACTGTCTTTGATGCACATCAGCTCATTTTTACATTCACACTGTTCAACAAAGGTTGCCTTGAAAGAACAGATCACCATGGAGTCCAAATAGTTCAGTCCTACTCTGGGCCATCAGAGCCAACCAACCGTTGCCTAAGTCGCTGATTACCAATGTGATCCAGTGTGCCCACTTCCTGCTGCCCGGCTGTGTGATTGCAGAACAACGCCATGGAGAAATGCACTGACAATGTGTCATGGCTGTAATCAAGAGGCAACTCAATGAGGGTGTGACAGCTGGTCCCCCAGCGTAACCTCCAGCTAGCTGCAAACAGAGTCTAGTGGGTAATTCATGAGGCCCACAGGCTCACCAGCAAATGGGTTGGACCTGTCAGCTTTTACAATCTTGCAGCAAAGGTACAGTAGGGTGTTGTTCAGATCTACATAATCTTCCCCATTCTCAGCTATGAAAAGTCCAGAGGTACTGACTCTTTGCAACAGTAAGAAGTGAAGGCACCTCAATAAAAAGGCTTTTCTCAAAGGAAGTCTGTGTTGGGCACACTTCAAACAAACCCAGCATGGATTTGGTACACTCTTCTGAGCAGCCATGACTGAAAGCCATCCCTTTAAAAATACATTTCCTTTTCTACAGGTAGAATGGGACCTCTTTCTCTGGGTTTTCTGTTTCTTTTGCACTGTTCAGCCTGGCTTCTTGTTCTTTTTCTTCTTTTCATCCTAGCCAGGCTGTTGTCTGGTGTCCCCTTCCTTTTTCTTTTAAGGGGCTGGGTGGACCTTCCCTCTGGGGCATGACATGCACTGCTTTCTTTTACTGCTTTTTGTTTGGACATAAATAAGTGCCATGCCTTCCTGATTTGCTGGCATTTCCAACTTGTTTGGGACAACCTTGGAAACATGTCCAAATGTGTTTTTCAGTATCTTGAGTGGTGCTGTTAATGTGTTGCTTAACAATTTCCAAACCCCTTTTCAGTCATGGGATTGTCTTTCTAAAGAGGCTACAGAATATACCCACAACATGCTTCACACAAACCAGCTTAAAAACCAGGGAGACCATTGTCAGCCTGGGCTCTATAATAGTTCACATGCAAGGATGGGTCGCCATAATTTTTTACCACTACCATTTTGGTGTGGTTTCTTAAAATATTAGATACTTCCAGAGTTGAAGATGCAGTTCACAATCATTTACCCAAAGCAAAATGAGATGTGTTTATGCTGGTCAGTCTTTATTTCAATGCTGATTGTGTTGATGTGCTAGTGTTCTACCAGCACATAGTGCAGCTTATCATACGTCACTGTAATGACCTCATTGTTATTATCACTGGTTGAACACAGACTAATAATGGAATCACAAATTCCCCAACAAGTTGGTGCTTTGCAAAATGTGTGTAGTGATGGAGCGAGTTAAAAACTCCAGTGATGTCCATCAGACAGGGCAATTTCTTAGCAGTAACCTACAGAGAAGCCTCCAAAATACATGTTAGATCTCTGTAGAACAAGCGTAAGGATTTTATCTGCTTTAAGCTTTGTTTTTACTATGACGGGGTCACCAACCAGGTCCACTGTTGGAGAGTTGATGGCTGAAGTTCCCTTCTGGGCGTTAATGTGATGGTTCGCATGTTCCATCAACATGGAAAGGGACAGATAGATAGTAGCCTTTCCACAAAGTATACTGCCATATCTTACCCTGCAGTGGTATTTCAAAGGTAGCATCTTTGCTGATGTTATCCCAGCTGTGCAGGTACAGTATTTCCACCAGCCCCATCTCCCACCTGCCTGAGGACTCTAGGTGCCTCACTAGCTCTATGGTAAAGTTCATGCTGGTGTATTGTGGAATGATGCCAGTGCTGGCATTGCTGGGCCGCATGATGTTCTATGATCCCCTGTTTGCCACCCTTCCTTTTTCCCCTGATCTGCTGCTAGTCACTAGATGTTCCGGACATGGGAAGCTCCTGTCCAACCGTTAAATTTCTGGGGGCAGCCTCAACACTTCTCCAGCAGCTGTTTTCTTTCTTCCTTTCCCTTTTGCAGAGATGTTCTTCCCAATTCAGTAGATTCGGTCCTCTTCAGGATTCATTTTTTGAAGTTCTTCAGGGTAAAATGTCCCCTCAATTGCTTTGTGATCACAATCTGTTAAGTAGTATGCAGGCAGCTTTCCCTTTTTCACAATTTCAGCTACTACAAAAATTTCATCTGCAAACATCTGCTCATAACCTTTCTCAAATCTCCTTTTTGTTCTAGACTCCCTGATACAGTCTCCCTTTTTGTGCAGAGGCGCAGATTCTTTAAACACAACCCCATATATGGTTTTCCAAACCCTTGCAGATTTTAAAATATTCATGTCCACAGGTGTGGCTCTGATAGCTTGGTGGAGGTTATGGTTATAGCTCTTCATGAACTTTGACAACACATCAATGTAGCAATACGTGTTGCATGTTGTAAAATATCTCCACACCTTGGTTTTGAGCATCCTGTTAAAATGTCCTATGACAGAGGTTTTTACTTCTGTACTTACTGTACTTCTTACATTATGAGTAATAACGTGGTGAACATTATCTGCTTTAACAGCATGTTTAAAGGCTGGTTTAAAAATCCTTTTCCCTGGTCCATCTGTAATTTCTCAGGCTTGCACTGTCTTCTGAGGTCGTTTAAAAGCCCCAGCTACCTCAGAACGTGTTTTGCCTTTTGGATCAATGGCTGAGGCAAGCTTGGATAATATGCCTATCACTGATAAGACGTACTAAACAGCATCATGATGATGGAAAACTGTTGCATATCCACCAAGTCTGCTTCCCATGGTGCATCCACCTCAGCCACAGCCACCTGTTTCTTTTAAAATACTTTCTTGCTGCCTTGTCTAAGCTATAAGCACCCTGGTTTGCAAGCCAGTTGCCAGTTGGCTTCTGTAGAGATCAGCAGTTCACCTTTTAGAAGCTTCAAAAAGGGGATGTATATCCCCAAAGCTTCCCACCTCCTCAGGAGGACAGTAGATTTCTGCTAGCAGAAGCTGTGGCATAGAGGTCTACTCCCATGCTATTACCCCTGCTTATGAAAGGAAACACTGGACAATCAATTTAACTCAATTACAAAGAAACTCTGCTAATGGGCAATGAGGAGAGTTGGTTACCAGTCAGACTTCTCCAGGATTTTTCCTTTTTTTTTCACTTGAGCACCACTGTCACTTCTGTGCCCATGCTCCTTTCTTTGGCGGCTGCAGGCCCAGACAGGAAGGCAGACAAGTCATGGCATGCTCCCAATTCTCCCTCACTCAGTCAGACAGAGCTTCCTGAAACCTTTTGTAAGGTCATTGACCTAAGAATAAGGCAACAAATACAGCAGCAGACTGCACCCCATAGTGGTCTTACAGGTAGCTACACGATCCCCCCCCCAACCATGGGCAAAGGGAGCTCTCCCTGCCACCCACCCTCTCTGCGTGGCACACCTCCAAATCCAGTTTGTGGTTCACAAGCCCATCGGCTGATAGGTTCAACTTTACCCAGTCCTTCAGGTTCAACTTCACTCCTTCATTGCTGACTCCACTACCTTCATCCCACCCTGAGCAGCACAGAGGGATGGGGATTAGGGTCAGTTTGGAACAGCTCCTCCCTGCTGCTCCTTCCTCCTCACACATTTTTCTGAATCGTGGTGATGATGTAGGTTTTGGGGGGCCAATTGAGACTGTCAAGAACAGTGTAACATTTGATAATCCCTATGAGGAGTAGTGAGGTCAGAAGAAAAAAATCTCATCTACTCAAGATTTTGCCTTTGCCTACAGCCAATGGAGATACTGGCTTCCAGAAAGAGTATTTATAGACAAGTCGTGGCCTTTCTCCATTACACCTTCTACCCTTTAGCATGCAATACTGTTCTGGTCGTCAAGGTGCTGTGACTTGGTTGCTGTTCCTTGCCTGGTCTGCCTCCTACGCCCTGGGAATCCTGCCTTCCTTGTGCTCTGCAGTCCACTAAGCGCTGCCAGGTGTTGGGCATGGAAATGCTGCAGGCAGAAAACATGAGAAAAGGAAAAACAGGAAAACTCTGCCTGGCTGTAGCTCTGCACAGCTGTGCATTCTCCATTGTTTGGCATCTCACTTGCTGGATGACAGGAGATGCTCCAAGGTACAATGTACATAGTCAAACACGGCCTGAAACTGTAACTTAAAGGAGGGAATGTCAGTTTTGGGGAGTGGTTGGTTGTGTGCAGATCTCAAACTGGGCAGTTTCTGTTCTTAGCAGGGCAGATTAAAGAACAAGTGAACTGCACGTGTCATGACTGTTTTTTATGCAGTTTAAACGCTGGTGGAGCTCAAAGAGCTGACCTGTGTGTGCATGTTGACAGACCTCTGTATGTTCATGTCCAGGTGCTTTCTTTTCTTAGTGTTAAGAGTTGACTACAAGTGCCCGAGTATTTCAGCAGGAATGTGTGAATGGGTAACCTTGTCTTCCATGACTTAAAGCCACACATGCTATTCAAAACGCAGGATCCAATCCTGTGACAGCTTCTGCAGCCCCAAAGACCCTACAGGAGCATAACAATATGGTGGAAAAGGCCAAAACCTGCAGGTGCTTTTCTGATAGGAGACTCTCCACAGCTTCCAGACCAGGCTATGAGAAGAGGACGCGTTGCCCATGCAGGATGTTTCCACATATATAGAGGGTACATACTCAGAATACTGTGTCAGGAAAAGCATCCTTGGACTTAACACTATCTTAATATATGGTTTGGTCTCTTGGTGGTGAATAGATGGCAAAACAGCATCATCAACCCCTGCTTAGTTGAATCTGATCCATATAAATAAATAATAAATAATCCCCTGCTTAGTGTGTTTTTAATAGTATACTCCCAACCCAGATCATCCATAGTTAGAGCATGTTCTTCCAATCTCAGCACTCTGCTCTTAAGCATTTATTTGACTGGAAGAAGAGAGTAATTCTTGCCAAAGCTACAGCTGATCCACTAGTGTCACTAACATAAATCCTAAATTCAACTGGTTTTGTTTTTCTTGCTATAGCTGGAGGAACTGAATATTCTACAGTGAGGATAGGATGGCAGGCTAACACAAGAGTAGAGAGAGAAATTATTTATTTAGAACACATTAGGAACACTGTTCACAGTACATCATAACAGGCTGACTACATAATGGGATGACCATAAAAAGGTGACTTAAAGCAAAGAAAAGACAAAGCATAGATTATAGGCTAGTTGTGCAAACTGGTGTTTTTTTCCCTCCCATAAGCAAAGCTGTATGAATAAAGACTCTCTCATACTATTTCTGCACAGGTAAAAGACTGATTTACTCAATCTGTACATTTTCTTTATTTTTTATAAACATACCAATACTTAGATTAACACTTCCATATAGTTTACAATGTTTAATTTAAATACAGTATTATGTCTCATTGACTTGTTGACTTAAGGTGCAATTTATCAAAACCTACAGTAAATATTTTCTTCTTCTCTTAATCAGTTCTCTTTGGCACGCGTCTGGTTTATTTAAATACAAAAGTGTAGGATTTAATTGAGTATATAACACTGCAGAAACTTGAAGGTTTTTTAATTAGCATATGAGTGCAATTTTAGGTTTACCACAAGCTTATTTACAAACAAAGAACTGTAGATGAATTTCAGTTTACTTTAAATAGAAAATGGCTATCAACTTTAATGTGCAAGGCAAAAAAATCTGTTACAGCAACTCCTCCCTTGAGAGAGTGATTTTTGCACCATGGAAATCTTGTATAAAATGTTTTAGAAAATGGAGATTTCTTACGAGGAAGTTCTTGGTGCTTCTTATCCTACAGCAAGCCACCTGAAGACATGACTTTCTGGGTCCAGAAATGCTTCACAAGATACAGTTTAGATGACATGTTGGCACTGTAGTAGTGTTGCAGCGACAAACTTGCATGTTCAACTGGCAAACTAAACCAAGGAGCAAAAAACCAACCAGTCTGTGTAAAAAGTGTAGTGACAGTGGCTTCTTTCTAGAAAAAGGTATGCTTCCTATATTCTTGATATTGTATCTTTTTTCATTCCAAGGAGGAAAGGTTTAGACTTTGCACTATGCATTGCTATATTGTCTATTTTCATCTTCATGTCCTCTGCCTACTTTTGGGCTGCTTAATATTTGGTTAGAGTCAAAGGTGAACAACAGTAAACGGACTTATTTCTGCTTCTGATAGAAAAGTACTAGGAGGCCATCAAAGTGGACCTAAATCAGTGAAGCATCACTTTACAAAAACTCTTCAAATGCCAGAAGAGCAAACCCACAACAATCTACTTCACATCTGAAGGCCAATACCAGCAGTTGGCATTCACATGAAAGGCGTGGGGAAACCTAGCTACATAAACACTGGCAATCCTTGCATGCCCATTTATTTCGCAGTTAAGGAACAGTGAAACCCTGTTCACAGTAAAACACTTATTACAAGGCCTTTCTGGTCTGTTCCTTCCTGAATCACCCAAGTGGTATCCTCTCAGCTGCAGAAATGAGTATTTTGGCACATGATCAAGTTACAGTAGGTGTGAAGTACAGTGCAATCTGTTCAGAAGGCAAGGATGTTAAAAGGGATTTCATACAGGTGCTTTGTAATGTGGGTAAGATGTGAACTGCTGTGCTACTCCTGAGTAAAACATGTTTGGCTGTTCAAGTTAAGATACCCATTTATGAGCATGCTGATTCCAAAGAGGCAAATGATAGCCTCAGCAATAGTGTATATTCTTAACAAAAAAAAAAAAAAAAAAAGTATTTTACAGCTGTCTTTTTCTTCAACTTATCAGCAAGGACTAAAAGTGGTGAGTTCAAATTGCTGGGAGAGGTGGTGAGAAGGGGGCAGAACTGGTGAGGAGAATCAGAGTCTGTGTAATAAATCAAATGCACGTGAGATGCAATTCATTCTCAATTATCCTTTAAGCTTTTTGAGATATTGCATTATGGCCGTGTCCTTTAGTGTTCCTGTTCTACCTGAAAGCTACTGGCTTTAGAACTGAGATGTCTGCGTGAAGGATATGGTGTCAGACTTATCCACAGCAAAGCCTCCATTGACGTATGATTTCTTCGTCTCTGTTTCATCATTATCAAGTATTGTTGTTTCCAAGGCAAAAGGATTCACTATGTTGACTTCAGAGGTGACATCCATCTGCTCCAGCTCCTTTTTAGAGAGCTTCTCCACTATCCCTGTACCAAAGGCATCTCCCAGGACATTCACCATTGTTCTGAATCGATCCCTATGGAATAAAAATGTTGTCAGACATACCACTCTGTAAGTTACTTAGAAAATACTTAGTAAAAAGTAAGCTACTCTAGCAAATGCAGAGCTGTTTTTTTACCCAGTGCAGATTTGGTGTAATTCTCCAATTAAAAGAAAAAAATCTTGTAGAACAAGAAGCAGAATTTTCCCCACATGTATTTGAAGAAACCTGGGCTCACTTTCATAACAAATTTGTACAGGGTGTGCAAAACTGCAAGTCACATCACTAGTCTGTTAGAACAGTAATCACATTGTTGTGCCTTTCAAAATGTTGTAGGAATCACATCTCAGGCCCTGAAGTATGCTACGCAGCTGGTTCTCTTTGTGATGAGACTGCTTTTATTGGGAGTAGAGACTGTGAGGTGCAGCAGAAAAGTCTGCATTGTGCCTTTTGTCTTTCTAAGTAATTTCCTCAGCCAGAGGCGTGCCTAGCCTAGTATCTTCAGTATTCTGGCCCAAACCCTGGAAATGGGAAAGGCTATCTTCTGTTAGCTTCTCATTGTTAATGGACTGAAGTACAAAATCGCATTGAACAAGTCACTTAGAGGAATATGATACTTCTGTACTGTTGATTTTTCTCCCAACAGGAATGTGACTTGCAGGCCTTAAAAAACTGCCACTACTTGTCAGAGGAGCAACAAAACCAAGCAATATAGCAAAGTCTGAAAATTGGTGTGGGCGTAAGGTAGAGACAGTGGAAGGTCATGCTTCCTTGTTTTTTTTTTCAGCTACCCAGCACTGCAAGGGCTTTGTGGCACAATGAAGAAAATGTGGCAGAAACCTCTGTCTGTGGAGAGATGTTGAGGTGGATATATTCACAAATAGAAGGGACGGCAAAAACAAAAGTGAAGTAAATCAGCATGTCTCATATACATATTCTTCAACTACAGCTGCTGATCTCCAGTGCTAAAAAGTGCCCATGTATTCTCCATGTTCATAATACTTGGATTCTATTCCCAAAATTTTTCTATTCTTCTTTGAAAACATGGAAGTACTCCTCAAGCCTATGTAATAAAACCTTAGAAAGTTCAGAATTAACTAGAGGATTGTTAATGAGCCACTAGTAGCGGGTTGCAAAATAATACATATTAGGTAATAAGTACAAAAGGCGAAAGTGTTAATAATCTACATGTCATCATGATGTGCATTCCATCTGCTGAGGTGCAAAATGCACTGGCAATGATCCCTGGTACATGAAATTAATCTTTAATTTGCTTTACACAGCAAAACACTTTAATCTGAAACATATCTCAATTAGAATCAGAAACAATTTGAGTTCTTTGTCTGTTTCATGGTGGAAAAGCTAGCTTCCATGTATTTGTACTGTGCCTAAGAATCACATAAATTATGGACTTTTAAAGTGGAGATGAGATCAGATTTGTAAAACTATGATTACTGTGAGAAATAGGGAATTACTGTTCCCTTTCTCTCTCTCACTCCTGTAAAAGAATTAGAGGGCATCAAATGAAATGATTAGGACATAGATTAAAACAAACGAAATTAAATATGTCTCTGTGCTACACTGTTAGGTTGTGGAATTCCTCTCCACAGGACTTCTGGAAATCTAAAAGTTTATATGGGTCCCAAAAGCAGTGAGGCATTCATGGAAGAAGAAGAAATCTCTTGAGAACTGTTAAAACAAAAACCACCTCTAGCTCAGGAATTCTGTGTGGTGCAATTTGCAGAAGGGTAGGAGAGTACTTTGGGAAAAGAACCAATATACTTCTGTTCTTACACTCTTTTTCAGACACCTGCTCTGAGCCAGTGGTTTGTACTGATCTTCCCCAACCTTAGTGAAATTAAATGCCAACTGGGCAAAGAGAGCTGGAGAAAATGAAATTATTGTGGAACACAGCAAACAAACCTATCAGACCCTGTTGCAGACAGCTGATGGGGAGAATGTACTTATGGCTGGAGCTGTTTGGAGCAATTAATGCTTATATAGAAATTGAATTGATTCTTGGATCCATTCAACAGCCCTGGTTTTCTGGAGATTGGCATTTCTCTCTACAGCTTGCAAAATTGAGTTATATAATCAAATAAATTATATATATATATATATGTGAAATACATAGATTGCTGCCAGATATCCTTCAAGAAAATGATTGGAAAGGGTGGGGGAGGAACAGGAATGCATTTACCTTGAGTGTAAATATACACCTAAGAAGAAGACATGCAGAGACTATGAAATAATTAAGATCTCTGCACTGATACCAATGAATTACCATCCATGCTGAGTTGCTGCAGGTGAACAAGATCTTGGTCTGAGCACTAAAGCTAGCAGTTTAGGAGACAAAAAAGCTGTATTACAACTAAAGCTATACTCCTTAAGTTGTGAATCCTGTTACTCTCTCAGTGAATCATGGGACAAAACTGAATGCTGATGTCCTTCTGAACTCCAGAATACACTCTGTGATTCTTTGGGCTTTTGCAAAAGTAGCAGAGAAACATCTCTGTGTAAGTTGAGCAGAAAAGATTTCTGGAGAAAATGCTCTTCTCCAGAGAGAGCTGCTTAATGGGACTGAGGAGTTTTGATGTGCTCTGAGGTGAGATGGTTGGGATCAGGCACAAGGAATGCTTTCTGAGCTTGTATGTGTGTGCTTGTTGATTAAGGGGCTGGGTCTTTAAAAAACTCTCAGTGAAGAAAAGCCCTAGCAAAGTAATGCTGGCAGCACAGGCCCATATACAGCCTGCCACATGTGTGCATGTGGCATCCAGAACCATCTTTTCTTAGTTCATGTTGTGCTCCACTACTTACTCATCAGTGTATGGATTTTATGTGCTTTGTGGAAATCAGCTTGTGGCTGCATTTCATTTTTATGAACTGCGTACAAATTTAGCATAACATGGTGGCAGCTGGCACTCCAGAGGCACTCCTAGGTACTGTCAAATTTATCTTCCCGAGTATTATGGTCATAATTTGTTAATGCTGTGGCCACTACTTTAAGGTTGACAGCACTTCTGGGTGTGAGATTATTCACTGCCATCCCATGCAGTGGGACTTCTCTCAGAATTAAAGCCACTACTGCATTCAACTTTATATTGAATAAGCCTGGCCATAAGAATAATCTTTCTCCAATTCCTGCAACAGTCCTTAATGATTTTGTTGCCTTCTTTCTCAGACCCACATGTTCCCACACAACTTATGTAAACATTAAAAAAAATGAAAAAGAATTAAATATTGAATGCCTTAAACTTACAGAAGCCAGTCAACTGCAATGATCAGAGTAACATCCTCGGCAGGCAGGCCAACAGCGCTCAGTACAATCACCATGGTGACGAGTCCGGCTTGGGGGACACCTGCAGCTCCAATGCTGGCTGCTGTAGCTGTGACACTAAATCCCACATAAAGCCCAGAAAAGGCATTCAGAATACATGTTGCTCACAGAAAATCTATTGTTCTGGCACAAATAGGCTTATTTCACTGCAAGAAGGAAGCACAAATGTTCCAGTTTTCCTCCTGAATAGTATCAACTCAAAGTCTGGTGACAAGTTTATGGGACAAGTCAAGTATAGATACTGTTATGGTTACACTGCAGAGTAACAGGCAATGCATGACTAACAAGCTAACTGGACGGATCAGAGGTAGAGGCTGAGTTGGGTTTGCAAGTGTTTGCAGTGAAAGAATAATGGCAATTTCCAGAACGATGCTGTATACCAGCCGCATGTCCTGGCACATCCCACCTCCTCATCAGGTTGCACAGGCGAGGCCTCAGACCAAGAACTGAGAACATTACTTTTGGTGCTGTGAATGATAGCTTCAACTTTCCCATGAGGTATCGAAAATTAATGTACCATTCATTAAAAAAACCCACTTCCAACAAAATGCATGTGATGGCTTTAGTCTTACCTAATGGTAACTATTTGGCCAATATCCAGTTCTAAGTCATTCAACTGTGCAATAAATACAGCTGCTACTGCTTCGTAAAGAGCTGTGCCATCCATGTTGATGGTAGCTCCAACTGGAAGAACGAACCTGGTAATTCTTTTGTCAATAAAGTTTTTTTCTTCTGCACAGCGGAAGGTGACAGGCAAAGTTGCTGAACTGGTAGATAGATAAACACATAAAGTAAGCACAGGCAACAGCATACCGTTTCCCTTGTCTTTCCTTTTCCTCAGAGCCTGATCTGCTCTGTGACTTAGGATCTAAGGCAGGCAGGAAGGGTGCACCATGAAAAAGCAAAGTAACTTTTGTTATCTTTTCTAATTACAGGAAGAAATAACAAAGTCTTAGTTATCCTCAAAATTACGTAGTAAAATTGTCATGATGTACACAGTCACAGAAACAGCGCAACAGCTTAAACTTTAGCAAGTCTGTGACTAATGAATTGAATGGCAAAGAACTGTCTCCTCCTGGGAGGCCCAGGCTCTCATTTGTTTTAAGGCCAGCACAATCTATAGTGCCCCTCTGGGTATTACAGAAATAATGATGAAAATAATATTTCAACCTCCAGGCGACTGAGAATTGTACGGGTGAAATCAGGGAATGTAACAAAGTAGCAATAAAATCAGAGTGCAAACAATGCAATTACTACTAAGAACATTACAGAAAATAAATGTTTCTTTTGTTTACCTGGAAGAAATCATGAGGGCTGTCAGAAGTGCCTGTGCCATACCCATGGCAAACTGAAAAGGATTTTTCCTTACTATTATTAAGTAGATCAGTGGCAGAATTATAGTGGAATGGATTGCAAGTCTGCAAAATAGAATGCACTAGTTAAACAAATGGATCCATCTCATTGCCTTGTTTTAATAAGACAGTGATAATAGGTATCTAGTTCTGTCCTCACGTACACTTATGGAACACTACATGTGACTTTAGTGCCACCCATGTTCACAATTTAGAGTATATAATCTTAAACAAAATGCAGATTAATGCTGTTCTACACTTTCTTTTGGAAGGGAGAGAGAGATTATTAATTGTCTTTCTTTCCAAAGTAGAACAAGAATTAACTAATATATTGGAAATAATTTTAAACTGATGAAGATGAGAAAACTAAAGTAATAAATAGTATTTAAACTGATATTTAGATAGAAAACTAAAGTAATAAATAGTATTTAAACTGATTATTCTGATTTGAAATAATGCTAAACCACTCCACTCTCCTGCCAAATCCTTACAATGCAGACTACAGACAAATCAGAAAAACAAAAAAAAATTATTTTTCTAAGTTTATCTGCCTTTATTATAGAACACATTTTGGAATTGAAGGTAAATATGGTTCCCAGTGAGGGAAAGATGAAGTCCACATCTTTCTGCAGAAACTTAAATCATGATCCTATAAAAAAATCCACACTTACGTTGTGGAAAACTCTGTAAGCTTAGGTCTACAATTAAAATGTAGTGAGGTATTTCAGACTGTACAAATGAGATATATGTAGTCTCACTATCTTTAATATTGTAAGATGCTGAAATACTGTCTTTTGAAACTATTAATTTTTAAAATAAAGTGTGTCGACATGCGAAAGATAAAATTGTCCTCTTGACTTCAGCTGCTGAGTTGTATTTGCCTGGATATTTGGGTGGGTGTCAGGGACAAATTCATCCTTCAACTTGTGCATTAATTTTGAACATTCTGCATTAATCCTGAATGCATATGAATGCAGAGCTTTGTGGGCATTAAGATTAGATGTAAACAGCCTGCTGTGAGTATATTTGAAATGAAATATATGTGAATGGTACGTGAAATATTTCCTATGTTCCAAGGTTGCAAGCAGCTCTAGCAACATCATCTTCTTGTGAATCATCATAGCCTGGAAACATAAATCCCAGAACTGTTGTCATGTATAACCTTGGGATTTTTACTCTGTCCTCGCAAGATGTTCTTGTGAGTGGCACTGCATTTTAATAGTGTTTTGTGATTTCAGAGTAGCTGATAAAGATAGCCATAAATCATGGTACCATTTGTTCTGCCAAAAATAGGCAATTAAGAGAGCAGTAGCCACAGTGCAGAAATCCACAACGGCACCAAAGATCACCCACAAAACCTAACTATTTGTTTCCTTGGAAAAATTACCTTTTTAAAAACAACAAGCATAAAGTTTTCATTCTGTATGTGAACAAATGATTTATTTAGTGGAATGTAAATAACAGCAAGCAACGTGTATTGATAAAATTTTGTAAAGAACTCTAGAAAGAAACCTAATAATTTACACAATGGTGCCTGAGAACAAACCGAATTCTTCAGAACATACAGAAAGAAAAATAAAGTGGTATGGGTGTAGTTGGGTGTCTTAACAAAATGGTGACGAGAGCAAACATTTCAAGTACGTCTATGTCTAGAAGCATACTGACTTCCAAATAGCAATTTTGAAAAATTTAGATCTGCACTTTTTTAGTGGCATCATGAACATGGCATTATCCAAAATAAAGTATTTGTGCATACCTACTTTGCTACTACTGATTTTCATGAAACAAATTTGAAGTAATATATATATTTTCATGCATGAAATGCAACTCACAGCAAGCTGCGGAAATTTTTTGTACCAAAAATTGTAATCAGCAACTGAAAAGAGAAATTCTAATAGCATTCAATTTTAACATAGGAAGAATCTTGTCCCTCAGAATCCCAAACTGGCATTCCTTATAGCATCCAGAGATGCAGCTGCCTTGCTGCTTTCAGAATAGATAAAGGCATAGGCAAGAGAGACTCTGCTTGCTGCAGCTTCCTTTTTTTTTTTCCACCTCAGACTCTGAGTCCTCTGACACTTGTATTATGCCTCCTACTTTGATTTTCCTCCTCTGTGACTGCTGACATGTGCTCATCCTGACACCACAGCCATTAGAAGTGAAAGGGTGAAGATATTTAGTGGCCAGAGCAGAGGCACTGGGGGAAGTCTGTTCCCTCATGGTGACCTGAATGAGACATAAAGACTGAGATGTGCTGCAGACAATGGTGGGTGAGAGCTGGTAGGGCTGAGAATGTGAAAAGTCATGAATAATAAAGCTGGGAAGAAGGTAAGAGAGAAGATAGGCTAGAAAGGGAAGTTAAAGAAACAGAAGAAGAGGATAAGACACACCAGCCCTCATTCTCTTGCACATTTTTCTTGATAGGGAATACAAGAAACATGTTTAAGATAACTTGTAATTCTCAGGATCAAGCTTAAGAGGAGGATGATAGACAGCTATAGAAGATGCTGATGAACAGAACACACTGCAAACAGACAAGGTCAAGCAAATAAGGATGAAAACCAAAAGTATGGTGGGAATAGCGGTGTTTAAGAAACAAAAACAAAGAAAGAGCACAACTTCTCCTGTTTGCCAAGAGGTGGGAAAACGGGTATTCTTGCAGGGTGGAAAATACAGAACAAGGACCTTTTCCCTGCAGCCTATGACCTTGTGTGTACATTGTCATCTGTGCTTCTGTGATCTGAATACAACATGATCTCCCTGATGGTCAGTTTTGCAGAGAATGTGCTGCTGTTAGCCCATCTCCACAATATCCTGAGCATCACCCACTGTAGGCCATCCCATAAGAGACAGAAATGCTGCAGAGATCTACCCTAGCACCCATCAGGGAAAACTGTGGCGTGTGCAAGGGAGTTCAGTGGAACAGAGACTTTTTATCTCCATGGATGTAAAAGTAGGCACCCTTACTATATACAATTTTTTTGATGGCACCTGGGAACCTACTTAAAATTGTTGTGCCTGTCAAGCTCATGGTTACCAGCTAAATGGGAGACCATATGTGATGGTAGTTTACTTTGCAATCAAAGTACTCTGGAGAAGGCATTGTGTCTTCACACACATCTTAAGGAAGATAAGCCCTGTCACAGTACAAATAGTAACCATTAATAGGTAAACAGTCATAAAACTTGCTATCAGATCTAGAACTGTAAAACTTGCTATCTGATCTAAAACGGAAGTCAAAGGGCAGTAACAATCCATCCAACATATTCCTCCTCTGAGGTAATTGGAGTTAATAACATAGAAAACCTGCAGAAGTGATAGTGTCATTCTATAAATGACTTCTACCTAACTTGTGGTCATGGTCTCATTTCTAACTTATATAGAAAATATTAGTCTCTTGATTTACAGTCTCTTGGTAAACACCAACTTTTGCATCCTTTAAAAATTTGATTTCTTTTCAAATTCTAAATGGAAACTCACAAAAAACTGCATTATGCATTAGACAAACATAACTTGTACTCATCTCTGTAACATTTGAAAAAGTCATGATTCAGTGCTATTTCTGGAGCTGTAATTTTTACTTAGAAAGTCATTATATCTCAAATGATTTTTGAACAGCTAGTCCAAACATACTGGATTTTGGTTTGGCATAAACCAAAACAACTCTGAAATAAATATGATTATCTAGCAAAGATTAATGCAGAAAAAAGAGATCTTTCTTGACTATTTATAGAGAAGTTTGCATTCAAGACTAATATATTACCCTTTTCTCTGCTTGCTCATCAGAAAGTGTGTGAATGATGTTTGAGGAATAGCATGCATATGCATATAGTGGTGGGAAGGAAGCTCTTGAACAATTCTGAATCTATCCTCTAGACAAAACATGAATAAATCCTTAGCGTACTGAAGGAATTATAGGACTGGATGCTAAGGCAATGAACCAAGACAGCCTAGAAGTTATGCTTCACTGAACTGGAAATAGGAATTTAAATGTATTTAACTTATTGGGACTGTAAAATCCATCTATCTATCAAAAGGGTTTGTAGGATACTTTCAGAGATATATTTGTAACCTATATGACTTGGAGCAGTTAAGTTGCCCCTTCTAAGGCTCCACATGTGCAAGGCTCCACATTGTGCAGGATGAACTTCCTCCACCCCAGACTGTTCTACAGAGCCAAGGGTCTAGAAAAAGAATAGAAAAAATATTTTGATGCTTGGCTAAGCTATTCAGATAGCAACTGCTGCTTTTGCCACTTCACCAGCTACCTTTGCCTTAAAGGAGTAACTAGCAAACAGTGCAATTCCCAGGGCTTCCTTTGATGTCAGCTGCCAGCTCTGCACTGTGGTGGGAAAGAATTAGTTTCCTTGTCGGCATCATTTATTGTGCACTGCAATTACTATGCATTTGTATTGGGCAGTGGAGCTGGTCCCATGGAGGTTCCCAACTTAATCCAGATATTTTTGTATTTTCAATAGGCTGGCAACCTCCAGTAAGACATAACTCAACCTCACCCGTTTCCAGCTTCTTCTGGTATCTAACAAAAGCATTACTACTCTCAAAAATACAATGATATTACCTGTTTCAGCACCAAGCTGAGAAGATGAAACAACAAACACAAAAACAGCCTTTGCTTTTTTTTTTTTAGAAATGCAAGGCAGTGACTTTTTAAACAAAAATGTGCATTCATCAAAACATGTATTCAAAACATCCTCACACATCCTCACATAATTTTCACTGACAAGAATTTTTGCCTCTGACCTAGAAGAGGCTGGGTGTTGTAGATAATTGAATTGTAATCAACGGAGCTTTAAAAACTGCAAGTGTTTAATTTAATCTTTAAGAAATCACATACCCACTTAGTACTGTAGCCATATAAAGACCCAGTTTACGAAAGATTTCCCAGTCCTCAACTTCTATTATCTTCCCAGCAATTAAAAACACAATACCAATTGGCATATACCTAGAAAGTAAAAATAAAGCAATTAAAAATGCATTCTGAGAAATACGGCATGTTCACAACAGAATAATTTCTCGCACAGTATAATTTTTTACAACAGATGGAAGGTTTTTTTACATTCTATTACACAACTGAAGATTTTTTTTATATTCTATTATACAAGTAACTTTATTCACTTGCAACAAGACTGCAATAGAGGTGATGAAAAAAGATCAGAAAAACAGAGCAAATGTAGCCCTATGCATAGTCTAACAAGTCCTGTATGACCTGGTGTCACAGAATACAGAGAAGTTGGGAAGGGGTGTGAGCTTCACCTTACTGCAGCAAATGTTTATGCATAGCTATAAGCTTACTTGGACGTGGAAGTTTGCAGGGCTGAGACCAGTATCTGTGCATTCTGCAATCACACACAGATGGGAAAGGTCTCCTGTGCTTACAGCAGCTGCCTTGCAGCACTGGGGGCTACATGTGGGGCACCTGCACAGAATAAGAGTGATTTTAGTATGTTGGGATAGTACAGTCATCAGTGTGTTGCTTGATGGAGGGGTCCCCATCCCCCAGTAAATTTACACAAGGTCATGCCTTACAGACATGAATAGATGCGTGGGCTGCTGCCTACAGAAAACACAAGGCAAAAATCAGGACTTATGCTAGCACCAGCTCCACTGCATTCCTTTTAGTACCTGAGAGCAGGCTGTCACAGATACAAGTTGCCGCTTCAGAGCTCTAAGTAGTATAAATTAATTTATAAACTTGTGAAAACATAAAATGTATCTATTTAAAATATAAATTATAAATTTATAAAATGTGTGTGTGCTATCTCACAAATAAAATAGTATCTTGTCCCTGTCCAAAGCAAGGACTCCTAGTTCCTTTTGAGCCCTGAACTGGGTAAAAGCAGAACTAATTCCTCACACTGCCGGCATAAAACTTTACCTTATTCAAGACAACCACTCCCACATCTGTAGAAATACAGGGAGTCCGTAGCCACAGCTTCAGGCACATACAAGACATTGGAAAGTCAGCTTCTGGGTTGGATTCTGTATTTGTAGCATGTGCTAACTCTCAGGTATCATTAGTGGTAATTTGCTGCAGAGTGAGGCAGCCTATTTCATGGGGCTGTAACTCAGCTGGGGACTGAACCAGCTGCCTAATATAGGACAAGCTGCAGAAACTAATTTACATTTATTTAAAGGCAGCAAGAAGTGTGTAACTAAAACTTGGACGAATTTATTGTTTTACAGGCATCTCAGTGTGCTGGGATAGAAGAAAAATCCATGGAAGGGACGGATCTCATAAGCTACTATTTGTGTGAAACATGTGTATATGAGCAGAGTATTGTAGGAAATGGCACAAGGTGCTCTGTATGTCGGATCAAACTCTGGAAAGGATTGTGTGTGCTTGTAGTCCTGATCCTGTAATTGTGATCTACATGGACAAAACAGCTGTGGAATCCAACCAAACACTATCAGATGAGCTGCTACATTTTTAATTTGTTTTTCCTGTCTGAGAATATTATAAGAGAATATTGTGAGAACATTGTCTCACAAAGCCTATTAGCAGAAGGTAAATAATGCTAAGTTGTATTTTGTATACCATTTTGGATTTTGCTCTGTGCTGTGGCTTGTATATTAATTTATGTTTCTAAAGGAACTTAGCTCCAAGGACAGCTATCCCATAACATAATGGCTATCAGGGAATAGTGTTTGAGACTGACAAGGACATGTGGGTGTTAATACTTCTACAGTCCTCAAACCACTAGTGCAGTTGTACTGGTTTGATATAAACTTCTAGCAAGAAAGCCTGAAAAACTCAGGTTTCTTGTGTACCAGTAGGACTGTTTCTTTAGTATACAGTAAGTGGAAGCCCTGTCTCAGGTTTCCTCAAAAGGATCAAATTCTGTAGAAAGGAAACTTTTTACCAGCCTTTCTTTTAAAGTTTTTTGCTGTAAAGCACTACAACAAAGCAAACATGAACCATGAGTCTCCTCCTAACTCTTCAATCACAAAACACACTTAAAGAAGTTGTTAGGAAATGCCAGCGTGTCCTTGGACTTACCACATAATTATCTGAACTATTCTCATTGTAGCTTCGTTCAGTGCATTGAAAAAATCCACCAGGACTTGTCCTTTCTCTCCCATTTTCCCAATAACCATTCCAAAAACAAGACAAAAGACGATCAACCCCAGCACATTGATGCCATCGGAATACATGCCCACGATTTTGTATTCTTGGGTTTTGTTCTGTAGATGAGATTCAAGAGAAAGAAGTTACTATCTGAAAACACTGAATTTACTTTAAAGAGTTCTAAAATGAAAACATATTTAGATCTTTCTTTGAAAAGACACAGAGCTCTTCTGCAGTCATTCTATTCCCTTTCTGGCAGTGCCAAGTGGGCAAGTTCTGGAATGAAGGTAGAACTAAATTGTCTTTGAAAGCTTTGTATTTTAAAGCTACACAAGGATCTGACCAAACCCTAGCAGGGAATAAAGCAGCCCTTAATTTATGTTGCCCTTTCTATAGATTTCTGACACAAAGTATGGCAAGGTCTATGTATCCACAGTCATGTTTTCAATATACTCAAGACATACTCCCTACTGTGGAGAACAAAACACAGCTGATGTAGAATCCTTGTGGTTATTTCTGAGGAACTTGAGGGTTTATGCCTGGATTTAAGATAAGTCTATTGCATAAGAACTGAGACAATGGTGTCCAATTCTGCTCCAAGTTTAAAATCTATTGTTCAGCTGAAATCAGTGAGATGGCATAATTTACAGCAGAACTGGATGCACACAACATAAAAATCTTACTAAATAGATAGGTATTCGCACATTCCTCTGTGTTTGTGCAGTATGAACATGTGAAGGAAAGGGTGTAATTCTTCACTACATCCTGCTTCAAGATTTAATTCATGTCGTTTCATATAGCTCATGTTCCCATGCTCTCATTACTATGAGATGAAATTTGGAAGTATAATAAAATGCATATTGATTCAGTACTGTTCATAGTTCTGTGTTCATTTTCTATCAAATTCCTTTCTCCCTCTCCTCCAGTGTAAGCCTAGGCTTTATGAACCACCAACACTCATAAGCTTTCCAGACCTCTAATCAGAGGCTTGTTTAAACCTCTTCTTCACTTTTGTCTCTTTACATTTTTTTTTCAGAGTAACAAACTATTAATTAACAAATGCCTACCATTGTTTTGCTTCCCATTACAAAAAAAATATTATGATTTTCCATTCCTTTCTTTCTGCAGTGCTTACAGTTATCTCATTGCTGCTCAAACATCTTGTGCTGATATACATCTAGCCTTTCCACAGTGACTGTTTTCTCTTAATTTTTCAGCAAATTGACAGTTCATTAGCATATACATTTAATGGAGTATATGTATGGAGTATTTTCTCACATTATCTTTGGACTGCTTAATTACCAGTGGAGTCCTCTGGTGTGCTTAAACCTACTTGAAGATCCTCATAATCACCTCTAGCATTTAGTTCTTAAGTTTTGTGCCCTTGCTAAAATCTATCTATCTACCATTTCCTTCCTTTTCTCAATCACTAACCACATCAACTAAACCAAATTTATTCTATGTTCTTTCTCCCCACTTTATATATCATGAAGGAATACAACAATAAAGGTCCCACCTCTGAAGCCTCTGCTGTTGTAGCAGTTGTAACAGGTTCTTCTGTAAATGTGGAGCTATTTTTATCCACGCTAGTTGTAGGTTCAACCTTCTCACGTTTGGTTTTATACTGGAAAAGTTTTTTAAAAAATAGAAGAACTTATTTAGAAACATGAGGAAACTGAAGAATGGACAAAGGCATAGTCTTTGCCCAGTAAAAATAAGGGAAAATTGAACCAAGCTGACTTGAAGGTATCAAACATAGACAAACAAGTTATTTCTCAATTAATGTAAGCTGTCATGGTTCTGTACTTAAGATGCTGTAGATCAAACAAGTGATTCAAGATAATATGCTATGAATTCTGCACCCCAGGCTCTCCAATGCCCTGTGGACCTAGTGTAGTCTTGTTGGGGATAAGATACATCCCCTTATTATGAGGCCCTGAAGGTCCTGTGCACCAAGCAGACAAACCAAACAGATTTCTTCTTCCCCTCCCTACCAGCCTCAAAATTCCTGGGCACCAGGCTGACTACTCCCCTCCATACTGGCCTTGAAGGTCCCAGGCACCTGGCCAGCCAGGTGGTGGTGATGACCCCATCACAGAAGAGGGAAAGCGTAACAACACCCAAAGTGCTGTCCATAAAATCAATCAGTTACAAGTCCTAAGGGACAACTTGGACTGGAGCTGCTGCTGGACAGTGAGACCCAGGACCACCTGATGGCCAGGGACACCTCTACCATCATCTGCTTCCTCTGAGGACTCAGAGAGTGACTCATATTCTTTTATATGTTTTTTTGACTCTAGATCATGATTGTTACGTTGATACAGCAAACCAACTATTAAGATTTGACCCAATCTGCAGAGGGTCCAGGTGATTAGAAACCATAAGCTAAGTGGTGCTATTATAGAATTGTACTACACTTATTCTGCATATAGAAATCCTGTGCTATTCTGATTATAAAATCTGTGCTATACAAATCATAATATCCTATTATGAAAATAAAGCTTTAATTGTAGCTATGATTTAGTGCTGTCATCATTCTGCCAAGAATCCCTAAAAGAACCTGTCTGTCCCCTTAGTGTCATATGACAGTAATTAACATATGAGAAGAACTACATGAATAAGTTTTATAAACTGGAAATACATTCAGTACTGTGCACAGCAGGACAGTTAACATCATTTCCTAGGAAAGGTTAACTACCTCACATACAAAGCTCAGATAAACTGCTAGGCAGCTGCTGGGGAAGACAAAAAAGGGAAGCAGAGAGCATCACAGAACCCAGTATTTACAGATAAAGATGACTTAATCTGAAGTAAATCTGATATATAAACAGCAGTTTCCTCTTTAACCTTGCAAATCTCACTTTTTCTGAAAGATGTCTCAGACAGACTCCACCAATTTGCTGCCTTTTCCTTAAGGTGGATCATCAGGTCTGGCAATGGACATTAGACACAAGACACATCGGGGTGAGGGCTAAGTCATGGGGACTTCACCAGACACTGAGGGTTTTTAAGAACAAGGAAACAGATCCTCACAACATGGTTCTTCTACCTCTGCCTGTCCCAAAAGGAAAAATCTTGTCTTACACACTGCTTGGTTTCTGCACCCGGCTCCTAAACAGTGTCTTTTTGCAAGGGATGATCAAGGACTCAATAGCTAACAACAGAGTGTTTATCACAATGGAAATGAAACCAAGATACCTTAAAAAAAAGTATTTTTATGGGAGATTAAGATACTCCTGGACTTCTCAGAAATAATTCTTAGCTGACATAATTTTGGGGGACATAAAAGAAGAGTAATTTGTAGTCTGCAATGAAAAATACAGTAGTGAAGTGGAATGTTCAAACTTACCTGTTGAAAACAGGCCTGGACGAGGTTTTCTGGGAACATATTCCTGTTAAAAAAGTAGAGGCATTTCAACATTATAGGATACTAAGAAGAAGCTGTTCATATAAACTAAATGTTAAAATCTGCTGCTTGAAAAACAGATCAAGTTGTGTTCCTTTATCCAGAAAGCAGTGTATTTAGCATCATCAGATATAAAGTCCAAAGAAATTAAGGGTTTAGGACTCCCAACAATCAGTTGACTGTTTTCCTGCTGTTGAATTTTTAGGCTTATTTTTCAGTTTTTGACATTTCTGTTGGTAAGCTACTAAACCCAGTGGGTTTCTCCCTGAGGCATCATCTCCATTATTTGCTTGAGGAATATAGGACACACCATTTTTATAGGATTTGTCAAATATAAGCAGAACCCCCCTCCCCCCCTTATAAATGCTATGCTGGAAGAAGCAGATATTTGATGTGCTCTATTGTAGTTTCGAATTCAGAAATTAATCTTGGCTGATGGAAGATTCCCATGTTATTCCAGGGTCAAGAACCATTTTAACACACTGAAAAATCAGGAAATTGGATCAGAAGCAGTGTAATCCAGTTGTATGCCTCCTTTCCAACTGCCAGTTTCAGATTCAAATGATTGCAGAAAAAAGATTTGATTAGGTATTTACTGAATACCCAGTCCAGTGCGGAAAAAGGCAGATTTTATATTGAAGAAGAAGTCTTTATCTCCCTTCCAGATCTTTCACAGACTCCCGCCTTTATTTTTCAAGTTTTTAAAGCAAAATTTCTTCAAAGGCAAGAGTAGTTTGTACAAGCCTGGGATTTTCCTTAATCTTTACAAGACTGTCCAGATTTGGATCTTAAATCTAATAAACATAAAAAAATAGGAAAAGTAACTATACCTTTAAAACAGAATTTCAGATCTCAAACTCCTAATTTACAGTCTTAAATGTGTTTACAAGAAGTTGAGCTACAAACCGTAGCAAAACCTCAAACTACTCTGAATTACAACTCACACCATTTCTTACTATAAGAAGACTTTTTTGCTCATGGAACTACATCAGCCCTATGAATACCTGTGGAGATGTTTATGTGGAAGTTACTGGTAACAGACTGCATTAAGTTTTATAATGCAGCTGATTGCAGAGTTTCCCTCATTGATTCCTGGGCAAGTGACCATGAGGAATGAGATGAGCTATCTAAGGAGCTGCCACTCTGGTCATGTACAGGCAGGAGGAGAGAGAGGCTGGTAAGAGCTGTGGACTGTTGAACATGGGGCTTCGGGGTTGAGGACTGTTAACTATCTCACAAACAAACCTCAGAGAAATTGAGTTATTCTTAAAGAGGTCTACCTTGATCTGTGCTTGGGCAGAGATGCCCCAGATGGCAGCAGACATTTGTTATTAAATAAGACAGTGACTTTTTCAGGGCAGATATGTATATGTATATGTATATGTGTATGTATATGTATATGTGTATATGTGTGTGTATAATTTTCAAATGTCGAAGAACTGTGTATCTGAAGTTTCATCTGCAAATGCCAGTCACATTTCCTGAAATAAAAAATGCTGAGAAAGCCAATTTTAGACATGTGGCAGTTGATTCTTACATTATAGATTAAGTAAAAATTCTCAAAAAGAAAACAGTGTGCAGGAATAGTGATACAAAATAGAGACTAATTGCAGCTGGAGAAAAAAAATAATCCACAGAAAGATTTTTCAGGGAACTACTTAGCCACTACTGGAAATGCAGCCCTTCTTTGTGAATTTTTTCTAATTCATTAAACACTTTAGCTCTGAAAACCTGCTCAAGCCTTCTTCAGACTTTTCTAGGGGTTTCCTTCTTCTAACCACTTTAGGATGCTGATGGGGAAAGACACATTATAAGGTTGTCTTAGATACCAGTGATGCAGGAAACCATGCAACCCTAAGAAACCTTTGCATACGGCATTTGTTACTCTACATCCTGCCTTGAGGAGGGGAAACATAACACTGCAATTTCAGGTGGTTGTCTATGCTGGATGACACAGAAGCTGACAGTCAGTAACTTGCCAACCATTCAATCCTTTCTGAATATTTTCTTCATAATAGGTAAATCTTGCATATCAATTTCTGTGAAGAAGGGAATTTTTGTTGTCATTGGTTTATTAACCAAAGTCTATGGTGTAAAGAGAAATCATTTTAACAAACTGCTTTGAATATACTCTAAAATGTCTAACCTGTTGGACTACAAGTTATTCTCTCCTTATTCATCCACGCAACATTAGAAAGCATTTTTACTGTATTACACATCACATTTGTATTTGTTTGGACTTCTGCAACAAGGGTATGGAAACTATAAAAGAAAACCTCACCTGATCAGATCCAGCATGGCATCAACAGTACTGACTTCTGGGGTACTGCCCACTCTGTCAATCTCATTTGCTGTTTGAGGTACTCCAGGTTTAATGGTCACAACTAAGACAATCCCTGCAGGAAGAGAAGCAGAAGAGCTCACAGTGCAAGCAGAGGCACTGGTGCACTCTGCCTCAATATATCCCATGTAGCTAAATTCTTTGTGAGCTAAACTCGCCAAATGCTTTCCCTGGGTGCTCATGCAGGGTTGTTCAGAAAAGAAAAGTCTACAGGTGGTGTCCTTAAATGTGTGGGTTCCCCCAACACAGGAGCTACTTGCGGCCTTGTCACTGGACTTGTACACTCCAGCTTTGGTTTTGCATGTATGGTACTAAATCATTACTGCTCACCAAGAGGGTAAATTGCTTCAGCTGGGCTTCAGCTGAAGTGGTCTGCAACTTTTGCATGGTGGTATTTTGAATTGCTGTTTACCTTTTCCCTTATGCAGCTCTTCTTGTTACTAACTAGCTTTCAGATATGAATACAAGTGCATTGCCCAGTGACCTCAAAGTACAACAGGATGTTTTGGTAAAGTTAGTTAGCAATAAAGTTACATAAGAGAAGGGGTTCAGAAACAGACTGAAATAAAAAATTATGCGCAAGAAATACTAGCTTTGACCTTGTGAATACTAAAATCAATGACAAATTTTCCATTTACTTTAGTGGCTTCGCTTTAGGCATTTTTACTGTTATATGATATACTAGGCCTTTCCAAATGTATGGGGTTTTTGTTTTGTTCTTTTTTTTCTCCCCAAATCCAAACAAACCTAAAGCAACTGAAACTACTACATCTCACTGTAGGGAGAAAAAGGCATTTGGATGACTCTTCCAACCTGCCAGGAGCAAGGCTTTCTAATGACAGCTGTGAATAAAAGCAGAACTGAATTTGCGTAACTCTGCAGTGTGAAACAAGTAATATCATAGAATAACTTAGAATAGCAGGGACCTGGAGATTGTCTGGTTTAACCCCTCTCTCAGGGTAGGGACAATTTCAAAGTTAGGTACATATTAATGTTAGTCTTCATTAATTTTCTTTACTGTGTATTCACACAAAATTCCCAGACAGATGAGATAGCCTAAACAGTGTAACTGCAGTGATATATTATTCTCAGTGATGCAACCTCTAGAAATTTAACCAGCCTTATATGCCTGTATGTGATTCTTCTTCTATTGTTAAATACTGCTTTGCTTTACAAGTAGGCCACATACAATGTACATTTTGTCATCCAAATAAATACATGTTTCTTTTTAGTGGGTGATACCCAGGCACAATATTCACTCAGTCTCAACAAAATACAAAGATAAACCACAAACTACATGACAGCTGATAGAGGATTTAATTTTATATCTTATTTAAGAAGGCAGGCTGAAGATGTTTGTTTAAGCAAATATGGAAGATTTCAAGCTTGCTTTTAGGGAATGAACTTCCTGCAAGAGGAGATGTGGACTTCAGAGAGGTAGGAATGGAGCGTGGCAGTGACAGAAGGGACAAACACCTTTTAAGAAAGAAATGAGATGACAAGGAAGCAATATTTTCTGTCATTCTTTCAGGTGAGACACATTATACATTCTTGCATCTGATGCTATTGAGGAAATTAACTTTGTAGTTAAGGGTGGCCTTTGATGTTCATTCAGCCTTCCCACTGCTGGTCACTGATTACCTAGGCAGACAGCTCCTCATCTCCCCTGAGCTGAAATGTATGGTGAAATTGCCTGTGGCTTCATATTGGACATGAATACAGCCCAGCTGTGAACTGTGGGACTAACTTCTCCCTGTATCTGGCTACAAGTATGTCAAGGTGTTTGGTATGATTCCTGTCTCTTCTGCTCATCCTGTCTTGGGAAATTAGTAATGTCACAGTGCTGTATACTTGCAATTAGGTGATGCTGAGGATTTTAGAAGTTACAGTATCATAGAGTACCTAGTATTACAGCAACGACTGTAGTGCAGAAATAATATATGACTGCTCGCAAACCAATCTTCCCAGAAACACTGGAATCCAAAGCAGCGATACCTGCAAAAAGAACCACAAAACCAAAGTAAAAAACATTCTTACAAGAAACTTGTTATTTCCGTAGAGACAATTATTTGTTGTCTCTTATTTCTATGCAAGAAATCTGTTGTTACTCAAGATCTTTCTAAATACCTAATTGCTGTTTGCAATTCTGAAAAATGTCTGTAGCTGACCAACGTATTTGCTTCTGCTTCTTTGCAAAATCCATTTTCCCCGGATTTTTCTAGGAAAAAGATAAATATCTTATAATTTATTCCATATTCACTTAAATACTAGCTTTGTGTTTTTTCAGATCTGTAACATTTTGGCTTTAAAACTAAAAGCCAAGGGAAGGGATCTGCTCAGGGCTGTTACCCCAGGCTGCTCAAAGGCACATACAGACAAGTAAGGCACATTCCTGGTGGGCTTGACTTCATTAACAGGTTTACTTTTTAATTTTGACTAAAGATTTTCTGAAGTCTGGGCTGTTCCCACTCCTGTGCTTCTATCTCTTATTGCCAGGAATTGAGGACAATTTTTGTTAATGAAGGTGGGAAAAGTGCTGAGGCATGTGTTATACTGAGGTCAACTTGACTTCTGACAACAATATTATATCAAACTGCTCATGAAGTATTTTTTAATTGTTTAAAAGATCTACAGTTATATCTGTACACATACAATTCAGTAACCAGGGTAAAATGAGCATTGTGACTGTAAAACTTGACTGTCTATAACCACACTAGTTAATAAGTCACTATTTCTTTATTATACATTTGTGATCCATTTATATTTTTGTTTATTGAGTCAGATTATCAAAGACTTGCCAGATGCCCTTGTATAGGAAAGCAAAAACACTATGAGGATATTTAACCTCAGAGATGCATGACTTTGTAGGAAAAAAATGACGTTTCAAAAACAAAGGAAGAAAAATCAAAAGATCTTTCTGACAAATATAACTTATTGATCTTTGAGCTCATCTTAGCAAGCATACTTCAACCATGTGTTCATGTCTCTTTCAGAAGGTATATTAACAGCAGTAACAACTTGTGCCTAGAGCATTCATATAATGCCTCACTTGTTTTTTTAATTGTTACTCAAAAATGTGAACAGTACTGGGAGAGGAGAATGAAGTTTATTTTATTTCATCATCTATTTGATTATTTTGGGGTCTTCCATGGGATAGTGTATCATCAGACTGAGTACAGAAGAACTACATATACATGCAGAAATCATGACGTAAAGACTATCTCACTTGTACAGCAGATAAGGATAATAAAAAAACTATTCATATGGCAGGGGAATACAGACCAATGCACAGAAAAAAGCAATGCCGCAGCTATTACAGGAGGCTGTCGGCACTGAGGATATTGTTTGAGCCACAAACAACAGAATGGACACAGAATCTGGGCCATCATTTTTATTTCTCAACTTGGGAACTGGGAAAAAAACAGGTAGAAAGGAGGACTTTTGCATTGCTGTGGGCTCAGCTGTAGAAATTATGGCAGTGAGAACTCTTGAGAATAGATAGTAATAAATAACGGGTTCTGGGGACAATAGAAGAGCTGGTTTCAAAGGCTGTCAATGTTGGAACTTTTGCACCTGCTATTAACTTAGAATACTTTACACCATGTTTTTAAAAGAGAGCAAACTGGTATTGCCACAGTTCCATATCTTTTAATGAAAAGTTCATAAAAACTAGAAATCATGGAATTTTATTCTAAAACTTGTTGTATCGACTGTCAATAGCGGTTAGACAGACAGTGGAGGTAAGATAATCACCTTTTCATGGGATGAAGTGCTTCACAAAGCTTGCTTTAAGATTTTTTTTTGCCTGACAGTCTTGCTGACTCAGCCAAGAGCCTAATAATCATACAATGTTATTTCCCTAGAGTACTCAGTTATAAAGATTCTACAATTAGTATGACACGAAGTTCCTGTGACAGCCTTTCTTCTAGCTACAAATTAAATCCCTTTGAAAACTGTTATGCTCACTGGAGTTACAGAGGTATAATTAAGGAAAAACTTTGCCCCTGCCTTTTTAAACTGGATAATGATCCTGTTAGTGAGTGAGCTGTGCTAGAACCACTGTCAGGTTGGTGCTTCTTTGCTAGTAGCTATAAAAGCATGTAAATCAGTCAGGCAGACATGACTGAATAAGTACGAGTATGCTGATGATGACAAGGTGTGGTATGATTTTTTTTGAAAATTCCTGTACTCTGAAATAAAACTGCATTCAGGATTATGCTTCCATGTAGAGAATGAAGTAGCATTCACTACAAGTGCCACAGACACAGGTTTGCACTGCATTCTTTATGCTGCTAAGCTCCTTTTTTTCATGTTAGCTTGCTATACATAGGAAAACACAATATTTAAAAAAAATTTCCCTCCAAATATATCCTACTGTCATTAGTGAGCAATTCATAATATAATTGGTAGCTGCTCACCGCCTTCTCAAGCCAACTGAAAATCAAATTTCCTTTGAAATAACATCATGGCTTTACAATTTCTTTGCATATAACTAAAAGAGTTAATGGAAGATGTATTAAACAAAGCGTACAACTAATGTTGATTTCAGTTCATAAGAAAACTTAATTCTCAAACTAAGATGGTACACATGCTATTCAAAATGGAAAGCCTGCAGTAATGTAAGCCAAGATAAGATCACAAAAACAGCGTAATTAAACTTGAGTATCTACTGTGGATTACCACTAAACTTTTATAACTATTTGCTCTTTCCCTCCCTCAGCCTACTCCCCAAGTTTTAAATTGTTTGAACGGGTTTGACCAGATAAACTGTAAATGTAGTCTACTGTACAGAATTTAAACAGGCATGATGGCTTCTCCTCCATCCCTGGACATTTCAAAACTGCAGTATTTCAGATTAGTTTCTTAAATTTTCCTGCAAGAGATGTTCTAATTCAGCAACAGCCACTGAAGCATGGAATGCAATTCTGTGGCTGTGATACACAAGACTTAAGGGAGATGATCATAAAAGACATCAACTGGTGTTAAAATTTGTTAATCTATCTACCTCTCTGCCCATATTATCTCAGCAGAACACAGTTAAGGTTTTAATGTCTGGGATTAATATCTGCCAAATTTGGGAATCAATTGCCTATTCTGCAATTCAGCTTCCATTTTTTTCTCAAAGCTCTTTGTACTGTTTTTCTCTTTTTGCCCAATTTTCTCTAATTTGCCACACATACACTTGTAAAAGAATAAAAAAGGAAACAATCAGTGAAATCAAGTGTCTCACATCTCTTTCTTGTCCCAGGACCTAAAACCCTAACAAAATGAAATGGTGCACTGTATATGCACCTTGTTTTTCTTTTTTGAGGAAAGGATGGGAGGATAAATAATAAGACTGATGTTAACAACTTTGTTTGACAGAGTATTCAAAAGCATCAAAGCACAACAGGGATAAGGAAGGTACAGGACCCTCAACAGAACAGAAGAGGCACATACTTTTGGATAAGATACATAGACATCCCATTTTAAATGCTGAGGAAAAAAAGGAAAACTCTAATCCAGCTGTTCCTCACATTGCGATAACTGGTTTTATTCTGTACATGGTCTTTTTTTACTTGAATCTTTTGCTTGGTATTGACAGGAAGCCTACCAATTTAATTTATTTTATTTTTATAGCTGTTATGTCTTCTCTATCACTAGAGGATTCCCAGGACTTTCCTCTTCAAAAAAACCAGAAACCAAAACAAAAAACAGAAAGGAGGACAATATTGTGAAACTTGCAAAAAATCAGAAGTGGAAAAATGGAATGATTACAACTGACCAGTTTAATTCTGTGCTGTGTGCAACTACTGATTTTTGCATGTGGAATACATTGTGTTGCCAAAGTTAAAGACACATAGCTTCCCTGACTCTTTAGAATCCCTGTCTACCTGGTTAAGTACATCAAACCAAGAGTCCTGTTAAGACCAGATGATGGCACCACCAGTCATTTGCAACTTTGGAAGTACCTCTAAAATTTCTTTCATAATCTTGTTTTGTTGTACATATTTATGCTTCCCTGAAATGCTACTGTACAAAGCTACTCTATGTAAAGGAATAGTCTGATTTAAACAAAACAGCCTAAATATGAAACATAGTATTCCAGAGATTTTTACCAGAAGCCACTGATGGAAACATTAACGATTCTTTCAGTTTCTCACAGACTTAAAAAAATGACACTTTAGTATAACACAAGGTTGTAATTTCATGAAAGACCAACATTTACTTGTCCGTTTTCTCTCTGATAAGAGTGATTTTTTTTTTTTTCCATTTTGGTGTCACAGGGGAACAGATAATGTCCTAAACAAAGCTATACTTTTGAAAGTGCTGGAAAAGCTATAATGAAATCTTGAAAAATCATCGAAATACATGTTTCAATGGTACTGATGCTGTTGAAGCTCCATGCAAATCTAGGAAATTGATTTTCTAAACTTTCTGTGATAAACACTTGTCTTTTTTTGCCTTCCTGCTTGGAAAGGTTGTTTTGGAACATTCTGAACACAAACCAGTCCTCAAGTTTTCTTTCTTTGTCCTCTTTTCTGCTGCTAATGACAACTCCACTCCCATTTAACACAACTACCAACAGAGTCAACGTATTTTCACTGCTTCCGGATTGTTCTATAGCTTTGTCATTGTTTCCTAGGAAATGTAATAAGATTCTCAATGATTTCTGTACTTTCCCTTCAGTTTTCAAAAACAGTTACTCAGATCTTCGGGAATACAAATAACGCCTAATGTTTCAGGTAAAAGAAACTAAATAGCTAATAAAAAAAACTTCTGCAGGTATTCAAGTCAGGTAAATCATTCACACAGATTCATAGTCACAAACCAGACCTGTCCGTGACTCCCAAATGGCCCCTGAAATGTGAAATTCTCACAAGTTTTTGTTGAATAAAAATCCAGCTGAGGTCTTTCAAACCCTGCATTAGTGTGCCAGCAAAACTGCTATGGAGCAGTGTAATTATATATCTCTGCATCTGGCAAAGATCTGTGGACTTTGCAACAAATCCTGGAGCAACATACTTCATTCACTGTGTCTGAGGCATTTATTCAGAAAATAGGGACTTCCTATTCTCATCCTCTTCTGACACAAGAGCAGTGGAAAGTGCCAGCCACAAACTAGCTACATTGCCATGTAGCAATTTCAAACTAGTTGTAAGGAAATATGTTTCATCCCCTGTGTAACTAGAGTGCAGCCTGTGTTGTCTTTCAATGGTTGCTGAGGTCAAGAGCTAAGTAGGAGACAGATGTATTGCACCTGTACAGAGGTTGTAGGAATACCCAAAATCACAGCAGTTAATATAACATGAAAGATAAAGAAACCAGTTGTTTCAGTTTATAGCAATATCAAGCTACCAGATCAGACTGAAATTTCTGTGAAGTTATTCTGCATCTGGATATTATAAAGCTTTCTTATCTTTCTCTGAAGCTGGCCACTAACACAGACTTAAGAGCTGATGGCAGTTCCTAAGGAGCAACCTATAAAGTCAGGTACAAGTACTCATTAATATTAATCTTTTTGTTTTATTTAATGGAGTGCAGGAGATGGAACCACTTGCAGTGTACTAATAAAACCTTCAAAGATGTTGAAAGGTTACTACCCCATTAACTCCTCCTCCTATTTTGTTCCTGCCTGTTAGAATGACCTTAATTTCCCACGTAAAATAGAAATCTTATGCTGGTATCAACATTTGTGAACCTCATAACAAAATCCATTATAGAACTACATTTTTATACAACATGGAGTGGACAGCCAAGTGACTGCAGTTGCTATCATCACAGAAAAATTACAAACACTTGAGAGATCTACCGTCCAGGGTAGAACACTTGCTCTGTACCACAGGCACCAATCCTGGTCAAAAACTGAAACTGAGTGATCCATGAATTACAGATTCCTCCCCCCCCCCCCCCGCCCTCTGCCCCTCCCCGAGATGTGTACAGTTGGGATAAATATTTTAAACTGAACCAAGCAAATCAGTACCCATCATGATTAAAACTCAAGTAAACAAAATGCTCTCTGTACAAGATGATACTGCACTCTGTTGTTATGTGGTTTGTATCAGTGTTCACTTTGGAGGCCCGTACAAATGCACGCATGTCCAAATGGCTTTGGCATGAGGTATAACAGTTTAATTCTAGAGTTGTTCACTGTGCTTCATTAATCCTGTGGTCCTCTGAGATGTGGGAGTGAAAAGGGTTGCATTAAGGACTGAAAAGAATCACAGGGCTCTTCTGAATCCCAGTGATTATTATCTTCCTGGTTCGCTAGGGGATAATACGTACATCCTTAGAGTTTGTCATAGTGTTCTACAGAGGTGTCCCAGCTGAGCACAAGGATTTATGCTTCCAGGTGTTCTTTTTCAACACATTATGAGAGACTACATCTACAACCTGGTGCTGTGACTGACTCTGCTCAGCAGCTGCAATCATACCTAGAGGCCTCAACATTTTTTTCTTCTGCTCTACAAATTTCAGTGTCATCATCAAGTGCATCTCCTGCAGTACTTCTTAGCTGTTCTCAAAGCTTCTGAAGATCAGTAGAAGTTGACAGGACCTGTTTCTTCCACCATCTCACTTCGTCTGCACGACAAATTGATCATTAAGGCTGTTTACCTCCCTCTGCCAATGCTGCTACACTTGATGATCAAGATGTGAGTCTTCACTGTACAAAGATTGATGCCACTTAGCCAGCTCCTAGCACTGATGGCAAGCTCTTCTCCTTAAGTGTGACTCAGACCCACAGGGAAGAGTCTGGCTCAAGGGCCTTCCATGTCCCCACAACTGCCAGACATATCATAGCTTTCTCCATCAGTTTTAGGAGCTAATCATATTTCGGAGGAGAAATAACTGAAGTATGGCACACATCAACGGTACACAATTCTCTCAGGGTTCTGATATCTAATACACTATTGTAACAAAAATATAGCAACAAAAGTTCCTGAAGAGTAGAATGCTATGGCTTTTACACCTTCTTGTCTATGACTAACATGTTGATTCAAGAACAAAATACAGTTCTAAAACTGCTCCAACTGCCATCAGCCTTATTGCTTTAATTGAGGAATTTCTGCAGATGCTAGAGGAATCACGAAAGGATTCTCAAGTTCTCCCAGGTGTACATGTTTTAATTCTTCCCTTCCGTCTTGGCTCTTCTGGATGCAATGTGCAGTCACTAGGTCATAGAAATGATACAACGGACATCCAGGAGAGTCAGGTCCATTTAAAATTTTTTACAGAATGTTGCAACAGACATATGAAAATAGAAAAACATAGGAGAATCTTAAAATGCATATAGAGAATTTCAGTAAGCAATCCTTCTAAAGTGACCACAATGTTTCATATAAAAACAGTATGTAAAAAAGTAGCGTTGTTTTATTGCCAGGGGTGCACTATGTTATGCACTGTTGCAAAAATACAAGATTTACTCTTTGAAAAACACTAGGGGAAAACAAAAAGAATGAAGCAGTGCAGACACAGTGCTCTTGATAAATTGATAGCTGTCTGAAATGCATGAAGTTCCCTGGCTTAAAAAATTTCAACTGCATCTAACTGTGTGGTATAACCTCTCCATTCTAGTTTGTTTTTTGGAATGACATTGACCTCATACTGACCATTCTCATTTAATCCTCTGATCATCACAGAGCTGGTGGTGGAGTCATAACAGCAATCTATCTTAAAGGCAAGTGACAATTTTGAATTAGTTGCCATACTTTTCTTCTACTTGCAATGGGAAACACTACTAATACTAAAACAGTATTTAGCCTATATCTTCAGAGAGTGACATGTGATTTTTGCTTGAGGAACTGAACACAAAATTCTAGCTCCAGTGTTGACTTGTGTAGCAAGCTTATTGCTTATTTTCTTATTCCTCTATGTGTCTAAGAGAATCCAAATTTGCATTCTAGTTCCATGGGCTACTGCCAGCTCTAGTCAGCTACTGCCAGGAAAGGGAGGAATCTCACACATATAAGATCAGATTTCATCCTATTTCCATATAAACTTTATTATTGTTTGATAGTTGGGTGATGGATACAAGTGGGAAAGTTTCCTTTTCAGAGCAGGGAAAGGTTCTCTCTGCTGTCCTGTGAATTTGGGACAGTTCATAAACATGGTCAGGTTTGGAGAGATCTTTGTGCTCACAGTGCCTGGCATCACCTATGAAATCTCCCTTGTGACTCATCAGTCCACAGCGATTCTTCCTAAACAGGGACACATATTTCAGTCACACTCCCTGAGACTCAGAAAGGAAGACTAGACAACAGACTAAATGTTAGATTTGCCAACTAATCTGAACTTTTTTCACCCATCCAGTCTCTCAGTCTCTTGGTGATATGGCTATATCCACTTTGGACATCTACTTTTGCAAGCCAATCCACCATTACCTCTTCATTTCCTGTGTGAATAATGCTTTTCTCAGGGCTTCTGAAAAAGAAGGAAGAGTACCAAAGCCAGCTGTCCTCTGTCCTTTTTTCCTTGGCCCAATACTTCCTTTTGTCCTTGACCTATGCTTACTTTTTGAAAGGAAAACCATGCTGTATACACTTCAGTCAATAATTGCTGCAAGGGGAATCACTGTAAAACTGGTGAATTCAGAGCCTGTACTTTATTGAAGCCATCTTTGACTCATCTGTGATTTTTCCCTCTTCCCATTCCAGACTCTGAGCCTTTTCTCTCCTGTTCTGCCCTTTTAGTTGTAACGATCTTGAAGTACAAGTTTACCCTGACTGTGACTAATCTCCTGAAAGCTCACTTTCTTCATATCCTCCCTGAAATCTAAGTTTACAAATCAGGTTCAACAGGAACTATTGTTGTTTCCTTCCAAGGGCTGAATGGTGAACCTTTTGCTCTTTTTCCCTCTGCTCTGTGGAATTCTCTAGGAAATGCAATACTGCATCCCTTGCATATGAACATGACTGTCAGGACCAAACAAGTAATTTACAACTGTCTACTGAAATACCATCCACATTCGGGACTTCAGACAGCACAATTCTATGCATGACTTTACTATTCACCTGAGACACAGGATTCAGATGCTGCTGTTATTACCTGTAGATCATTCTCAACCATCTTTCGCTTGATATGCATCTCATATAATTTTATTTTTTCCTCCTGTTTAGTGTGCCATGGGGCTCTGAATTATATTTTGTAACTAGTCTTCACTAGCTAACTGAATGACATATATAGGTAAGACTCATTAGGTGGACAGTTCTGTCAGAGGTTGGCTGTGAAGATCAGTAATGAATCTATGTTAAATGGAAGTGCCAAAGACATTGTGATATGCAGTCTCTCAAATGAGATTTTTGGTGACCCACTACCTCTGTCTTTTGTGTTTGTTATTAGAAGTCTTCTATTCCTATTCTGTCAGTCCCTCTATAATGGCAGTTATCCTGTCTATTCAAATTTCACTGTTACTTACTGTAAGGGAAAAGGATTTCTGTGACAGCTTGTAGCAATTACCTTTTCAATAGACTTGATAGAAATTTAATTAATCTCTTTTCTTTGGAGCAAATGATTGTTATTCCACTAGTATTGTTGTGTAAATGCAACAGAATAATGCCTTACAAATGAACTGAAAAAAACTAACAAATTGGGGGAGTGGGGAGAGAGAGATGGTTGCATGTAGGTAATGAATAAGCAATGTTAGTGCTCTTTAAATACCACAAAAAATTTAAATCAGAAAATTCTCAATTCCTACTTACATGATCTAGTGAGACTACCACTAGATAAGCATGACAAATACTGGTCTTCTAACTTTGAAAAGGCATTGAAAAAAGATTTTATTAAAAAAAAAAAAAACAAAACACCAGACTAAAGCATGGAATACAATAATAGTTATAAAGAATATTCTAAATACTGAAAGGGGATATCTTGGGGTTGAAATTTAAGTTGGGGTTGAAAAAGCAGTTATGAACCTTTTGAAATACCAGATAGAAAGGGAAGAATAAATGGGAGATTAATAGCTTATGGCAATGAAAGAGGCAAAATCATTATAAAATGGAAGGAAGTTCAGGTAAGTTGTAAAGAAAAATTTCTGAGCCTGGATATCAGTTTGCTAAGGCACTGTTGTGCTGCCCTGTAGGCAGTTGGCACAGACAGCATTGCAGCATTGTATTATGTTCCTTCCCTAGAGACCTTATAGGACTACATGCATAGAAAGAAGGTATTAGTACTGCCTTCCATCCATCTTATTTGCAAACAGTATCACTTGTAGGAAAATTTTAATTTTCCTCTAGAAAGCTCTTAGAGGTTATATAATCTCACATTAACGCCTTTTCAGGAGATACGCTGTTCTTTGGGTGGAATATAATAATAGCTTATAAGGAGGGATGATGACACATCAATCTGCCAAGATGGACAGGCTAGCAAGATGCGTAACAGAAATCAGATTTGGTTCATGGATGTAGCAGAAATATAGCCTCTGCACTGTTGCAGGTGAAATATGCATTAAGTGAATACAGAAAACCTGGAGTACTGACAGTACTTGAATTTACCTCAAAACTACTGGTGGTAAAACATATAGGTGAACAAGTTTTAGCTTCCAGACTCTTAAAAAGAAAACTTTAACATGACACTACTTTTTTTAATCGATCATGATGTCCACACACAGGGAAATGGAGTAAAAAAGTGAATGCAATCTGGTTTACATAGTGGAACTGTTGTTTGCAACCTGAGCTCCAGAACAGAAGAGCAGAAGACACTAACTCACTTCAGACCCATCCACAGTGGTGCCACCAGCGATACAGCTGGGACATAAAGCAGTAACTGTCAATGCTGCAGAATGGCTGGTGTTTGGGGGCTCTTTGCCCTTGAGAGCTGGTGGTAATCATGCTCCATGAACCAGAAGCATACTTCAGAGTTTTATTACTATAATTTAAAACCTTAAATAATGTAGGGGCTGTCTCAGTTTCATAAGATCAACTGATATTGATGGGAAAGGAGTAGATGACTGCGACAGAAGTAATCCAAAGAGGATGGGCACAAAGCCTTGTCCATTAATAGCCCATGACTCTGCAGTCCTCCCTGCCTCAGTGACTGCACATGGACAGTGGGGACAGGACCTCCAGCATCCCTCAGTACAGCTGAAGACAAAACTCATTAACAAAGTGAAATATTTTCTGTCCTTTGCACAATGTACATGATACAAAAGGAGAAGGTGAGTTTCCTGCCTGAGCCCAGAAAACTAGTTTACTAATATTATACAATGGATCTGCTTTCTTGGAGGTTCTTTTGGCTTCAGAAACATAGAAAAGCAAGAACATGCAGGTATCTCAAGAGACAGCCTCTGAGTATGTTAAGCTAGATCACGGATTCCCCAAGGACTGGAAACTATTGTGCCTTCTGGTGATGCACAGGGCCTGTTAAGGATGCCTCAGTCACACAGCATCTCTCAGTAACTGTGCTTCTCGGACTTGCAGAAATGGAAACTGCTGAGGCAGCTGCCACTCCAGGAATTGTGATACCAAAGGAAGCCTTGCATTATAGGAAATAAAATAGATTTTTTCTCCTACCATTTCCTTGTCTGTGCTCCTTCACAGTTGTATACAACTGTGGACATTTTGTATCTAATGGAACTGGCAGGTCTATTCCTGAGCATAGGCACAGCCTCAGTGTGTTTTAACTTCGATTACTAATACAGTGCATGAAAAAAAAGCTTGTTTAAGTCTGAATTGTTCTGACATTCAAAGACAAACATGAGAAATAAGAACAATCGAATTAATACTCTACTTAATGATTTTTTTCTCATTGCATTCCAGCTCTTTGTCTCCCATTTTGTACATTTTGTCTCCATTCACCAAACTCAGTGGCATTGTGGTAAAGCAAACTAGTAACTTCCCAAACATAGATCCAAGGTAGGAAACTGACACTTTAATTTTGAACAATGCAAAAGAACAAATAATCTGTTCAAGACACCCATCCATCAGCCACAGCTCAACATCCTCTTTCCACAGGGAAAGCAATGGTTTCTGCAAATGGGAAAAGTCACATGGCCTAGGTACTTCACTGGGACATTTTTCTCTCTCACACAGTTGTAATAGGCCATTGTTAGCTAGAAAAAGCCAGATCTGTTGTGGAACCATTAACTTTGTACTACGAGCAGGAAGTGCAAATAAAAGAGTGTGCAGTTAGTACTGGGAAAGGTGGAACTGGCAGGATGCTTCAGACAGCAGTAATCAAAACAGGCCCTAGCATAAAGGAAGAGTTTATTTCTACAGCTGCGGGAGTTCGAAATGGACAGACGCGAGACGATCAATATGATCAAGCGAATGCCATTTATTGCATACAACAATAC
>JAVJGG010000074.1:52179771-52208806 GCA_035590195.1 Aviceda cuculoides
AGCTAAGCGGCCTGCAATATCTCTATAAGCCTAAATCTCACTTACATAGGCTGGATTGCTCACACGTCCTTTTTTCCTCTAAGAATGCTTCCACATACAGCCATGGAAACCTAGTGGTTGGAGCATCGTCAGACCCACAGCAAGGCAGATATTGTATTTACAGGTCACATACAGCTGACCTCAGAAAGGCAACTGATACTGTCTTTTTTTCACTGTTCTTGAGGTATGCTGTGTGTAACCTACAAATACCTCATCAACTGCTTTAAGGGATTTTGGTGTTCCCCATAGCTGACCCTGCACAAATTTATGAGCCAGGAAACTCCCATGCATCTGTTCTAGCCTCTTTGGAGCTGCCTGTGAAGGCTAGAAGTGCAGGGAAGGTCACAAACATAAAGAAAAGCTTTATTAAAATTTTGTCAGGGAGAAAAGATAAGAAATGAGGGAGAGGTTATTGTAGAACTTAAAACAGATGTTGAATAGCTGATAAAATCATCATCAATAGTGAGATCTGAGACATGGACCTGCTGTGTTGTGTCACATTTTTTATCCTAAAGCATGATGCAGAAAACAGAACAGACATGACTGCTACACAGCTGAGATTTCTGGCATTTATGGGTAACCCTGGAAATATCATCGAAGAAAGGTAATATATCACATACGTGATGCCAACTTTTAGGGGAAGTTTTTGACAGAAAACACTCTAGCCCTAAAGAAAGACCTCTGCATCATGGTCCATGGCTTGTAGTCTGAAAATCGATGAGACAGGCAATCTGAAATAACCCCAGTTTAGAAGGACTGATTGAGGAGAGGTGGGAAGCAGAGCCATGGCACTTTAGTAGTATCTGGAGGGCTGGGGGTGTTGGGTTAAGATCCAGATCTCCTGACACTAGCTACTAACATGGGACTTATGGGAAAGAAGGCCAGACACTTTGTGTGGATTAATTAGCTCCAAGCTGCACATGTAATTTTCCTCAGCTTATGTCCAAGTAGAGGGGAACAACTGTTCAGGAAACTGGACAGTTGTCTCCAGCCTAAGTGCTGTTGCAGTTCACACAGAAAACAGATTTGCAAACATTTACTGCCATTACATACCCTGTGAATCTCAATCCATGAAACAGAAGGCTAAAAGTGACTAAAGTAGACTAGTCTTCCCAGTATGCAGACATGTGATAAAATATACTGCACAATTCTAGAGAATTTTCATTCTCTGAATGATATTAGAGTTGTGGATTTCCAAGACTTTCAGACATTTTATAGGCTTTTAAGCAGTCCCAGAATGACTAGATTTAAGCCTCAAAACTCCCAAGAAACACACAAGAGATCCCTCTCAATTCTTTCTACCTACAGGGCACCTAAAAATAATATATTTTTGGTATTTGCCTAATAATTTATTCTTTTAGAGCATTATTTCAAATAAGTGGATTTGGAGTGTGGATTATTACACTCAGTACAGGTGTAGGTCTGGATGTCATAGCAATGGTCTTGAGTAACACTCTAGGTTTTTTATTTTCATTTTCAATCTTCCTACGCCACTACAGCA
This sequence comes from Aviceda cuculoides, assembly GCA_035590195.1. Classification (NCBI taxonomy): domain Eukaryota; kingdom Metazoa; phylum Chordata; class Aves; order Accipitriformes; family Accipitridae; genus Aviceda; species Aviceda cuculoides. Next base: position 52,181,312 of record JAVJGG010000074.1, read on the forward strand.
GGAAACAGAAAATGCAAATAACTCCTTCACATGAATGATGCACTAGTGTACTATTAGCTAATTTGAGGGACAGAAATCTCATGGAGATCCAAAAGAGCTAAATATTTTGAACTGAATTATCAGTGGTGGGCTTATGGGTCAGAGTAAATTAAACTTACACCTGCCATCCATTAAAATAATTATGACAAAAAAAGAACAATTAAAATTCAGCTCTAAGGTAGACTAAGAATAATTTAAAAGAGCATGGCACCACTCACACTATTCTGTCCCCAAAGCAAGGACCTATGAAACACTCTTTTAAAATTTTTCCAAACAAATAAATGCTTAGCATTTATGTTAGTTTTTTACTATGTTACAGTTCAGCCCCTAGGCAGGTCAGTGGAAAAATTCCACAAATTGCAACTCGTACACTATGTAAAATAAGTATGTAAACAGTGCCTTCCCTCTTTTACACTCTGAGGAACTGGGTTTGTGAAGGAAAACCACATTCTACAAAGCTCTCCATTTAACCAGAGAGAGAATTTTGCCTTTCAGTTTGAAAATAGACTGTGTTCCTACTCTAACTGAAGAAGTCAGTGAGAGTTTTCCCACTAAGTCAGGATTTCTCCCCCAAACTTAAAATTACTAAGTTTAAATTTTGCAGAAACTCCTGGAATCTCAAGGAGTGATGTCCACAATCACTGTCTTTGCTGTGGGCTTGATTTATATCATTACGTCCAAATGGACAGGGATCTGGTCATATTTGTGCATAGCTCACTGTCTCAAAAGCATGTGTGTAAGTTGATGCTTCTCAGGATGTGACATTACCTTTTAGGACACTATAATCCTAAAAAAGAAAACTACAGATTCTATGCTCAATAACGTCTTGGTGATTCTTGTACAAAAATGTTACTAGTCACCAAAATCCAGTATTCTGACATGACATACATTCACAAAATAACTTCCTGTAAGCATCAAAACTTCCTAGATGCCTTTGGACCCAGCATCATGGTCTGGTTACAATTATACACCAAATAAGCCATTGCAATTGTCTCTGTGCACGCTCTTAGCCTGCAGCAAAGGCACAATAACAACTTAATGTTTAATGTTCTCTCACAGTGAGTTAAGTACCATCCCCTTAGCTTGCGAACTAAAAAGACAGTCATTCAGGCCCAGCTGATGTGTTGTCATTAGTTTTACTGCAGAAACTTCATATGTATTGGAGCACTAAATGTCTGCCCCTGAGCATGTGAACATGTACACAGGTCTGACAGCTGTGATCATCAGGTATAAGCCCTATAGGGTTCTGCATAATATGCAAATCCTGAGGAGATGGGCATACTCAAAACACACCTAGTCCCACCAAAGACAGCCAGCATGCAGGTTGTCGTGCTATCCTTGTGTATCCTGTGTTTAGTCAATAATGTTGAGGTTAGCTTTGAGGAAAATACTTTTGTGTCTCATTCCAGGGAAGGTTCACAGCCAAATGCAGAGACATGCCCTTGCCACTAACAGTGAAGTGTCTGTCTTGTTTACAGACATAGCTGAAGACACATTCTGGATCCTTCTTAAATTTTTCATTCCCCTCCTTATTCTATTCTTTACAGCATTTTCTGAAAGTGTGAATTTTGCTTTTGTGCTAAAATTCAGAATTGCAAAGAGGTCATGTTGTCTATCTTGACTTCAGTAAGGCTTTTGACACTGTCTCCTGTAACATCCCCACAGAAAAAACTGACAAAGCGTAGGTTAGATAATTGCACGGTGAGGTGAACTGAAGACTGGCTGAATGTCCAGGCCCAGAAGGTTGTGATCACCAGCAGAAGTCTGGCTGGAGGCAAGTCACTACTGGTGTACCCCAGAGGTCAGTACTGGGGCCAATACTGTTTTATGTTTTACATCTTCATCAATGACCCAGATGATGGGGCAGAGTGCTCTCTCAGCAAGTTCACAGATGATACAAAACTGGGAAGAGTGGCTGATACATGAGATGGTTATACAGCCATTCAGAGGTACCTGGATGGGCTGGAGAATTTGTTTGAGAGAAATCATATGAAGATCAACAAGGATAAATGCACAGCTCTACATCTGGGGAGGAATAATGCAAGGCACCAGTACATGCTGGAGGCTGACTGGCTGGAGAACAGCTCTGCAGAGCAGGAGCTGGGGGTCCTGATGGACAACAAGCTGACAATAAGACAGCAACATCTGATAGCAAAGGCAGCCAACAGACTCCTGAGGAGCATTATGAAAAGCACTGCCAGCATGTGGACGGAGGTGATCTTTTCCCTAAACACGACACTGGTGAGGCCACACGTAGAGTACTGTCTCCAGTTCTGAGCTCCCCAGTACAAGAAAGAGATGGACTTAGAGTGATTCCAGCAAAGGGCCACAAAGATGATGGAAGGGATTGAAGCATCTCTCACACAATGAGAGGCTGACAGAGCTGGGACTGTTCAGCCTGGAGAAGAGAAGGCTCAGGAGGATCTTATTCATGCGTATAAATACCTGATGGGTGGGAATGAAGAAGACAGAGCCAGACTCTTCTCAGTGATGCCCAGACACAAGACATGAGACAATAAGCAAAATTAAAGAACATGAAATTTCATCTGAGCAGGAAAACACTGTTTTACTGTGAGGCTGGTCAAACACGTTGCCCTGAGAAGTTGTGGAGTCTCCGTACTTGAAGATATTAAAAACCTGACTAGACATGGTCCAGGGCAACCTCCTCTAGCTGACCTTGCTTGAGCAAGGGGGGTTGGACTTGATGATCTCAAGAGGTCCCTTCCAACCTCAACCATTCTGTGTGACTCTGTGTGAAAGAGCAAAAATGACTCGTGTGCTTTATGATTATACACAGGCCTACTTATTCAATTCAAATATGCATTTCTGATGCTTGGAAGGTTACCGTATTTATTTTACAAGAGGCAAAATATCTCATCAACATCCTGAAGAAGGATGCAGGTGAACAGTGAAAACCATCATGCACAGACACACCTAGTCTGTTTGCTTGCCACGTATTTCAGCACTACTTGCACACAGGCAGCTAGTGCTTTTGCCATCAAGCATCACAAAGCAATATTCCATTGAAGTAGCTTCAGTTCCATTTCACTTTTGTTTCCTTTTTCTTGCCTAAACACCTAAAATGGAAGCGTAGAAAAGAAGGGCTTATTTTTTCTATGTAAATTGGATATGCCAAGGTCAGAATCGGAGCATCTCATTCTCATCTCTGTGTATGACTTTAACTCCTGTGATCTGCAATCTTTAAAATCCAAGCTCGTGTTAGTTACAAATGCAGTTTACTCATACTGGAATGTTAAACATTAAATAGCAGCACAATATTTTTAACAGTATGATTCTTGTTTCCCCTCACAAGTGCTGGACAGGGATACATTTAATAAATAATTCATTTCATGGTTATCCTAATGACATCATTTATTTCTGAAGACACAGGCCCAACTTCAGTCACAAATAAAAGCTTGTTCGAAAAAAGAAATGTATTAGTCTTATCTTGGCAGCTTTTCCTGGATCTCCTGTCACAGACTAAACTTCAATATGAGAAAAGTAGAGTTCAGTTTTCCTTTGCTTTCTGTCTCATTTCATCCTCTATATAAAAATGCTGCTATCCTGTATATTAACTAAAACACCAAGTCCTTTTTATCCTCTCTCTGTTCTTCTCTCCTTTATGTAATAACACCTGTTTCATCTCCCTTCACTCCTTTGGACACAGCCCTTGACTATTTTCTGCTGTCATTTCTCACTCTGCCTCTTGCAGCTTACTTTCTGGATGTCTCCATCTTGCAGCTCTTGACATTCTCCACTTCATTCTAACACTGGGTTCCTATCACCCTGCATTACAGATACTCCTCAAAGGCCTTGGCAGCTTCCCTTAGGCTCTTCCTGTCATAGGCCCACTTTGGGGTGTGCTGCTGAAAGTAGTGGTATTTTTGGCCATCAACTTCGAGGGGCTTTGGAGTTTGTATTCAATATCCTATTCTCGAAAGCACTTTTATAGCATGATTGAAAATCTCCTTTCATTTTCTGATTAGAACATGGTCTCCTTTTCTGCAGTCAAATGTCTGATGTATTTCCATGACCATCCAACCAAACAACAAACACTTGGACATGAATACACTCCCAATATAGAGGCTTTGTGGAGGTGAAAGGGGACAGTATAATGACAAACGTGTCCTGATTCATCGTAGGAAGCTAAAAGAAAATAGTCACAACCCTTATTCCCCCAGTAAAGGCTTAAAGAATAAAGACAAGTTTGTTTCGGGTGCTTTACCTTTTTTTTTTTTTTTTTTTTTTTTTTTTCCCCCCAAGAAAGCCTATTTGACATTCAGTTCTGTTTCTTCACTTTGGGTTTGTTCTGGCAACTCTTTCCAAATCTTTCCTACCGGGTGAGCTGTTAACAAATTCTAGCATGCCATAGCAGGTTCCAGCCAACAGCTTGCTTGCTTCTTCCAAAAGAAGGAAGCTTTGCTCTGCTTTCCATAACCCCTTCCTGGCCACACAGTCTCCCTCCCCACTATCTTGCACTTCTCCAAAACTCCTTTGAACTAAGCATACCAAACAGATTTATTATTTTTTTCCCTAATTTATATTTTTTTGTCAGGTTATTGAATTGAACTCACAGAAGTATTCAGCAAACACCAGAGCTCATGCAAGGTACCTCAAGGGAGTTTGTTGAGACTAGGGAAGTGTAGGTGAGGAATCTCCTCTTTTTATGCGATCAGCTCTCCCTTTCTTGTGAAATGGTAGCTCGAGAGTACTTACAATAGTTGACTCTCTACCTGAGAAAATGCAGTTGCAGCTTTGGGCTTGCAATTTGCAACTGTCTAACCCACTCCTGAAAACAGGGAGAGATACAAGAATCTATAAACATGTAAGTTATTATCTCACAGGTCTTTATAACTTAATTACCAGATAATGGCGCTAATCCTTCAAAGTCCATTCTCATTATATATAGAAAAGCTTAACCTAAATGTATGTAATCTATACTTTTCATTATAGAGTTCCATCAAATTATTTTTAAAGGTTATTTCTTTTAGAAAGAAAGCTAAACCACAATGATAATCTCATCAGCTAATAGTATATTTCCAGTCATACCTGTGATCATACTTGATATGATTAATGGCAGAATGATGAGTTTGAGCATTCTCATCAGCACTTCCCCAGGAAAGGAAAAGTAGAATTTATCCAAGTTAGAGAGTTTGCCATATTCCCGTACCAGCATGCCGACTCCAATACCTAAAAGGCACATAAAAAATGTGACAAAAATTAGCAGTAATTTATAGTAGAAACATGGGGAAAAAGGAAGAAAAGTAGGAGAAGAACAGTAAAACAAAAGGAGAGAGTAATAGACACATTTTCACAGCCATGGTGGAACTTCTTAAGCAAATTAGAGAAGAGATGTTTCCTTTTCTGTTCTATATACTGATGATAGGCACAGTAATAACACATATAATTCTGAACTTGGAGGATGTCTTTAGGAATGTCTTTGGAAAAACCTTGATTATGCCCTCTGATTTTCAGTCCAGTTCAGTAGCGGTTTTTTACCTGCTTTCACTAGCTCTAGAAGACCCACAACTGGCATTAAAAAAATCAATATAATATATATAAACACTAGCAAACATTAAATAAAGCGATGTAATATAAATATTTTAGATAATTCGTATTGGCAAAAGTATGTCTACCCAGTGCAATACTTTTAGTAATTGCTGCTCTACATAATTAGAAAAGAGTGTGACTACAATCACTAAATTAATTTAATAATTTCCAGGAAATTAATCAATAAAAATACACTCAGCTTATTTCACACTCACTCCACTACATGACCGATCTACAAAATACCAGACTGTAAGTTTAATCAGTGATTGATGGCATAAGGCACCTTTGTACTTCTTATCTTTGGATTAAATGAATTATCAGGTAGTTCTAGCTTCTGAGACAAGTTACAGATAAGACTTCTACCAAAAGAAAATAAATCATAGACCAAAAGACAAATTTCTTCAGTTTGACAGGCAATACCTTCCGTTGCAACATGATTTTCAAATGAAAATCACTGGTATAGCAGATGTGTTCATCAGTGTTCAGAAAGCATCATGACTGTTGTTTCACATACGAACTTTGTAATGCTTCAGTCCTGGCTAAACTGAGTAGTGAGAGATACAATTTCCAACTGGATTCAGTGAGAGATATAGCAACTCAGAACCCTTCATTACCCACTGAGTGCTGAAAGGTCTTATTCGTGTGAATAGCCTCACTGAAGTTAATGGAATTATTTACATCCTGTGCTATTTTAGTGACATCAGTGGTGTGTATTTTGCACCAGAATTGTTACAACAGCACAAGAAGGTGCTACCAGTAAACCTTTACCAAGGTTTATATAAACTCATATAAACTTGGCTCATATAAACTTGCAGGGTGCCAGGAAAGCTGTTAGTGCCCAAGCCAAATGTACCTCTTCCCTCAGTTTTATTTTCGATGGTATACAAGGCATTAAAGTTAGATATTGCTCAAGAAGCTGGTGTAAAGTTTGACTAAACAGGCTTATAGGATATGTTCCTTATTTTAAGTGATTGAAGTGGTGGCAGACAATGCCAGCAGGTTCGAAACCAGACTTAGGCAAATCCACAGACAACTGGTCCTTACTGTTGATACTGAAGGAAATAGACAGAGATCCCATATCCAATTCTCTACTAAACAAGAAACTCATTAACATCCTCTTCTAGAAAGTAAGGCTTTTTTAAAAAGTCCTCTCTAAAGATTCACCACGGCTGTGGTTTGTCCTAGTTCACACGCTGTCTGGATGTTAGCTGATGCAGAAATGTAAACCTCTAGCTACCTTCTCAGAATTTGCCTCTGAGAGCATGAAAAGATAATGAACCCTCTTTTCTGTGCTCTATCTGTACCTGCAAAAACAAGCTGAAAGAAGACAGAGGCAGATTATAAACTTCTACTAACTCTTTCCTGTTAGTAAAGAGATGGAAAATGAACAAGTTAACTTTCATGCAAATAGGCTGCTCTAAGCAACTATTCAGATTTCTTATTTAGGTGTCATCTGTGCCAGTGAACACAGACAGTTTAAATTTCTTGCAACAATCCTGAATCTTAATAGCCTTGAAGATATTTGCAATATTATGTAAATGCCCTTCATCAGTGAATGATAAGACACAATGATCTCCATTTCTAATCTAGTGACTGAACTGAGTATGTTGAATATAATTAGTCTACACTTTAAGACAAAGTGACCAAGCAAGATAAATCTCTGTTTATAAAATGGTTACATGTACTGAAGTTAGTTGCTAAAGCTCTGATCCTGAAAACACCAATGTAAATAGCTGAATCTAAGCATGCAGGTAATCTCCATGTCTTTGGACTATTCACACAATTTAGGGTAGGCATATGCTTAAATTGCAGCAAGACAGGACTGTATGTTTATTAAAAGTTGTGTAATGCCACTGTACTTTGAGCAGGTGTGACTAGGACATGTTCTAATCAATGTGCCTTTCATTCCAGGTGGTGACTGACCTGTCTGACCAGCTGGGAAGTTTGATCACTGTACCTTTAGCAGGATTACTAGCAGGTAGAAAGATTCACCTTAATTTTCATTCTTCAGAGTTCTCTTTTCCACTTCTTTAGATTTCACTACAAAAACTTCCCACATGCCCTCAAAATTCTAGCAGGGTTCCTTAAGCTTTTTCACTTACATATTTATATTTGTTTAATTTTTTTTTATAAGGATATTATTTTTCTCGTGGCAGTGACTGAGAATAGATTTCCTCATTCCAACAATCTCTTGAAATTGTATTATTGCTCTCACTTCCTTGTTCATGCTATTCCTTTACCAGATACACCACTTATATCCATATTAACTTGTGAAGCATGCCAAAATACAGTAAAATGGAGCTACCTTTTAATTTGGGCTAGCATATGCTGCTTGAATTTAGCATGGGATTATAAGAAGAAACTTTATTTTGTAACAGTAACAAGAGAAGGTTAGAAAGTTAGCAGAATTAATTTACTTATGTACTGGAAATGGGCATATATAGAACTTTTTGATCCTCCTCTCAATAACCAAGTTCAACTGGAAGTTTTTTCCTGGGAATTACAACGCACAGAAAGAAGTGTGGCCCAGCATAAACATATTTCATATAGTCACCAGTGCTTTTAATGTCACATTGATTACAGTGGTTCTAAGCAAGTATAGATGAAAGTCTTATGAAATGTTACTTTTTCTACATGAATGCTACTAATACTCCACCATTTCTGAAACTAATTCTTAAATGTGCAATTACTTCTAACAACCACAAAACACCCTACAGTAGGCAAGGCCTCCGCTGTATATTAGGATTTTTCCTTTCTTTTCATTTATCTCTTTTTCATTTGTGGACTAAGTTACTTCTGCTCTTTTTCTTGTGAATTTTACCACAAAAGCAATCCTCTACTTACTTACAGCTCAACAGCATGTACCGCTTAAGGTCCAGGTTTCTGCAATACTGGGCAGAAGGGAAGAATGAAGGTGGAAAAACCAATATAATCCCATGTCCTTAATTTAATTTTCTAAGGCAAATATCTCCTTGCAACTGTGCATAGTACAGCACACCCTGTATAGCATGGTGTCTACATTTTCTCTCCCAGCAGCCACTGACACAGAAAGCAAAAGGTGCAGTCTGGGTCCCTGGGATTGCAACACATGAATAGGCCACAAGACAATTTTCTTGTCTGAACTCATATGAAACAATACATGCCTTGACTCCTTGGCACTGCTCTCCCAAGTAGCACATAGTCTTTTTACAAACTTGATAACAGACAGAAAATCCTTCAAAGAAGAGCCGTAAATGCAGACTAAGAGAAGTGAGGTGTGAGGGTGAGAACAAGAGAAGAAAAACAGAGTGGAAGAAAATAGCTGAAAATGAGCATACCAAGGGATATCTGTTGGCACTCATCTTTTGGGTAGTCCCAAGAGTCCCAGCATAAAAAGCTAGAGGGAATACACGCTTCCTCTGTATGGGATGACCCATTTTTATTGTGTTATCCAGAGAAAGGACAGGAGAAATTACTGCAAGGGGATAGCACCTGCAACTGACTGTACTGCATGTAGCACTCGACATCTGCCAACCCTGAGGCTTTCCAGGCCTAGGAGATCATGGCTATGTGTAGTAAGGTGGCAGAACCAGTCTGGCCTATGTACGTGTGTGCCTTGCGTGAACCACAGAAATCAGGTAAAATGTGTCTTGGGAAACCATTATGTCGTAGGTTCTGCATATCTGCAAAGCTAACTCTGTGACATTTGGGTATCTGGTGAACATTTATCACAATCTGCCCTACGTCTAGAGTATGTCTTTTGGCATATTGCTGTTGTTTCTGAAATGTTGTCTAAGGAAAAAGGCAAATTATTTGCATGGGAACTACAGGGCTACTACATTTTTCTTCTTTCTGCAGTTTGTAACAGATTTGGAAATGAGTAAGAAAAGAAACACATATCCTGTTCAAACAATTTCCATAATCTGTGGGCTCATCTATACCAGCACACATGGGGAGTGTCACAGATTGTCCTACAGCTATTGTAAACTTGCAAAAATGTGCTGCCCTCTCAGCAGCCATCTGAGCAACAAAATGTGGAGACTATTTACAATTTTTCAGGGACTGATGGGTAAACCCTTGAGCCATTTTTGTATACTTACGTGGGGTAAACACAATTCAGATCTTGAATTTGAAAACTCAGAACCCCTGAGTAGCTGAATCAGCTCAGGACATGCAGTACGATGTGACTGGTTACTTGCTTTACATCATTACCATTGTGGGTTAGATGCTCTTCATAACATAATTACATCTTTGATAACAAGATAGCATGATATTATTTACCTTTACTTTCTCTACCTTCATTCACTGGTAAAATAACTCACGACTTAGAAACGAGTAACTGAAGCGTACACATAGACATGCCTGGTCCTATTTCTCACTGAAAGAGAATATAAACCAGATAAAATTGCTATCTAACAGGTAGGACTCCCTAACATGTTATTTGCACTCATGGACGACAACACTGATACGGGATGCACGATGTTAATTGGCAGGGAGTTCTCACTCCATCAGTGAGATGCGTGACACTGCAGAAACAGCACATCGGCTTCAACTCCCACTCACTTTATTATGGGAATAATCCTTAGGAATTAACCATAAAGACAATGAGAAAGGAAATCCAGCATATATTTTTTGAGAACGAATAATCTGTTTTGTAAAATGATATGTTCTGCATTACACCATGTCCCTCTGAAAAAAGTTGTTATATTTATTTTTCCTGTTTTCATATAATTCTAGAATGTAGAAACTCCATTTCACTGGAGTAGAGTTACTGATTCTGATACTGATAGACACTAGGGGAATTATAGGAATTTTGTTTTGATATGGCATTGAAAGAAGAAAAAATGTGGGCATGTCTTGTGGTTCAAACCTGATATTATTTAATTGTACTGTAGCAACATGGATTGTGCTATTAACACAATAATTAAGCTCTTCAAAATTTTATGTGCTGTTCATGTAACAGACTAAAATACAATTACTTCTATCATATTGGTGTGACTTAATTGGATTATCAGCAGATGATTCATGGGACTGAAAAGGCCGCTAAACAAAGTTCACTGACTTTATCTGAAACACAATAAAAAACATTCAATATAAACATGTCAAATTGCAGGACAGGCAGGCAAGATTTTTGCAGTCTCTGATACAGTCTGAGTCCTTTAGTAATATTTTATAAATTCCATTTTGATTCTGTTCTCTCTAGAGCTTCTGTAATTCACTGGCTGTTTCTTAACTACGAAGAAATACACAGTGCCACCTACAAAACACTGAAATAGAGGGTGTAGGAGAAATTATTACTTATAATATTACTTATAAACTTATTATTTCAGCTTATTAATTCAGCTCTCTTTGCATTATTTTTAATATTTTCTAATGTTACACATTTTACTGTTTTACACTCTACTTCACAATTAATATTCCTTCCAATAAACATACTGATGTTGACTAAAGAAAACAAGATTCTTAGAACACTGCAGGCAACTGCTGAGGTAGGACTTAGAGTCTCTGGGGTACAATTGCATGGCAACTGCTCATAACTCTCTGGATGCTGGTGTTGCCCAGACTACCAGCTTGCTTACAAAGATATGTGAAGAAAAGTTCTCTCAGAAATCTTCCAGAAGAGAGTTCCTAAGTTAGATCTATGTCTACTGAAAAATATTTAGTAGGAATGTATTGGATGAAGGTGTGCTCATTCCTCTGCTGTGGTGAGACCCACTGTGTCCTCTCTCTGACTAACCTGTTCAGGGTGCAGCGGTTGTAAAATCCTTCACACCAATGACACACTGTCATCTGACTGCAGTGTGAGGGAAGTTTGCGTGGACAGTGACTCCTTGTGATGCACCTTCAGGAATGAAGGCAAGGTGGAGCACCTGCCAGAGGGGGAAAAAACAGCTTCTCCAGTGTGGGGTACTCCCCCTACTCACAGCAGGTGTGAAGGCTGCTGCAACCAGCAAGGCCACGTAACTCCTGCTACTTTCTGTGCCACGGGAACCTACATCAAGGCTGATAACACAGAGCAACCTGTAGCCGTCACTGGTAACACAGAGCGGCCTCTCTGCAATGCAGTCCTGCACAGGGCCCACCCCACCGTTAATCAAACCAAGGGCAGTTATTTCACTCAGCCAGGAAAAGGGAAATAATGGCTATTGTCCTCTGACTATGAGTTACCACAGTTCTGCTGAATGCTGAACCAGTGTTCCCCCAGAACAGCAACATGCAGATGGCTAAGCAGTTTGGTAATTTAACAGTGTCTCCTACTAGACTCTTAGTTTCCTCTCATTTATCTAAATATGCTGTAGATTAATTTCATGTGTACATATTTTCCAAATATCTTCAGTATGCAGATGTAAATTCTACCTGAGAAAGCCAAGATAAAAGAACTCAGTTGAAGGAAAGAAAAAAACTTTATGATCATGCTTCATCTGTATATGTATCTTAGTACACTAGCAAGAACTGCCATACGGAACCCACCTGCAGGAACAGTCCATTAACATACAGAAAAAATACAGACAGATATTGTGAAGAATGCTCTCCTTGGTCAGTCCTTAAGTCTGTTAAGATCAATTAAGTTGTATCAGAGATACAATTTGCCTCTTCTACAGCTTTTCAGCAAACTTGGTGACTCATTAGATTTGTGAAGTTAAGTACAGTACTTACAACCTTAACATAATAAACACCATATTATCAAGTTTATGTCATAAATTAATCTGGGGAAAATGACAGTTCTTTCCCAGCAGCCATACAACCTACATTTCCTCATGAATTTGGATGTGTCCTGGTGAAAGCACCTGTTCTGTTGGGGAATACTGTGTGAAGTTAAGGCTTCAGAAAAAGTGAACTCAAACTGGAACACAGGCAGAGAAGGGCTGTACAGTGATGAAAAGAATGAGGAGCCTACCTTCTGAAAGGAGACTAAAGAGTTGGGCTTGTCCAACATGGATGAGTGAGCTAGACATACAGAAGATGGTTGAATGGCAGAGAAAGAGAAGTGTTTTAACAAATGGATGTCTATTGAACCTGAATATATTTAGACTGGAAATTGTAAGGCTTTCAACAATCAGACTGATTAAGATAGCTTCCTAGGAGGATATGCAGCACCAAGAAGCCTATCCAGCTTTAAGGTGGAGCATGATGTGTTACAGAGCTTTATCTAAAATCGTGTAACCTGAAGCAGCAGTAGACCAGATAACCCAGGAGGTATCTTTCTATCTCATGTTCCTGTCTTTTACAGTAAAACTGAAATGTAATGTGACAATGATAACTTGCCCTTCTTCTTTTGCAGACCTTCCCCATGACCCCTTTCAGCTGTCACTCAAAAAAACACTACCATTCTCCTTCACCCCACCCATCTGCAACTTGAGAGCCTTCTTTAATTATGACCTCTCTCCTCTGCAGCCATCCAGACATGTACAGGTCTTGTTGCTTCCTCCATGTCTTCAAAGCCACTCAATTTTACAAAATAGTACTTTCATTTGGACCCTTTTTGTCACTCATTTCAGATACTGCCATGACCCCAGTTCTGGTGTTCCTAGTGTCTAACATTTTGCTCACATGCCCTAACATATCACAACACCAATGGCACCATTCTGATGCCAGACAAAAAAATTAGAGCTTCTCATCCTTTCTTATAAAAGCCTACTGATCTTCTGTTCTCTTTCCACAACATTTGCTTGCTATCCCAAATCTATATGAGCACCTTTGTACATCCTGTGTAGCCCAAGAGATACTAGCTCAATAGAGCACATCAGGAAAAATACGTCTTCATTTAAGACCCCTGAAACACACAAGAAACTAAATGGTTGGCAATGGTATAAGAAAGGTGAAAGGCTAGTAATTGGGAATATCTGCCAGATTCTCACCCTTGTTACAGCTTCTGTTTTAAACTGTGATGAGAGGAAAGGACAGTAAACAGGACATACTGTTCTAGCTATCCCCTTGCTGGAAGGGCAGTGGAATGGTTCTGACTGTAATAAATTGAGATAAGCAACCAGAAAGGCAATATAGTGGAAAGTAAAGAGAGACAGATAGTGACATGCAGAAACATCATTATTGTGAAACTAATGAAGACATCAAAGCATTGAGAAATCAGAGATATGACCTAGAAAATTACTTCAGATTAAGCAAGACCAGGTTGCTTGTGGTTCCAAAAGCATGAAAGGACCAAGAAATGGGTGTTTTGCAATATACCATGAATATACTTAGATTATATATAATCCATAGAAATTGTTATCACATCACATTTAATCTTCTGGCATGTTGTCATGGAATGTGCAATATGTGGAACAATGGTAGGCAGAAGAATAAATCTGGAACACTAAACACAATTCAGCCCCGATCTTCAGCATAATATATGATAGAGAAGTGATCTCACAGCACGAGAAACTGTTGTGCAGCCATAAGTAAGAAAGCCTTCCACAAATCCTATGAGGCTTTTGTAAAAAAAAAAAAAAAAAAGGTAGCTATGCAAGTGTTGTTTGTGAGTAGTCTCAACCTGAACATTATGTATTTGTTGGGGTTTATAAGAAGAAAGTGTCTTTATGGTTTGTTAAGATGCAAACAGAAAACAAAAAATATTTTTGTAATTACATTCTAGTATTTTTCCTTAAGTAATACCGGGAAACAGTAAATATTTTGCTGGTATTAGTATTGGTGTTATTGTTTCAAATGGAAAGAAATATTTCATTGACTTAGGTAGCTTTGGGCCTTTGTAGAGTGCAAACTGACTTCAGGCTCACTCCTTCCACAGCTCCCTTTAGCAAAGTTCAGCTTTAGTAGCAGTTTCACTCCATTTACATAAAGTGAAACCCTGGTTTTATGTTAAAACAAGACACAAAATACATGGATAACAGGAAAACAATTTACATGTCAGAAGAACAAATAAAAGTTAGGTTTTCTTTGCTTCAAAACAGCTCAAAAGCAAAAGAGGCACCATGCTTAACTTCAGTTATCTTTGGTTTCTCTTGTTGGTTGAGTTTCTGTCTCAGAGCATTTTTGATCCTCAGTAGTATGTGAAACTCGCTGGTGAAACTGTTAGCCACTCTGCATTTTACTTCCTGTCTTTATAATTAAATTCAGACATTCTTTCAGAATTGCTGGGTTTCACACATTTCTGAACAGATCCCTTTCTGAACAGATCCCATCCTGTATCAAACTGTATGCATTGTGACAAAACAGACAGATAAGCATCACAACTGTCTAAAGAGGCATAAAAAGTCACAGGTACCACCTATGCTATTCTAAATCACACCAGGAAGAAACCAGAGTCTTCTGTTAAATTTCCATGCTAGCACAGTTGATTCAGAATGTCTGGACTCCACTTGTCATAAACTCCAAATTAATAAAATGTTATGCTTCAGAATTCAAGAAAGGAATCAGATGTTTGCTTTCCAACTATACTTGTCACAAACTGACAGGGTAATAATTCCTTTGCTTTACTATATTTCTTTTAATTTTTTTCCTGCTGTGAAGAAAAGAGGTTTGGTTTTGCTAGTGTATTTCAAGAGGCAGTTAATCTGCTTCATTGTTTGTAACATTCACACTGTATTGTGCAAGCAAAGGGAAATGGTAGCAAAGACAGCCTAAACTAAGCTAATAGGCCACTTTTTCATAAAGGTACGAGGAGGTGGAAATGAAAAACAGTGAAGCCTTACTCCATATCCAGAATGGGCTTCTTATTTCTAAATTACACTTGTCAGAGGCAGAAACAACTTACTGGGAGAAACTGAAAGACTTTATAGGTTTATGGGGTTTAAAGGCTGCTGGCTACATTTGCAAAAGATAATTCCCACCCTCAGGGGTATGGTGAGCTCCCTGGTTTCAGGGTGGCCTTCTGCACCTTGAGAGGCCATCAACAGAGTGATAGGTTACTAACTGTTCTGTTGTTGCCTTCGCCCTGCAAGACATTCATTCATGCAAGAATGCACTGGTGGGCTTCCAGGAATGCTAGCATGTGCTGACATTACTCTGACATGGATGAATTTTAAAGGCACTAGTGCTTTTAAAAGCAGCTGTCAAATCCCCTCATACCTATTTACAGAAGGAACCTAACCTTTCAGTCAGCAGCTGTGAATGCACCTGACAATTTTTTTTTTCAACACAGACCTGTGAACAAAAAATAATCTTGTGGGGAGATATTACTACTTAACACTATGATATAAAATAATGATTTTCATTAAAATTACAGAGAATAAATTTTTGGCACATGGACTGCTGCACTTATCAAATCCTGTCAAACAGCAATAGCCACACCACTCAAAGTTTCTGCAATGATGGTGTCACAGATAGGAACCATGTATATTTTAACGCCACTCTCAAACACAGGGAGAGAAGGAGGTCTGACGCCAGCCTCAATCTTCCAACATGGGAAATGCACAAGCGAGATGTCTGATCCTGACTGAATAAGCTTCACTTCAGAGGCGCAAAAATCAGGTACTGGGGCATGCTGGCGGCGTTCACCCACCCCCTCCCTCTCCCAGACGCTTCATGGCTGCCTCACACCACCGCCTCCCGACGCCCGCAGCACCGCCCTCCGCCTGCGCTACGGCCGCCCAGCCGCCGGCGCTCCCCGCAGCCACCTCGGACAGCTCCCGCCGCTCCCCGCCCGCTGGCCGTGACACCAAGCCCCATTCCTCTCAAGGGAGGGAGCGCCGAGAGCCACGCATATCCGTGAAGAGCAGGACGAAGAAGGAAGTTAATGGCAGAGCACAAAAACGCTCATCACTGCCTCACACCGAAACAGCATTTATACACCTCTGGTAAACAGGCTTTAGGGCTGCCTGAAGAAAGGACACCTGCCATTCACAATCTCTGGTGATGATCGGTGGCTGTATCAAGCTAAATACTGCATTTTTCGTGTCTCCCTCATGACTATCTGAACAATTTCAGTGTCCCACATGTGTGCTGTTGAAAAAAAAAAAACAACCTTCAGAGTCACAGGCACGCTCACAGGTATCTGAAGTTCTGAACTTGGTTAGGAAGTGACAGACAGACACCCCATTAAGCGACCAAAAAAAGTACTTGTGACCTGCACATTTATGCAAACTGAGTCTCTCAGACTCATGTTCCCCAACCACAGAACCATTACAAAAAGACACCGGTCTAATCGATTTGAAAAATGTAAGTACTCAAAAAAAAAGTAACCCATTTGTGTGTGCTCTCCAAGCACATAAAAAGATCTCTGCTTTAGCACAGTGTGCTACTGCAACTCAGTGCCTGACACCATATGTACTCTAATCACTTAAACTTTAACTTCCACTGTAAGAAGAAAGCTGTTCTGCTGAAGAATTGACCAGGACTACAAACTATTAGGCTATGACCTGCAGACTAATGAATGAGTAAGTATTTACACCTCATCAGCCCTTTACCTTCACGACTAGTTTGGTTGTGTTGCAGCAGTGACCTCTTGGAGACAAAGTGATGATAAAAAATAGATGCTCTATGAAGTGTGACTTAAACCCTCCCTTTGCAATTGTCCTTTGGAAACCTGTTTCAGGGTGAGTAGATTTCAGGGATATTTCTGGTTTATTTTGACTCGATTGTACAAAATGGAAGCAATATAACTTTCTTTATTAAAGGCTGAAGAAGCACTTGAAGTAAGTTGACTTTTAAATCGCTTTTCTTAGCGTGGCCACTTTGGGATCAGTAAGGCCAGTGGAGCAAAAAGATCCAAGATACCCCTTCTTTTGCAGTTACCTACGTGAAGCTGCTACTTGCCTGCCCCTCTGCCTCCCAGAGAGGGGCAGTGAGACAGGGAAGGTGCAAATGAGCCCAAATCTCTCCTGGTCAGCACAGATGACACACTGCGTGCCCGAAGTATGCACTTAGAACTAATGAATGATGAACTCACTTGTCAGGCCCAGTATTCAGGCAAATCTATCACTGAAATTATACAGACCGCAAGCCTCAGAATTAGCCATGAACCTGAAATGCAGTCAATTTCAGACTCCAAATCTGAGTTCACAGATATCTCCACATCAGTTTGGTGATCTGAACCAGAATCTCTACTAAGGTAAGAAAAATAACCTCTTGAATCACAAGTTTTGTTTTCTTTGAATAACACATACAGGTGTTTTCACCAAGAAGATGTGACATTCTAAAGATATTTTGTGTACAGATTTTAAATAATTCCACCCCTCATCCCCCAACTGCTATTAAAGAAATTCCAGTGTTTTTGGAAATGTAAATGACAGGCAAATGATTGAATGCTTCAAATACAACACCCAAAATAATTACTCTTGAAGGAAGAAGTGTTTGGAATTCTGAGAGGTTTCTGTCTGCTTCTGTCTCCTCTTGTCAGAGACGCACACAACTAATCAGGAAAATTTTTCAGCTTAGTAAGAGTACCAGCAAAGATATCCATATTTCACTAGCATGCTGAACACAGCTCTGATAATGATGAGCAAAATCATGATTCCATATGATAGCACTGGAATATCAGGCACTTTGCAGCACAGCTGGACAGTTTTCACAGTAGATTTCCACAGCCTGCTGCATTCGTTATTTCCACTCCTCACTCATGCATACTCTTCTGAAAAGTCTAAACATATTTTCTGCTTTCAAAATGATAAGCAACACTCTTCTGTTCATGAATGTTAAATTGTTCCTCCAAACTAAGTAGATTAATAAACCTCAATTTCCTAGTGTGTATTAAAAAAAAAGAATAAATACATAAATTTAATTATGAAGGGTTTGTGGACTCAGGTATATTACAAACATTCCTCAAGCTGGAATAAAAAGATACAGCTCGACTGGGCCATCCTTACAAGGGTTTCACTGTTATCCTTGCGTAACTTACTTCATTTCCAAGAAATACTGAAAATGCAGCAGATACATAGCTAATTGCAAAATGTAATTTGGTCCAAAGCTCAAGGAATATTTATGAAGACCCTATTTGCCATATTACAGAGCTCCCCTGAGCTCTGGACTGTTAATTACAGTGTAGCAGGTAGAGAAGTTTTTAGACTGAGGAGGTATTTGGGTGCCTGTTGCTCCCTCACTGTGAATTCCCATTGGGTATTAGGGGGACCAGGGTCAAATTGTCCCCACAGCTCCCACATTGCCAGGCTCTGTGGCTCTCAGGGAAATCTTATTTCAGAATGATCAGCTTGTAGGATTACATCACACACTTCAGTTCTACCTACATTCATTGAAGATAATGACAAGGGAATATTTCTAAACCACTTTTGTAATTGGGAAGTAAGTATGTCAACTCACAGAAGTGTACCTGACAGGAGTACATGAAAAAGCAATTGTATGCACACAAACAGAGACACATACACACACTCCACAGAAATCTTTCCACTTACTAAAGAGGTGAAAAAGAATGGAGAACTTTCAAATACTGGATATGTGGAGGAAAACACACATGTATATGTAAGCACACCTCTGATCACAGCTTATAAATAGCTGGCTAGAATTCCAAAAGAGTAATTCTCTCCTGAACAAACATGCATAGAAATAGATATGCTCCAGCCAAAATTCAAATCAGCGGAAAAGTCATCTGAAAGAGACCCATCAAACAGCAAATGTCGTTAATGAAGTACTAAAAGCAGCACTTCTCTACAGGAGCTATAATGTGAAGGAAGTTCTCCTTGCTTAGCATCAAAATAATCACCAGGAGAAAATTAAAAGGGCGTGTGACTATGACCAAAATTATGTCCCATGCAAAAGTCTCTTCTGCCAAGTCATTTGATAGGTTCTCTTAGCCCTCTTGCCCGCCTATTCTTAATAAGATGGCGTTCAACACATTTCTCCTTCAGAAACTTGTCGACAAGCAGAGGATAAATCCTCCTGTCTTTACAACGACACCCCTGAAAACCCCACTGAAAGCTGGCTGGCAGTGCCAAACTTTTTCAGCTGCATTGCTTGCTTAGGCCATCAGAAGCACCCCAAAGCTGCTACCAACGCTCTCCTGGCCAGCAGCCTCCATCTCAGCGGAGCTCCAACCTGCAGACTAACCGAAGGCACGGCGAGTCCGCCCTGTTCCCCCATGGTCAGTCCCGACTCGGCATGCTGCATGTGGTCCCCCCACGGTGTGCCAACGTGGCCCAGGGCACAGCCTGCCGTGGGTCGGCGGCCGGGGAGACCTGCAGGACCCATGCACGAAGGGCTCACAGTCATCCCTTGCACTTGCTGATTTTTCGTAACACGGTTTTTTTACCTCACTAATTACCAGACCTTTGTCACACCGGCTGGAGAGACGCATGCGGCGGGCAGGCCCGGCCCAGAGCCACCCGGGCACCCCGCGTCTCGGCACCCCGCTGCCGACCCGATCGCTCGAGGGCGGGGGACCCTGCGTTCACCCACGCGAAACCTCGTTTCGGACCGGCCGCCACGACACCGTGCCACTGCTGACCTGTTCGCCACGGCTATGCGACGCCCCGGCCCCCGGAGCACCTCGGCCGGCCTGCGCGCCGCCGGGGGAGGGCGCCCGGCCCCCCTCGCCCGCCGTTAGAGCCATTAGCCTTCCACGGAACCAGCGGCAGGCGGAGTCGGGGGGGGTGGCGGGGGCGACCGCGTATCGCCCCTTGCTGGCGTTGCCCGGCCGCTCTGTCGCGGGCCCCGGTCTGGCGTAGCGCCGGCCTTGCGACGGGCTGGGCTGTAACAAGCTGCTGGGCAAGGCCGGGCGGGGGGCGGCGGCGGCGCTGCACTCCCTCCCTCCCTGCCGCCCGCCTTCCCTCCCCCCCACTCACCCATCAGCACGGCAGCCACGGTGCTGAGCAGGAGCCAGTTCTTCGTCAGGAAGCCCGGGCAGCTGCATCCCTTCCTGCCCGCCTTCGCCATACCGGAGGGCGGCGGGCCTGGGGCGCTCCACTCCTTGCGGAGCCGAGCCCAGCCGAGTGGCGCCGAGCCCAGCCGAGCCGGCCGCCCGCCCTCCTGCCTGCGCTTCGCGCTGCTGCGCCCTTACAGAGGGGAGGCGGAGACGTTGCACCTCACCTGGCAACGGCAGAGCCCGACCCTCCGCCCGCCCCTCGGCCTGCCCCCCCGCCTGCCTCCCTACCCAGCCCGCCGCACGCCCTCCGCCCCCCCTCACGCCCTGCTGCCGGCCCAGCTGGCCCGGGGCTGAGGCCCGGCTGCCGGTCACCTCTCCGTGCTGGCCTTTCCCGCTTGCCCGCCGGGGCTGTGCGTGGGGCACAGCGTCCTCCAGGGTGGAAGGCCAGGGAGGGGAGCGGGCGGGGACACCCCCCCCCCCGCCTTCCTGCGAGGCCGCCGCCCGCAGCGCTTCATCTCTCTGACGGCAGGGCAGGGCAAGGGGAGGCAGGAGCAAAGGTGGCCGGTGGGATCTGCCAAAGGCTGGCGACCTGCAGCCGTGGCTGGTGGGGCGCCGTGCCCGGTGGGGCGCCGTGCCCAAACCCCGCTGCCCCAGCTTGCTTCCCTGCTCTTGTGCCCTTTATGCCCCAGTTCGCTGGTTTTTGTGCCAAAGAGGTGAGCGAGCGAGCCCCCACGACGCCTGGTGAGCCCCCTGCCAGAGGGGAGGTTGTCCCATGGCAAGGCCTGTGTTGCCACACCGCCTGCCAGGCAACCTCCAGGCTCTGCAAGGTGGTGTAGGAGGCCCCAGCTCCAGGCAGAAGAGTTGTCCCTGGGTGTCGGTGGCTGCTGGAAAGCCACCAGTGGTTGCACAGGGGATAATCTCTGGTTGAATATTGAGGGGGAATGTTCTGCCCTGTACTCCTGGGGGGAAAATCGGGAGTAAAGAGTATGGAAATGGCTTGTAGGATTTCCCGCTGGAGTTTTATCCTGGGAAGTTCAGATACCAAAATTGTGAAGAAGCATTTATTTCTCTGTGCAACTCCTTGACAATGGTCTCCTTCCCTCTCCCCACCCATAAGCATGATTAAGGTGTGTATAATGCTGGAACCCAATTCCCTGCAGGACTGTGGTAGGGTTTTCAATATCTCTTCATAAACTTGTTGATTATGATTTTCAAACTTAGACATTAGTTGGTAAATGTAAGGAAAAAAAAGAAAAAAAAGACTGCTGTTGTCTTGCTGAATGACATGGAAGTGAGTGCAGAATGAAAGTTACTAAAAAGTTAAGTTCTATTTAATTACACTGGACACCATCTATTCCAAAAAATACACTAGTGGAGTTTGCATGATTTCTGTCTGTGATGACCAGGTAGCTAAGGCCTTGGGTACATCAGCAAAAACTGCAGCTGAAACCTTGTTTCATTTCTTCTTCACATGGATCTGGCTGTTCTGGATGACAGCTTGGGGAAAGACAAACCTGTACCCTGCTGAGGCAGGGAAGAGCACTGAAATCCACCTGGATGAGAAGCAAGAGCCATCATCTATCCCAAGTGTTAAAATCTATAGCCAGATACAGAGAATCCTAAAAAAGTGGCCTTATTTTTCAAATGTGTTGAGCAAGTGCAGTAATTTGTCTGTATCTGCCACTATCAGGAAAATTTAATTAAAAAAAAAAAAGCCTAGTGGTAGAAAGGAAGCAGATGAGTATCATATTAGTTTAATTAAATCATCAAAGGTTCTAGAGCACTTAAAAGGAAAGCTGGCATATTACCGTGTTACAAAGCCACAGAAAAAGCAAACCAAACATAACTAATGCAAACAAACAGTAAGAAACACCATCGCTATGTCCAGACTTTGGTACAGATATGTGGCAAAGTATGAGTGGCACTGGAGAGGTATTCGAAGAAAAAGGCATGTGAGGTTTCAGGGTGGGCAGGATCAGGCTTACCCTGAGCAGAAGAGCTCTGGCCTTGGTTCTCACTGCCACTGAGTGTAATTTTATTTGTTACTTCCTCACACATATACTGGGAATCTCAGATTTTCCTTTCAGTAAGTAAAAGGTCTGACTTGACCCAGGAGGCAGGGAGGTGATGCCTCTCGGGACAGCAGCAACAAAACTAGTTGCAAGACAACTTCAGAGTTTAGGCCTTCCTTCAATTTTCTCTCTGCTTTCACATGTATTCCTTCTTACAACCTACTCTGCTTTTCTTTTGAGCTGTTTTGGTGAGCTAGAGGAAATAACTGCAATACAATGGTTCTTGAAAACTAGCTAAAATTAAGTTAGAGTTTACTGCTTCCTCCATGGAGTTTCCATGGTTTGTCTGTTTCTCTGAATGCTTTAAGTATCCTTTTTTCACATTAAGGATTTCATAGTACCACTTTAAAAGAGCTAGAATTGTGTGCAGCTCTCTTAGCACAAAAAAAAGCCCTCCTACTGGTATAAAGCAATGTGGTCGTAGCTCATATATGCCTTCCCAGAGCTTGCAATACCTTGAAGGAGTTGTGCAAACTTAGAAAAAACATAATACAATTATGCTGTATAACTTGTGAAGGCTAGAGACATATCTTATTTCCTTCTTCTGCAACAGTAGAACAATATATATTTAATTGTATTGAAGACCTCTACATACTTTTTTGTTTCCTGACAAAGTACAATGTTCTTTTCTGCTAGTGTTTTGTCCCTAAAAATATTTAAGAAAAAAAGGATGCCAAAATTCAAGGCTTTTTCTTAATAAATTGTCTTTCTTTTTTTCATTTTATCAAATGTAATTCCATGGACATGACCTTGAAAAAAAAGAAGTTGGTAACTTATGGTGTCCATAGAAACTTAAAGAAGCATTTTTTAAAAGACATAGGCAGGTGAAATAGAAATGTTTTAAACATCCTGATGAGCAAGCTGTTTTTAATTTGATCTTCCTATTATAGAATGACAGACATTGGCTTTGATCCTGGATGTAGAGTCAAGCTGGCAGTTTCTATATGGGGAGCTATAAAAAAAACCTGTAATAAAAGTGTCCCAATAAAATGGAAAAGAATTAAAGGTAGCCCAAGCCCATGGATCATTCTTGAAATGCTGAAGTTATTTTAAAAATGAACTCTGCTATGGAAAAAGACTGAAAGAACTAGTACTTTGGGAGACTACCTGCCTGTACAGCTACGAAGCATAGCTGCTGAGCAAATGAAAATCTAAATTCTAATTAAACCACTTTTAGCTTTGTGTGATTTTGAGACATCCTGGAATAACTATGAATTGAATAGGATGCATGTGTGAAAAAAATATCAATACACTTCATGTGTACAGATGATAGGAATACATTCTTTAGCTGTATTGCTCACTGTTACAAAATTCTCAGAGTAGACCGTGGGTAAGATTGAATGCATGACAATATGGTTGTATTTTTTGTGTTAAAATTTTTTTTAATGTTCATGAAACTTACAGAGGAATCAGTCTTGGAAATCTGAACATTTGCCTGGGGAAAAGTGACATGCATTTACATGTATGATTTTTTCTTGAAAGCTAAGCTGATCCAGGTTACTTTGTTGTAGACCTAGGATCATACATAAATAACTATTATATTGACAAGTTATTACCACATGGTGACCTGATATGTATGTAGCCCTGTGTCTCAACATTAATTTCAAATCTGTAGAACTGTCTTAACTTTTTAAGTTAATTACTTAGGAACATAGCAAGTAATTTCACAGACTAGGAATATTTTCAACTTTTTGAGGCATTTGGGTGTTTCAGTGCTGGGAGAGGCAGACAGGTCCTACAGGAACACATACAGTACAGTGTAGCACACAGTGTAAGAAGTGGAGGCTTGCCTTTTCATACTCCTTAAAAAATATTTGCAGAGATTGTAGTTAAGAGAGAAAAAAGCAATTGAGTTTTACTTATTTAGTCCTTCAACTTTTTCTACCTACGTCAGCCTGTTATTATCATTTGTATAAGCTTTAGTGACAGTTGATTTGATCCACAGAAAACTAAGTCCGTTTTCCTCATAGTTTGTCGTGACCATAGATAAGAAATCGCATCACAGGGAATTGCTGAAATTGTGGGTATTGCATTTTTTTAAATGCTTTGATAAAACAACAGTGTTCAGCAAAGATTTCAAAAAATGCGTGCTAATAGTCTACCTAGAATGCAGGTAGAATAATTGAGTTTGCTTTTTTTATTTGCAGCCAGTCCACCAGATGGAAAGTTTGCAACCTTTTTTAACACCATAAAGCCAGGAAGCACATACAAAATTTCAAAACACAGAGTAATCAATTCCTGTCTAATATATCTCATCTTAATAAGAAAATAATCCAATCAAAAAGATAGTATTTCTAAGTACTGTGAATGTTTCCAGTTGTCATCCTTTGGCACTGGACCATGTTGCTGCACTGGCTTCTTCTATCATTAAAGTAACTGAAATTCTTTTATCTTTGGAACACAGCAAATTGAAGAGCAAAATCTTTATGGAGTTAACTAAGCATGAGCCATCAAGCACAATGCTTTTATCTCTGAGTTCCAGAATCAGGCTATTAGCAAATTTGCCTTGCTTTGGTTCCACTCTTTAGCTTTCTAGCCAAATATGAAGGCTGAAATTAGAGATGGAAATGAAAAGTGTGATTCTGGATGCAGTTCAGTGAAGAGCCAAATGAGGCTCAAGGAAATGCACAAAGCTCTGTCTTATATGTGTAAGAGTACATTACTGTAACTAAGCACCCAAAATCGCAGGATTTTTCCTTATAGCCTGGAACCTGTGCCTCCCGACAACTGACTTCAAAATTTAACTGCCATATACACTATGTAATACAGCTGGATAAGAAAAAAAAAAAAATCTGGTGCTGAGCAAACCTGTAAAATAAATAAACAAGACCTCTTTGACAGATGCTTTACCTATCCCCAGGGGCAGAGCTGATGGGGTGCTAGCTTTTATTTTTTGGGGTGATACTGGTTTCATGGCAGTAATGTCTTTGCACACAGAGATCCTTTTTAATCCAATATAGATTAGATTTAACCCACCAGACCCCTTACTGGTGTATTTAACTAACCCAACCCACTCATTTTTTTAAAGGCATATCTATTTCTATACCAGTAGCTGGCTCTGAATACAAAGAGGGATCCTTGTTATCTGCTTATAACTTCCAGTAAGATTGCCGGTAGCTGCTTTATCTTCTGTTTGCGTAGGTTTTTCTACTGCCTTACCGAAGTAAACCTTATCAAATTAGTAATTTTTCTCTGTATTTTCCTCAACTGCGTTTTTTTCAGAATTCTTGAGTTATTGGTCAAAATACATTCCTTGTAGTTAAAATGGTCTGGATTTGGCCTAAAATTAACAAGACAGGAGGGTTTTCTTTTTTTCTTTTTTTTTCTTTCTTTCTTTTTTTTTTTTTTTAATAAAATGAAATCTTGTGCCAGATCAATGGGTTTTTTTAATTTTGTTGGAGCCAGTGGGATCACAGCTGGGAAGAAGATGACAGCTGCAGATGGGATTTTTATTTGCTAGTTTATAGTCCTCTAATGCTGAATATCTTTTTTCTACCAAAACCCAGTTTTGTTCCATCTCAACTAAACATTAGTGTTTTATAAGCCATTTTTCACTATGAGATCAGAAGAACCCACTTGTGTCCAAGTAACATAAAAGAGTAACTATGAAAACATATTAGTATTCTTTGATAATGGTGGACCTATTATACTTTTAAAACCTTGGATCTGGAATGCTATGTTCTAGATCACATCTATTTTTTTCTAAGTTGTGTCTCTGGTACCAGTAAGAATACTGTGAATGTTGCCAGAGATTTTGATGAAAGCTGGAAGAGACTGTGCCCATGTGATAAAGGAATTCCTATAATTTAGAAATGCTTCAAATCTTTTCGTTCTTGTTTTAAATAGCATAAACTTTGGTTGTACAATGGTTGTACATTTGCCTGGCTGCAGACCTTCTATGTTGCAAGAAGGGGGGCAAGCAGAGTAGGAAGGTGGCATTAAAATGTGTTTCACAAATAAAGATTTAAATGGTAGCTATGTACTTTCAGAGAGGGTTGAAGGAAAGCCATGCTCTGAAAGTCATCAAGGGCAGATACATTCTCCAAAGTCCAGCAGTTCTCATTTGCCTAGAAAGTATGATGACATAGCTGTGAAGTGATCATGAGCCAGCAGCTGTGTAAATCCAGGTGCATAATGTGGTAATGGTTTTAAAAATGGTTATTCCTTTTTCTTAACTATTCAGACAGGTGTCTATGAAAAGACCTAGTCAAACGTGACTGCAAACAGTTTTCCTTCCTAACCGCACAAAACATCAAGGATGAGTACGAACAACACATATTTCTCACAGCACCCTTCTTTAAGCATCATGTGAGAAGGAGTTCTGGTAGTAATATAAATTATTTCATTTTGCATGATGATTAAAAATTTCTGAGTTTCTGCAAAGCATTTAAAAATGCCTGGCAGATAATATCAGCATGGAAGGGATGAGATTTGTGGGGAAGGATGATGTCTTCATGGGAAAACTTGTATTTGGTAACCGATTTTTAAATGTTTATAGAAATTCATGAAGATGCTGTCCTCAACTGATGGATAGGTCCAGATATGAGTAAGGTAGGATCAGACAGAGAAGATGATAAACACATCTGCAGTTTGCAGTAGAGGTTGACCTTTTGATTTCTGCAATAGCTTGCCATCTGCTGATTCAGAAACATACACTGCATAAGGCAAATGACTAACAGGAATTTGAACTGGACCTGATACATGTTTCCAGAATTATTGGGCCATGGATCTGGCATTATTGTTTGCAGATATGATTTGCTATTGGCTGTTGCAAAGGAAGAAAGGTATTTCATATTGCTCTTTGGCACACCAATATCTACAAGGCACCTCCACCTTAGAGCAAGAGTTACTTCACAGTAGCAGTGACATCTGACCTCCAGGACTATGTGAGAAGGCTGGATCCTCACTGTACTGGCAATCAGCTCTTATCATAGAATCATAGAATCACAGAATCATAGAATCATTTTGGTTGGAAAAGACCTTCAAGATCATCGAGTCCAACCATCACCCATGCCCACTAAACCATGTTATGGAGCACCCCGTCTACGTGTGTTTTGAATACCTCCAGGGATGGTAACTCAACCACTTCCCTGGGCAGCCTATTCCAATGTGTGACAACCCTCTCAGTAAAGAAATTTTTCCTAA
>JAVJGG010000074.1:52210220-52220432 GCA_035590195.1 Aviceda cuculoides
AGGGGGGTTGCATCTGCCATTCCAGGGGGGGCTCCTGCCTTCCTTGGCAGACACCTGTCTTTCAAACTAAGACACAGTCCTATTCTGTACACATCTGGGCAATTGTAGTTATTCTTGACAGTCTTATTTTGTAGACTGTCAAGTGATAGGGACATCACTTAAATCTGTATTTAATTATTGCTCTTTCTAAGAGTCCTGCTCCACAACTGGGTCTTGGGACACTTTAATAGTAATAGTAATAGCAATAGCAATAGCAATAGCAATAGCAATAATAATAGCAATCTCTAATGATAAGGGGAAGGCCATTTGCAGTGGCCTCTATGCCTCAAATACTTTACCTCTTCAGTACTATCAGCATAAGAAATTGGAAGGGAGGATAGGAAACCCTAATTCCTGAAATGATTTTGCAGATATTATTTGTCTTTGAAGAAGATGATAACATTATTTTCTGGCAGGCAGTTTGGGCTGCAATATGGAGCAAAATATGCAACTTGCATTTCTTTTGGGGTAGACGGGTACTGACTAACGGCAGAGGTCAGGAAATCAGAACGTGAAGGTGGATTTGGAGAAAAAAACGGAGAGCAGCAGAAGAAAAATGGTGCTGAATTCATTCAGGAGTACTGGGATTCTAGCTTGTACTGGCAAAATCATGTTGCAATTCAATGCACGTACTTACTTTTGTTGTCTGGGAGAATATATAACTGTAATGGTCCAATTGCAACTGACAGAAAATTAGGACATTTGGGAAAAATTGTGTACTAAGGTTCTGACAATTAACTTCTGCAAATTACTCAGTACTATGCTTGATGCTGGAGTTACTATGGATCTTTGAAATTTAGGATAAGGATAGGTGGAGTGTAAGAGGTTGCTTTGGAACTGTGCCATTAAGTCATTCTTGCTTACATTCTTCAGAAAGAATAGGAAACAATGTCTAGAAGGATTAGTAAAACTGCAAAAGTTTAGTGTTACCTGGAATTTAGGGTCACACAGGAATTAGAAACAACCTCCCTGTCTAATAGGGCTAGATGAGTGGAAAACAAAGAGGCTGGTTTTGTTTTCTTTTGTTACTGGGGCAAATATATAGGGAGGATCTGAAGCAGATTTTTCCTTTTACATTTCCTCATTAAAAATATTTTTGTGACCCTATCTTATCTGATGACTGATCTGCACAAGTGTTATGCTTTGACTCCATACCATGGGGCTCCAGGCTATGACTGTGACTGTGGAAGATGCAGGGAACCACGCATGGCTGAAAGAAGGGAGGTGGACAAGAAGCAGCAGCAGATCAGCTTTTCTGTCTTGAGAAAAGACCTCTGTTCTCCTCTAAAGACTTCTGAAACATAAGAGGGGTCCTTTCTGTCCGCCCTTCCATAACTATGAGGGATTGCTGGTGGAGGATAAACCTGACCCTTACAGCTTTCATTCTGTGTAGCCTTTCTCATGCTTTGAAATTTCTTCTGAGAAAGACAGAATTTCTGCAAGAGCTGGGAATCGAAAGCTGGCAAAGGATGTGTTGCCTCAAGGAGGAACAGGGTGACCACCATGGATTAGCACGTGTGGTGGGTTGACCCTGGCTGGATGCCAGGTGCCCACCAAAGCCGCCCTATCACTCCTCCCCTCAGCTGGACAGGGGAGAGAAAATATAACAAAGGGCTCATGGGTTGCAGTAAGGACAGGGAGACATCACTCAACCAATTAAAGTCATGGGCAAAACAGACTCGACTTAGGGAAAATTAATTTATTGCCAATCAACCAGGGTAAAGTAATGAGAAATAAAACCAAATCTTAAAACACCTTCTCTCCACCCCTCCCTTCTTCCTGGGCACAGCTTCACTCCTGGATTCTCTACCTACCATCCCTGCAGCAGCACAGGGGGACGGGGAATGGGTGTTATGATCAGTTCATCACACATTGTCTCCACTGCTTCATCGTCCTTAGGGGGAGGACTCCTCACACTGTTCCCCTACTCCAGCATGGGGTCCCTCCCACAGGAGACAGTTCTCCATGAACTTCTCCAATGTGGGTCCTTCCCATGGGCTGCAGTTCTACACAAACTGCTCCAGTGTGAGTGCCTTTGGTGGGCTGCAGTCCTTCAGGCACAGATTGCTCCAGCGTGGGTCCCCAGTGGGGTCACAAGTCCTGCCAGAAAACCTGCTCCAGCGTGGGGTCCTCTCTCCACGGGTCTGCAGGTCCTGCCAGGAGCCTGCTCCAGTGTGGGCTTCCCACGGGGTCATAGCCTCCTTCGGGCATTCACCTGCCCCAGCACGGGGTCCTCCATGGGCTGCAGGGGAATCTCTGCTCTGGTGCCTGGAGCATCTCCTCCCCCTCCTTCTTCATTGACCTGGGGGTCTGCAGGGTTGTTTCTCTTACATGTTCTTACTCCTCTCTCTGGCTGCATTTTCTGTGCTGCTGCAACTTTTTTTCCACTTCTTAAATTTTTTATCCCAGAGGCACTACCACCATGGCTGATGGGCTTGGCCTTGGCCAGTGGCGGGTCCGTCTTGGAGCTGGGTGGCATTGGCTCTGTTGGACATGGGGGAAGCTTCTAGCAGCTTCTCACAGAAGCCACCCCTGTAACCCCCCTGCTACCAAAACCTTGCCACACAAACCCAATACAGCATGTCTCCACAAACTCAAATGAAGGGATGGCTGACAAATTACAGCCCTCCCTGAACTTAAATGAAATGAACACCAGCAGCTGTAGCTGTAAGGAAATATCTGATATTTGAAAATTTCCCATGGTTTAGAGACAATATTGAGACTTGAAATTTAGCCATTGGGCTTTGGTTCAGCTGCCCTGGAAACTGTGGTTCCAAATCTTCATGGCTATAGGAAAGCCTTAAACGGCCAAGCACCTTTTCCAGTGCATTAGCTGCAGAAAAAGCCTGCTAGGAACAAGGAGGATAAATGAATGCAGTGCAGTGCAGAGGAGCCAGGTGAATGCTTGGTCAGTGTGGTAAGTAAATCTTACACACAGCTGTTAGTATACAAGAGACTATATTTTAGTGCAAATTATGCAAGCAGTTTGTATATTGGTATGGCAATTGTTTCAGTACATCATGTGAGGGGTATTGTTGATAGTAGTTCACAGGACACATGGGATGTACTGTCATTCTTAGTGTCTTCTACCTTGTAACTATTTCAGTCCTGTTTATTCCTTCCAGTGCTTCAGTTCTTAGGGCTGTGAAATGAGGATGATGATGCTTGTTTCTCACCAGAGATCCATCTAACACTGGTAAAGGAACAGCGCTGCACAGAAGGTAAGGATTTCTGATTTATTAGAGTAGCCAAAGGAGAAGTCTTGAGGCTTTGCCTTAGGGCTTTAGTCTACCTGGTAATTAGCTTCTAAGAAATCTTTTAGCTAGAGATCAGTAAACTACAAAGTAGGAAATAGAAAGAAAAACATAATAAATTACTTTTTTATTTTTTGAAGTGTTAAAATATGAGGGTTTTAACACCGTGTTGTCATGGAAATGCTGCTGGGCTTGAAGCAGCTGACTTTTTGAGCAAGACAGAAACTTGTAGTCACCAGCAGCAAGTATGGCATCAACCTGTGCTTTTAGCAAGCTTTATAATTAAGTTTATCCATGGCAGTTTAAGCATTTTCACAGTTCTGACAGAAATGTCCTGTGAGAACAAACAAATCTTTATGAAAATAACCTTTAGAGAGGCAAAATGCTTTTGAGAAGCAGCAGTGGAAACTCTTTGTCATCCAAGAGGACATAGAGTCCCTCCATCCGTCAGGACTTAACTGCAGTACAGCAAATTTGCATGGTAAGGTTTTCAACTGACTGAAATACAAAAGTATTTTAACAACCGAGCAGCCCATTTTGTCCTGTGTTTGCAAAAGGACTGCGTGAAAGTGACCCCGCACTGCTGCTCAGTGTCAGCATGGCTAGTTCAGAAGCCCACAGAAGTCAGTCCCTTCCCATGGCAGCAGCAGAAGGTATTCAAGAAGCTCTTTGCAGATTTTCCTTTATGTGTATCTAAATTCTTACACGTATATATGTGTGCGTATGTGTTTGTATGCTGCAGTGAACATTGAACTCTGTCCCCTTCTCCCCACCCTGGCCCAATTTGTGAAGAGACCCCTGTGCCAGCACGCCCCCCTGCTTTTGTCCTCTTTTCACCTGCTAAAGAACAGAGGAGGACCTGGGATCAAGTGTGTAGCAGAATGTTATCTTTTAAGCTAGTAGATTCACTTGTTGGTTTGCTTCAGAATTTTCAAAGGTGTCTCCAGCTCTCCAGGTTCTCTAGATCTGGTGACCACGTAAAGATTTGACCATGGCAGCAGTCTCTCATGCAGTCAATCAGCAGGAATGAGTAAAAACACGTTCTTTGTCAGAGCAGGAGTGACACTACAGGAATCATGTTGTTGGATAGTCTTCACAAGATCAGCTGATACTGGGGAACTCCTTTTCATCTAATGGGTCTGTGGGGTATTCCAGTTGCATCAGTCTAAAGAAATCCTGATTAAACTTAAATGCTGTTATTTTTTGATTG
This sequence comes from Aviceda cuculoides, assembly GCA_035590195.1. Taxonomy (NCBI): domain Eukaryota; kingdom Metazoa; phylum Chordata; class Aves; order Accipitriformes; family Accipitridae; genus Aviceda; species Aviceda cuculoides. The sequence goes on from JAVJGG010000074.1 coordinate 52,214,724, forward strand.
AGATGACCTGTTTTCTTGAAAATAAAAGTACATTCTGCATTGCAAATTAAGATTTAATGTCAGGGATAGAGCCTGTTGTAGCATTGAATTACTTAGTCTCAAATTTTGTGAACATGAAGGTCAACAGTAGGATCTTAAAATAGAGCTTATTATCAGCTGTACTGTGACACCATCCCAAGGACAAGCCAATGAATCATGTGTATAAGGTTGTTTGGAAGAGGCTGTATGTTGAAAATAACCATCTAATAATTTCTTACTTTGTGGTGAATGAATATGTGGATAATTTGGGGCTGATAGTGCTTTCTACTGGCTTGTTATGTCACCTTTACAGGAAGGTAAGGAGGAAATTCATATATATATGGGGAGATGTTGGTTCAGGAAAATTACTTTCAGTGGTCGGTTGCTCATTTAGTTTTCAGATCCGGTGACACAAGTGGTCACAAGCTGCAAGAAACAGCAAAGAATTCAACTTGGTGTGCTGGTTTTGGCTGGGGTAGAGTTAGTTTTCTTCATAGTAGCTGGGATGGGGCTATGGTTTGGATTTGTGCTGGAAACAGTCTTGGTAATACGGAGATGTTTTTGTTATTGCTGAGCAGTGCTTACACAGCATCAAGGCCTTTTCTGCTTCTCACCCCTCCCCACCAGTGAGCAGGCTGGGAGTGCACAAGAAGTTGGGAAGCAATACAGCTGTGACAGCTGACCCCAAATGACCACAGGGATATTCCAGGCCATATGACGTCGTGCTCAGCATATACATCTGGGGGAAGAAGAAGGAAGGGGGGGACNNNNAGTGATGGCATTTGTCTTCCCAAGTAACCGTTACGTGTGATGGAGCCCTGCTTTCCTGGAGATGGCTGAACACCTGCTTGTCAATGGGAAGTGGGGAATTAATTCCTTGTTTTGCTTTGCTTGTGTGCATGGCTTTTGCTTTACCTGTTAAACTGTCTTTATCTCAACCCAGGAATTTTCTCACTTTTACCCTTCCGATTCTCTCCCCCATCCTGACATGGGGGAAGTAAGTGAGCATCTGTGTGGTGCTTAGTTGCTGGCTGGGGTTGAACCACAACACCTGGACAGAATAAGGCAGAAGATCTCAGAACATGAGATTTCTGAGTGTATGTGCTGAGAGAAAAATTGAATATGCTGGACTGAAAGAATCAGTTAAGTTCTGAAGATCTGTATGCCAATATTACTAGTGAAATCATCCTAACTGGGCAATTTGCAAGAACTCTTTTCTTAATGAAACCTCTGCTGAATGGAGTAAACAGTCGTAATTTTATTTTTGTTTTGGTTGCCTAGGTTTTTCTCAGTTTGAAAAATAAAACATTAAATATCCAGTAGAAGCCTTTTTTTTTGCAAGGAGGTTTGCAGTTCATTGTTTAAAATGTTTTTCCAATTACTATTATATGTCACTTTAGCTGTGAGCGTGATGCTGGAAGTTCCTTATTGCAGTTTTTCTGAATTCTGGAAGAGAAGGAACTGAACATAAAAAAGAGGGAGTTGAGGCAAACCAATGCATTCTTGTGAATCAAATAGCCAAGGGGGCAGCCTGGACTTGTGAGTGCACAGTCTGCACCTATGATCCAAGACACAGGAAGATTAGTCCATGGCAGCTTGATCCGTTATATTGAACCCTTTTTTACCCCATCTCTTCTACAAGACAGACTATGTTATTCCTTCAAAACATGTAGAAAGTGAGATAAACATTCTGGATGGGAGTAAGTCAACAAAGAAAGATAGGCAATGTGATCTTCTCTGGTGGGACATGATAAACTGTGTCTGGAGCCAGAAGAAAATTGCAAGTTCCTACAATGCTTGCCACGACTTATAGCTGTAAATAAGGAACATGACCTAGGAATGGTATCATTACAAGTAAAGTCAAGGTGAAATACATTGCCCTAATTTTCTTGGGGAAATCACACCTGGATCACAAGGGGAATCATCATGGCATAGACTTAACAGTGCTAGAAGACTTGCTGTAAAGAGATCTTTTCTAGACTTGCTCATTATAACCCTGGAGTAATTCCCCTATAAACTAATTAGAAAAACCACAGCCATCTTCAGCTTTGCCAGGTCATCACTTACATATAAAAAGGCCATGGCATATAAATGACATGGCATTTACAAATGAAGCATGACTTTTGTCTTCTTTGAAGTCTAATATCTTCTGCTAATGGAATGAGGAAATGCTTTGGATGGCCCAGTGTAGCAAATTTGAAATCTAAAAATATGCCAGGGTCACTATTTTTCTTGTGAAGCTGTTGTGTGTAATTAAATACCAAATTTTTGTTTGAAGATGCCTTCTGGGTAATAGTGATAGTGCTGGCATTATGGAAAATCCTTAGCTGGGTTGTCTGCATACTACCTTATCAGTAAAAGTTTTATGAGTTTTGCAGGTCTGCTGCAGAGTGACAAGTCAATTTCAGAGCTGTGGTTACGTACAGCTACCAGTATGGTGCCTGTAGACTGGCAGCCCTTCTGTTCCTCTAGTCTGTGGGTTCAGATGGCCTTCTGCCATTGCATATGTCAAAATCTCAATGCTTTTTTCACATTTGCCCCTTTCGTGCATCCAATAGCCTGCAGCAAAGCAATGTGGTCCTTAACAATGTGTCAGTAAAAGCTGATAGGGAATTTGCTGATGAAGAGAAAACTAAGGAAATACAAAGCTTAAATAAGAAGATTAGAAGACAGAAAAATATTTTTCCTTGTCTCCCTCACTGCAGGCAAACTGGTATTACTTTTTTGTTTGTTGTTTTCCTGATGAGAGAACAGACTCACTGAATGTATAGTCATTTAATAAAATCAATTATTTGGCATTGTTATAATGTATTATTACAAGATATAAATTAAAATATATTCATATATATTTTGTTCTATTTTATTTCGTTCTGCTTTATTTTCTTAGATTTTATCTGTGTGTGCTAAGGGGCCAATCCTATTCATCTGATTTCCTTTTTTATCACAGAACTAATCTCACTGCAGTCAGCGGGATTACTGGAATTGTACCAGAAAAACTTCTATGTACATCTATTAGGCACAATTTTTTTTTTATAGTTCAAATTTAAGCCTGCACACAAAAGACTACAAGAACAAGAAAAGCTCTTAAACATTTGTTTTTTCCTGTGATAATTAATTTCTTATTATTTACATAGCATTATCTTGATTGTATAATTTATTTTGCTGAAATTGCAGTATCATAAACATAATCATAATCATAATAATAACTAGTGAAATAATTCCAATGCTTTTATGCAAGAATAATATCTGTGTTATCATTTTTCTTAGGAGCTGTCATTTAAAATGAGGTGACTCCTTCCGATTGCTTGTGTTACTCCATATCATTTAATAGATTTCTTATTGCTGAGTTGGACTCTAAAAATTCAGTTCCTTGGAATTTTAAGTAGTTGGAGAATAGGAACTTAACTGGAAATAGCTCAAAATTGCTTAGGTTTTGTGTTCTAAGCGGTAGATAAATTGGCTTGTTTTTTGTCATGCTATGCCTCCCTTTGACTTGCTCATCTTCAGCACTTTGAAAACCAGGCTTCAATGTCTCCAGCTGGATGTTCCACATCACTTCTTGCTTTGAAAATGCTAGTCTGATCATTATGTCTTGACTCTTTCCTGAGAGCAGTAAGGATGATCGTTAATGCTGTATTTTCCTCATTTTATCCTACCATGCATATACATTATGCTTTCATTTGTTGCTTTTATTTGCATCTGTGGTAAGTTTTCAGCATGGTTTGCTTTGTGCATTTGGATATGCGGGCTAAACATGATGGATTTCTCTGTCTCACTCTCTCTTCGTGCTCAGTAAAAGTGTCCTTGTACCATCAAGCACTTGTTTCACTTCACTGCATTGCAACAGAGCATACACAAGCAATGACAATACTAATGCTGTTCTAAGAAATAATTGCAGAGGCATACTACTTAAAAAAAAAGTAAGAAAGACATGTTTACTTCTGAATGTCTTGGGGACAAGGCAGTCCTACCCTTAATTTTGCCACGGACCCTTTGAAGTCTCTGACTTCAGCAAGCCGGATTGTGCTCTACTGTTACTATTATTCTGCTCTCTTTATGTGCCTGATCGAGACATTTATGTTTTGAAGGTCTAGAAAGTCTTCAGTGCCTATAGTGTAAAATTCTTTATTCAGGGAGACTCAAGAAGGACCTCTGCTGTTCCTCTGCATTATAAACCATGTCTAAATTCATTTAAGGTCATACTAGGCAGGTTGCATTTGTCAAGGTAGGAACCTTACAGAGAAATTGAATTATGTGAGAGTTTATTTTCACAGAATGGTGCTTTCTTGCCCCTTTTAATTAATTTTTGATCTACATTGTTTTGGAAAGAGAGGGAATCTAGTTGTGAATTATCTGTAGGTTCAGTTACAAAGTACTTGAAAATGGCATCTGCTTTTGGTAGAAGACCTGGTATCCTCTGTACGTGCTCCAGACTTGAAAGAGGAGGACAAATGAGAGGGAATATTGTTATGACTAATGAGTCAGTCATGCAACTGTTGTCAGATATATGAACTGTCAACTTTCTTACAAAACCTTGACAATCAGGCTGACATTAACTACAAAGTCATTACTGTATCTGTAATCGGTATGTATTTCAATTGTGCTTGTTGCGCAATTCTCTACATACCATCCATAAGAAACATATATCTGTATTTTCTGTATATGAGAATGTTGCCAGGTTTCAGAAATAGATCTCTTTGTAGAAATACACAGTGCACACTTAAGAAAAAAGTGTGCTCTTTGTATCATCCAGGTTTTCCTTCCTACATTCCTCCACACAGTGAGAAAACACCAGGTTCAGGCCAGGTTGGTTATTTTCCAAGTAAGCGCAAGTTATCCTATGCTGCCTTAAACTGCATATTTCCCTGAAGCTCTATTCAGAGAGAGTGATCCTGAAGGTGTGCTCAGAGAGCATGATTCATGTGCTCAGAGTAAGGTGGAGGTTGTGAGCAGGTAGGCAGTCATTACTCTTCAAATTTCCATGGAATTCTAGGCAATTTCCCTGAAAAGAAGGCTGAGGGGTGGGGTGGGGGATGTGTGGTGTTTGTCAGTCTGCTCACCAAGTCCCTCCTCTGGCTTAGCCAAAACACTCCATATCTACATTTTCATATAGATATGTCTCTTTGTTGAGATACAAGAAGACAAGAAAAAAGGTATTATTCCTGAGCACATTTTCACTAACTGGTTATATTTCTTTGCAAAAATATCAAACACTTGCTATTCGTTGCTTAGAGAAATCAACAGATGCTCTCAAAACAAGTGTGAAAGACCTATAATGAAAGGTAGGTTATGATTAACAAAGTTGCATTTATTCAATGTGTATTCTGTTTTCTCTTGGGCAATGAATACAGAACCACACTGACAGATGTTAAAGCAACTGGACTATGTTGTTTGGTAGAGATGGTGGGAAAGGAAAGCAAAGGGAACAATCATTAAAGAAGCTTTTGACAGAGCTTTTTTATGCTTTGTAACATAAATGAACTGTAATCTATGTAATTTTCTGACTACATCAAATGCTTGTTGTGGAGAAAAGGAACTGTTTGCTTGACAATGGTAATAGCAGTGCTTTGCTTATGCTGGAAACAAGTAATAATTGTTCTTTTTTTTACACATCATAGAATCATAGAATTGTTTAGGTTGGAGAAGACCCTTAAGATCATCAGGTCCAACTGTTAACATAACACTGCCAAG
>JAVJGG010000074.1:52220887-52231269 GCA_035590195.1 Aviceda cuculoides
CAGTACAGGGGAACAATCCCCTCCCTGCTCCTGCTGGCCACACTATTTCTGATACAGGCCAGGATGCCGTTGGCCTTTTTGGCCACCTGGGCACACTGCTGGCTCACATTCAGCCGGCTGTCGACTAGCACTCCCAGGTCCTTTTCCACTGGGCAGCTTTCCAGCCACTTTTCCTTCCTCAAGCCTGTAGTGCTGCATGCCGTTGTTGTGACCCAAGTGCAGGACCCAGCACTTGGCCTTGTTGAACCTCATACAATTGGCCTTGTCCCATCAACCCAGCCTGTCCAGATCCCTCTGTAGAGCCTCCCTACCCTCAAGCAGATCAACACTCCCATCCAACTTGGTGTTGTCTGCAAACTTACGGAGGGTGCACTCTATCTCCTTGTCCAGATCATTGATAAAGATTAAACAAACAGAACTGGTCCCAGTACTGAGACCTGGGGAACACCACTTGTGACCGGCCACCAACTGGATTTAACTCCATTCACCACCAATCACTGTGCTTGGCCATTCAGCCAGTTTTTTACCTAGCAAAGAGTGATAGCAAAGTGTAACTTCATCAAGGAAAAGAATGAGGGATTTTAGAATAAAGACACATGAAGGGCGCAGGAAATTGGTTATTAAATAATACCAAAACATATGACTAGGCAGATGCAACAGAAGGCACCAAAACATATAAACTCTCAATTAACTGTGACTAAATTACAATCTAACCCTTTTATGAATGCTGTGATCTAGTAAGGAATTGACTTCACAGAGGTGTGTCCATTTTTGTGCTATGGAAACAAATCTGTAATTGTAGGTAGTGTTTAGCATGTAATTAGGATGCAGTCAGAATTCCGTGAATCCAAATACTCGTGTAGGACACCATTAAACAGCTGGTTATGGTGAAGGGGACTCCTCACAAGTGATGTAGTGCAACCAGCTTATCCACGGATGAATTCAGGCTCTGAGTAATAAAGTCAAGACAATTAACTGAAAGACCATTGTGTTGCAAAGCATATGGATTTCGAGGGTGGACCTGGGATAAAGGATCTGGTTTTATTGCTGCTGAAGTGTTTAAGTGGGCTAATGAAGGAAGTGTGTGTATGTGTGTATGTGTATATGTATACTTATCACTAACAAGAAAAATCATAGTTTCTACAGATTCAATCACTACAATAGAACAGTTTGTATATACGTATCTTCAAATGAAGTAAATACTGTACTTCCAAAATTGTTAATTATAGCTATGTAATCAAACCCAACAAAGGTTTTATTAGAGTTGCATAATCAATCTTCAAAAGCCAATAGCTTTCAGGATTAGTTTCCACTGGGCTTTGATTCCTTTCTTTTCTATATATATGTTGTTATATAGTTTTTAATTACAATGCCACGTGATATTTTCTTACACAGGATCGGAGCATTGATTTCACAGACATAAACAGACACGAAAAGGCACAGATAATAATGCGATGCTATCTCTGCACAGCATTTCCAGTCAAACATGCAGATGGGCATTATAAGCACTGGCCTGCTCAAAACCAACAGCCACCTTTTCCTTTTTCTGAATTTGCATTTATGATTCATAGAAAGCAGAAAAAGTATCCTGGAAGCACCAGTAAGTGTTAAGAAAGCTCACATTCAGCAGCAGATGTGAGAAACTCTTGCCTCACCACTGCATGCCATCAGGACTGGGAAACAATGACAGTTGTTTTGTGATCTGCCCTCTCTTCTGATGCCCTTCTACCCACAACATACTAAGTTTCTATCCAGTTTAAGGTGGGCTTTAAAGTTCCTCATGGATGTGTTGCCAGCATTTTTTAACTTCAGCAAAGCAACATATTCTCTAGTCCTGTTCTTAGAAATAACAGAACATTTCTGCCAAAATTTTGTCATTAAAATTAAGAGAAATTATCAGTCCTTGACAGACAGCTAATATATACACTTTCAGCTTGGGTGATTAAATTTAAAGAAAACTAGAAAAGTTGAAAGTCAGGTTAGCAGGTCAGAATGGGAAAAGTCATGCCAATTTAGCAAGTGTACCAGTCCTCAGCATACAGCTTTGGCCACTATTATTTCTCTTAATGTCTTTATGGCATTTTAAAAATATATTTTAGGGAACAAGCTTGTGGTAAGAATGAACTTATTAGCTTAGTTGTAAAGTGCTTTAAGTGCAAGGAGTAGCAAGTGAGAGCTGTGCTGATTAAAAGAGCTTAAAAGAGTCAAATTAAAAAATAATTTGACAGAAAATAATACTGGGCCAAGGCTGCTTAAAGAAAGCTGGAGACAGATGTGTTGGACTTTAATAAGACATTTTGTGAAGGTTAGAGAATGCACATCTGTTTTTAGCCCTGGCACTGCAGTGGCCTCTGCTCAGTTTTCTACACCTATTACTCTTACTATAATAAGAAAACACTGTACCAGAGAGTGGTGTGCATGGCTGAATTTGGCTTAGGCTGATATAAATTGATATTGCTTTTGCAACTATAGAGGCATTTATTTGAGGTAAGTTTTTCTCATATTTATAGACACTGATCAAAATTCTACAGATGCGAAAGCACGAGAAAAGGTCAGTACTTGGTAAACTTCAGTCTATTTGTTTCTAAGCCACAGGCAGGTGTGTAGTGCGGAGCAAAGGAGTCTACAGCATCCTTTCTGTACCTTCAGATGCCTTTGTGTTGATCCCATAAGGTCAAGGCAGAACTGTGATTCATTTACTTGTAGGAGAATAGTGGATACTGTCTCAAGGATGTTTGGCTGTTACCTGCCATCTGTAATGGCTTGGAGTGGATAGGCAGGCTTATTCTGCACTGGAGCATTTAGAAGGAGGTATCATCTTCCAACATGCTACTTTGTCTGAAGGCTGTAATTTAATTTATGTTATGAGAGAGGTATTAGTGCCCTAGCTGGATTCCCTGTTCCCCTTAACCCAGCTGAATGATAACTTATGGAGTGGAAAGAGTTTTCAATCTTTTATTTATGAATATAATCACTTCAGGAAGATGTTGAAAAGGAAACAGCAGGAAGAGAAAATAATACACTGCCAAGTCAGCTTACCTTTACTGTGTCAAAACAGACCTAAGTACATATTCTTTGTGTGCCACATCCTGCATTGCATCTTGTGCCTCCATTACCAAATCAGCTGAATGAGGACTACTGAGTGAGACTCTGCATTTTAAATGTCTCGGTGCTTCAGCAGAAGGAAAAAAGAAGCAAAGGGTAGCACTGCTCAGTTCAGTGGTGGCAAACATAACCTCCTGCCTGTTGCTGGCTCAAGTGTTCTGAGAACAAATTGAATGTGTAGACTGAGAGCCAGTATTTCCAGCATGGAAACCACAAGTCTTGGAAAGGAAGTTTTCCACTTATGGCTGCTTTCTTCCAAGGTTTTATTTATCTTCATGTTTATTGCTTCTTTAATGTGTCATGCAGAAAGTATTTTTAGCTGACTTGCCAGGGAAACCAATTCAGAAATCCTATGCAGATTCTTCTGATGTTTCCATTTAAAAAATTTCCATCTTGGTGAATATAAGACCAGTGAGAGCTCTTTAAAGTCTAGTTCATTATTTTAAGGTGGCTATCTATATGGGAAGAAACAATTTTGCAAATATTTAGCCCTTCATTTAAATGTAAATTATTTCAGAGGTTATAAATTCCAGATCAAAATAATGAAAATTTTTCTAGATAATAATAAACTTACCCTTCCCCAATGCAGAAGAGCATGCAAAAGTGTTTGCCTAGTAAGTTTAAACACCTGAAATGTGTATGCTCAGCTGCAGCAAATACATCCTGTGCTTAGATCGTGTTGTAAACATCATCATGTGCTTCTTTGCAGTGGGGCCAGACTTAGATATGTCCAGTTATAACCAGGTTGAGGGGAGAAAATCTTTGCTGTTAACATAGCTAACCAAATGATTCAGTGCTCAAGGTTTTTTAGTGCTGCTTGAATGTAGGGAAGAGGAAGCAAGGAGGAAAGATGTTTATTTTCTCCTTGTTCAGCAGAAATTGCTGCCTTTTTGTTTTAAATGTACGAAGGATTGACAAAGTATGCCATAAACAGCCTGTAAATATGTCCAAAGATATAAAGGTTCCAGATCCAAAATTTGGGTATCTGGAAAAATACTGTCAATTATCTGGCAGTTAACAGACAAGATCGAACAGTGAATTATTCTTTTGACTGCAGGTGATTATAAAGCATGGCATTGATTTTTACATCCAGATTTAGCTCTGCCCCATCGAAGTCTATTTTTGTTTCAGGTTGTGATATTGATGTCACGGGATATTTTTATGGGTATGTGTTGCTCATTCTTAAGAAAAATGGAAGTATTCCAGCTTCTAGCTCTGCTTTTCTGAACAGTGTCATACAACTTAGAACCATTTAGGTCCACCACACTCAGACATACAAACAAAATACAATGGGAGGTGTTATTTTGATCGTTCAATTCCATCAGAACTAGCAGATCCTTGAAAACGTGGGTTTTTCTTTTTAATTTTCAGCTTTTAAGTCATAGAACAACTTAAAACAGACATGAAAATTTTCAAGTCCCCGTTTCTTTCGTTTAAAGATTGTTCTATTGATTTTGTCTGAACTCAATATCTAACATGCCTCTGACACTCAGGTCTGGAAATAGAGCTCTTAAAGTGTTTTCCTTCAGAATGCTTTTATTATCATTACAGGTTCTACGAATTTAGAGAAAGTGTTTGCAAGTGTTATTTTTATCCCCCCAACTAGTGATCAAGGAATTCTAAATTAAAAAAAAAGTAAGAAAATATTTTTTCTCAAGTCAATCCAACATTAACCTGAATGTCCCTGTTTTGGTGCATTGTCTGAAATGAATTGGAGTTCAGAGTCCTGACACCTCTCATCCCTTGAGTGTGCCAAGATCTTTCACTGGCCTATGTCTCCTGCAGGACAGCTTGGTCTGCCGCTTTCTCACAGACTGAAGCAATACCTCCTTGGCTCAGTGGCTGCTGTGTGCTGTAGGACAGAACCTGGAGTCTAAGCAGACATCGCTGTCTATGGAGACGAGATAGGAACCAGAAGTATCTGGGATGCAGGGCTGATCTGACACAAAGACATCTCTGTACAAATCTGCTATAAAACATAAATGACCTGTAGTTTCTGAATCACACTTGTAGTGTTTTGCTATGCAAAGAACTAGCTACTTCAAATTTCCAGTCTGATTCTTGACAGAAGCTAATTTTGATGTTTTTAAAGAGGCCAAATTTTAACTGTCCAGGGCAAACATTTGTTTCATGGCATCATCCCTGTTACTGCCTACAGAAATACACTAAAAGTTCAAAGGCACATATTTCCCAGCAGTCACATTCTGGTCTTTGCTGTAATCCTAGTGTCCTGGGGGTTGTGAGTATACATCTGAAACGAGAATCTCTGGCTCCTACTCACTGAATAATAGTAAATATTGAGGTAGCAAGTTGTGTTGATCAAGTTGTTTATGTGGCACATTCCGAATTCACTGCACACTCAAAGACTAAAACTGCGTTCATTTACTACGGGGTGCTGAAAACAGACTGCAACTTAGAACAAATTGGACTAACAAAGTTAGTATTATAATGTATTTGTTATTGTCAGGGTACTAGGGCACAAAAAAATAAAACTCTAATGGGAACAGAGTTCAGTTGTTTCAAGAATAAGATAAATTAGAGATAGAAGGGACCTTAAGAAATCATTTAGTCCATTCCCCTTTTCTAGTTATGGCTGTCGTCATTGGCATGTCTGTCTAACCAGTTAGTAAAAAATCTCCAGTGATGCCAAGTGCACAGTCATATGCAAATATCATAAATATAATATTTAGCTATCAGTTTATTTAATGAAAGCTATAACAGCATCATAAGAGTAATCTGGTGTGGACAATTACTCGCCTTCAAAGCACATTCAGACCCTGAACTCAGCCAAGAGAAGACCTCCTAGATGGACATAGATCACCTGTTTTGAGAGATTTGGCAGATTACATGCTAATCTCCGTGCTGCATTTTGTGGGGCATGGGGAGGACGGTTACTGCTTTCTGCTGAAATTTTGTGCTTGATTGCTTCTGTCAAAAATTGCATACACCTCTGGCTTGGTTCAGAGTGCTATTAGCTGAACACAGAGATTGCTTGTACTCTTAGGAGCTGTACTGCATGGTTCTTTTCTGATGTAGCTGAGAATTAGGGCTGCTGTGCTGCTTCTTTCGTTCATACAGAGAATGAGTAAATCAAATGAACATTTTTCTTTTGGCCATTAAATGCAAGAAAATGAAAAATTTTCATCATATAGCAAAATTCCCATTGACGTCCCTGAAGCAAGAACACACATCTAATGTGTATAACTAATAATTCCATGGTTAGATTTTCCTGCTGAACTTTTAAGGTACTGGTTAGCTGTGGCTGTGTCTCAAAAGGTCCAAATTTTTATCTCTTACCCTACAGAGAAGCTTGATGCTTGCACATGTTAGTTTCTTTTTTACTCAGAAGCTGTCGTCTCATCAAGATTTTGTAAGGGATCTCGTACTTGGAAAAATAGATGTTCTGTCCGCAGGTAGTGTGGCAGCCAATCCATATTCATTAGGGCTAATGTTCTTTTCCTTCTTATTCTTGTAAATTCACTGTTTTAGTGATCACCTCCCTAGTCTTGGTTTAGTGATTAGTCTTGCTGTGTGTCCTTTCATTCCTCAGGTAGAAATGAATCGTCCCCTGTATCCACCCGTCAATGGTTGTGTTAAGACACAGGAACTACCATTCTGGGTCAGAGCTGAGGTCCATTTAGGCTTGTATCCTGTCTCTAGTAATGGGCAGTACCAGAAGCATCATGGAAATGAAAAAGTGCTATTTGCTTCCTATTCCTGTGAACTCTCTCCCACCCTGAAGCATACAGTTGCTTTACCTTCCAGTCTCTTGTTTCTACTCTTGTTTTTAAATTTATTTTTTTTTAATCCTAATTTGGTTTTGGCCACAATAATACATTCTAACAATGAGCTGGTTTCTCAGTAGCAAAATCTGAGAGTAGAGGAGTTTTGCTATGATACATGTGTTTGAAAATAAATACTGTAATTGCAGTTCTGCTAGCAATGGTCTGCTAGTGCTGTTTGTGGTAAAAAGGCGAGAAGACAGACGGGAGCAGAGATGCTAAGGCAGTCTAAATAAGAATGTAATTTTCTGTCAGAGCTGGTTTTTTTAAAGTTCAACCTAAAAAGCATAGATACGCAATGTCTGTGGTCACAGGGACTTTCTAGTGGTACCAGAGCAGTGGAAGGACAAGCCTTTATTCTGCCATGCTATGTGGTGCTAATGCAAAGAGTGGAAGAGAGCAAAAGGCTGGAATTAGGAACACCTTTTCTCCCTTTGCTCATCTTATGTTGCTGTTCATCATTTCTACCTACTGCTCAGCAGATGCCATTTAAATGGTGAGCAGTTAATTCTGCTCAACAACAAATGCAAGCTTTTCTTTCTTTATTCCATGTCAGGTCTCATGAAAGATAACCAGGCAGACATGTTTGGAAGCTGAAGCCCTCTACCTACAACAAAAAAGTCCAGCACATACATCAAGCAATGTAAGCAACCCTGTGCTGCCTAACATGTTGAGGTGAAGGGGAGCTGAGTTTTCAGTGCATTAATTTTCTATTTTCTGTGCCATAACTGTTAACAGGTTACATATTGTGGCTTTTGAAGCTTGGCACCCACCATTCAGTAGGAATGGGCTGGAAGCTACTAAACAGATATCAGATGACAACTGGAAAAGTTTTTGACCAAAATCAGGGTAGAAGAGCTCGTCTGTTTAATTTGTTTAAAAGAGTTTCTGTGGAGCTTATTGCCAGAACATTTTTTGTTATTTTGTTTCCTAGAGGATGAGGCTTACCTGACCCTGCATTCTTGTCTGTGAATGTGTTTGTGTTTGTCTGCACGTCTGTTTGTTTCCCTCTCTTCTTGGAATGACTTTTGCACCTTCAGGATCCCAGCTACATGCCAAGACAGTCTCAAGATACAAAATTCCTGCAAAAGTCATGATGCTGTGTGTCTGCGTGAGACAGACATCATCAGAGCCTTGCTGAAGAAATAAAGTAAGACGCAGATCCATAAGAAATAAGGTTTCACTAGTTACTGGGATCATTGAACATCTTGGTTTTGGATACGCCAGTTGTACGTATCCTCTCCTTTGATTTACCCTATTAATAGGTGTGTCCTTGGCATCACCTTAGTGGTTTACTTTCACCTTCAAAGAGGGTGAAGTTCTTCACCCTTGAAGAACTTTGTATGATCCTAGAGTGGGGTTCATTTTTTTCCTCCAAGCACTGTTTCCAATATGACAATCTTGCCTTAAGCATTTTCCTTGTCTTCAGCACTATTTATTTTTTTTTTGTGAAGTAACAATTATTTTGGCTGAAACAATCAACTCAAACTGTTCAGACATTCAAATCCTTTTTTCAGTATAAGCATGTAGAATCCTAATCTGTGGTAATTTACATCTTTAAAAATTATTTCAATTAAGTAAACAGAGTTTGGCTAGCTTGCCAAATTGTTGGTCTACAGAGTTTTGCTTCATGCTATGTTGACTCTGCCCTAGCTTGCAACACATTTTGTTTCATAAATGTTTCTTTCATGTAAGGAACATTCATTATAATTCATATGTTATTATTAAAAAAGATTAAGTCATCGATATTTCTAAACTATACTGCAGATGGAAAAAAATGCACTTCCAGTTAAGGTCACTTAGAAACCTTTCTCTCCAATAAGCTTATGGACAAGATTTTTCCTGTTGTATGTATATGAGTGAGAATGCCAGTGCTTCTTTTGAAGTGTTGTAAATCAAATACCATCACCTATATTTTAATTTTTTTTCCCAAATGTTGAGTCTACCCTCCATGCTTGGAAGGATTGGCTGCTGCTCAAAGGGGATGCTAGCACCCATCACTGGCCCATACAGCTGCCACTGCTAGCAGAGAAAGATGACAACCACTTTCTACTAACGATACAGAGTATTATGGCAAAATTGGTGCCTGAATTTGTGCCTTGGAGCTAAGTTACAACTTAGAAGTGAGTATTCTGGTGGGGTTTGAGCGCAGATCCTCATATGTATCATGCCCACACTCATGGACCAGAGCCACAACCAGCCTTTTTGGGTTTTGTCCTTTTTGTCCAGGCAGCACTGGCACACCACACTGGTCAGTGGCATTGGCACACAAAGTCCCATTTCAAGAAGATGGCTGCACAACATCCTTCTGCAAAGGGGTGAAATGCAGGGGAGAGAGGCGGGAGACAGTATTACAAGTTTCATGCAAGCTATTTAGATGGGTATTTTCCTAAGTACCGACTGGATACCTAGGCCCTTATGTATGCAGAATATAAGCCTTTTGATGCAACATCAGAAGAATTGTGAAAAGAAGGGAGGAAAACCTGTTTTATTCTTAATCAGAGAGATGATGACAGCATAGCCAGCATTAGCCAGCTGTCATTAGCAGCCATTTTCTAGATTTAGTATCGAGCAAGGTGAGTAAGCACTGGATTTCAGATTTGTTGTCAGTAGTCTAACTGTTATTTTAATTAATTAACATTTTTTTCTAACAGTGATTACATACATGCTATGAATTAAAACCAGAGTATTAAGAACCTGGCTGTATATGATGAGCTTGTGTCTTTTTTATAATGGACAGTTCATAATAGAGCAGTGTTAAGATGTAGGAAAGTCACAAGCTGTAATTTTTAAAATGGTGATTAGGTTTTTACTGAATATTTGGTGTAGGAACCGAAAGCATTTTTCACTAATCAGAGCAATTATGCTGCTTAATAGGGGCCTGCTGCCACAGTGACTAGTATGCTCTGATGTCACTCCTGGTAGCTGGTCAACTAATCCGTACTCTCAGCCTCATATTCAAACAGGCTCTTTCCGTATCTGATTTGCACTGAGTAGAGGATGTTATGTGTGCCTTTGGGGAAGGAAGAATGCCCCCAACACACTGTCCTTTAGCAAGACAGAGTTTGCTTTCACAATACAGGGCTGGCAAAAATCTTTTCTATGGCAGCTTAATGTGTCCATCCCTTCTGCTCTACCAGGAGGTCCTGCATGCATGCAGCTGACAGTCTTGCTGGGAACTCCTCAGGGAAGAGGTGTTGAGAAACATCCTGTGTCACCCTCTCTGAGGGACCTGTCAGGGCATAAGCATTTTGAAGTTTCAGAGATTAAGACTTTTCAACATCCAGGAAGGCAAATTTACCACCTCTATTTATTAATATGAGACAAATTCCCACACTAATCTTATCTGTGTACTGTTGTGGTTTAACCCCAGTCAGCAACTAAGCACCACACAGCCGCTCACTCACTCCCCCCCCCTCAGTGGGATGGGGGAAGAAATCGGGAAAAGAAGTAAAACTCGTGGGTTGAGATAAGAACAGTTTAATAGAACAGAAA
>JAVJGG010000074.1:52243902-52254556 GCA_035590195.1 Aviceda cuculoides
CTGCTTTTTAAAGATAGACCCTGAACTCCAAGTTAGAATAAAACTCACACAGTCTTGAATTTCTGATTTTCTCCTACCTTAATCTGATCTGCAGTTTCAAAGATGTCTGTGACATTTTTTCTATGATATTTGGTGAAAGATTTTTATTGTTTGGTAATATTTAAGAGAGGTGAAATACAGTGTTTCAAATTAGAAAAAATGTTAATAGTAGCTTTGAAAAAACAGTTTCAACATTTGGATTGAACCTAAGGTTGTATTTTAGCAAAAAGTTCTGTCAAATGTTAGCCCTCACTTAACAGCAATGTGATTATATTTAATAATGGGTTTATTTTTCAGATGAGTGTTTAAGTGTTTATCTGCAGTGTTGGAGGGCAAGGGGTGAAAGGAGGTATGGTGATCCTTTTCCCATGATGCTGTTTTAGGAACCGTTTTTCTAAAACACTGAAATAAGCTTTAGGAATAAAGCCCAGTTCATGCTTCTGTCTACATCCTGTATTAGTCTTTTCCAAATTTATGCTAAAGGAGCATGTACAGGCTCAAAGCCAGATTAGGGCCTCCTGATATTTGATTTAGCACCTTCTTGGTTCATGAGCTGATGAAGCCCCAGCTTTGGCTCTGGTGGGGCTCTGCAGCCAGTGCTTGGAGAGACTGTGTGAACTCTTTTTTCCCATGCATGAGTCCTGGGATTAGAGCTTCACCACCTCTCAGAGTGACCCTGGTCAAACTTTAGTGGTAAGATGTATTCCTGCCTTAAAGAGCCTACAGTCTAGACAGAGAAATTGAGCCACAGCAATGTGATTTACCTGTGGAGATGTGAGGCACATAAATTTCAAAGGCCTGCTCAAGAATAGTCAGAAAATGTACAGCTGACCCCTTGGACATTTGCCCTTCCTTCTAGATGTGACTTTTTTGGATTCTGGCACTCTAAAACTGCCACAGACCTCAGTCTGGGATGAAATTCAGGCCTTTTGTGACATAAGGTAAAATGGTGTCAAGGAGCTGAGTCCTGCAGTTGATTTGCTTAAGACAAGGGATGCCACCCAGAAGGACCTTGAAAGGCTTGAGGATTGGGTCCATGTGAACCTCATGAAGCTCAGCAAGGCCAAGTGCAAGGTCCTGCACCAGAGATGGGGTAACCCCCAGTATCAATACAGGCTGGGGGATGAAGGGATTGAGAGCAGCCCTGCAGAGAAGGATTTGGGGGTACTGGTGGATGAAAAACTGGACATGAGCTGGCAATATGTGCTCACAGCCCAGAAAGCCAGGCGTATCATGGGCAGCATCAAAAGAAGTATGGCCAGCAGGTTGAGGGAAGTGATTCTGCCCCTCTACTCCACTCTGGTGAGACCCCAACTGGAGTACTGCATCTAGCTCTGGAGTCCTCAGCACAGGAAAGACATGGACCTGTGTCACAACCCATGCTGGACAGACCAGGAAGGGGTTGTCATGAGTTTGGAATTCCTTCAGGCTACATTAAGGTGAAGCAACACCAAACGATCGGTTGAACTATGAAGCTATGAAGTTAACAGTCGACAACACCAACAGGCATGGTAACCCTCCAATGATGGGCATGCAGGGCTTCTCATGTTGGCGTCTTTTATAGCCCAGTTCCCACCTTTTCTCACAACAATCACACCCCTCTTGGTTTTCTGCCTACCACCCTAAGGACTGCTGTAACTCTCCATTTTGTGTGCAGGTGCCTTTGCGGGGGGTGGTGATGGTTAAGGTCCCTCGGGCGGCCCTGAGCCCCTTCCTCACATAAATGTTGTATGACCTCTGGCCATAGGTGGTGAGCCGCCCCACTCACCGCACCAGCACAGGGAACTGTGCACCCCCCGGAACAATCTCCGCATCCTGTTGCCGATCCCGGCTTCTCACCTGCAGGTCACCGTTGCTGTGCAGGGCTTGCCCTGCCACGGTGTTTGAGTCATTGACTCCTCCAGTCCCTCACAACCTGTTGGAGTGGGTCCAGAGGACCCACAAAAATGATCAGAGTGCTGGAACACCTCTCCTAGGAGGACAGGCTGAGAGAGTTTGGGTTGTTCAGCCTGGTGAAGAGAAGGCTCCAGGGAGACCTTATTGCAGCCTTTCAATACTTACATTTCCATACTTTGAATACTTAAGGGGGCTTATAAGAAAAATGGTAAGAGACATTTTAGCAAGGCGTGTAGTGACAGGACAAAGGGCAATGGTTTTAAACTGGAAGAGGGTAGATTTAGACTAGATATAAGGAAGAAATTTTTACAGTGAGCGTGGTGAGACACTGCAACAGGTTGCCCAGAGAAGTTGTGGGTCCCCTACCATTGGAAGTGTCCAAGGTCAGGTTTCACAACCTGATCTAGTGAAAGGTGTCACTGCCCATGGCAAGGGGGTTGGACTACATAATCTTTAAAGGTCCCTTGCAAGCAAAATCATCCTGTGATTCTAACTAATAAACCCCTCTGGTTGTTGATTTGCTTTAGAGTATAGAAAAAAACTGAATGTATAGTGAAACGTAGAATCTTGAAAAAAGATACTTCAATACAGCCATTTTATAATAACAAAAGGTGACTCCAGCATCTGTCATGCTTGAATATCAGACAAAAATAAATCCACTGATTTTATGCCTGTTATTTGAGCTGTTGCCATCTTCTGTTGTCCATACAGTAAAGGGTGTATAGTAAGTAGCAGATTAATCTCAGAGTGAAGCTATGTTATAAAGCTGTTCTGTCTTGAGCTGAATAATCAAAGGAACCTAAGAAATCACCTAATGATCTTATTATGCCATGTAACAGAAATTATCTTAGGACCTGCAATTACAATATGGTAAGTGAAGACAGAGATGGCAGGGGGTTTTTTTCCGTGCAGTTTATATTACTAATTTATTAGTTTAATCTGTAATTTTACAAAGATTCACCATTGAGCTTAATAGATGTCCAACTTCCAAAATACCTCATCCAAAGAAGAGAGAAAAGAGAGTAAAATTTCATTCTATTAAACCCTGAGGTGGTGTGGTCTTTGACGGTACAGGTTTTCAGGAGCTCCGGTAAGACCTGAGTGAAAAAATGTTATGCAAGCTCTCAGTAAATAAGACCTAGTGCCTCATTCTCATGTTTGGGTGCCATTTTCTTACTTTCTTTCCTTCACAATAATATCAGGGCCTGTAGGACAGTCCTGACTGGGCAAATATATGCCATGGAGTGACGAACCCAAACCAGCACAAATATACCCTGCAAAGGAGAGAGGCTGGCTGAAGAGACATACAGCAGTTTTCCCTCTCACAGCCACTTTAACATTGAGTTGAGAAGCACCTATGAATGTATTCATGGCACAGCAATGAAAGTTAATGAGCATCTACTTGAGAGGTCAGGTTTTGATTTGTGTCAGTACACAAATGCATATACTCTGAAAAATCATTAGCTTGAGGAAAGCCCTTCAGTTCACCAATGCTTTCTAGCTAGACTGCATTTCTTTTTGTATTTTCCTTCTTTTCTAGCATCTCTACCTTGTGAGGCACAGAAAAGAATGGCTGCAATCCAGCTAAACATTCAAAACTTGCTTAATTTTAAATATATTTTTATTTTTCTATTGAAATCCAAACAATTCAATTACTTCTTCAGGTCTCAGAAATGTTACCCTTGTAATAGTGACATGCAGTGCTGTGAAAATTCCAGAAAGAAAGAGCATATGAGCAATGCAATGCAACAAAAATGTTCTTAAGTATTGCCAGTTGTTACCGACATGCAAAATTGTTTTATTGTAATGGGTACAGGCTTGCATTAGACATTGATATGATTAATTCTGATTGGATTCTGGAGTATATATGTGTGTACATATATTCTCTCCAGAGATATGGCACTTCTTGAAAAAAAAAATAGCCTGTGTCAAAGCTCTTGGATGCTCATAGTGAAAAGGGGGACACAATGGTTTTTGAAGATTATTAGTATTTAATTCTCCTGTTTCTCTGTGGTCAAGTTTTTCCGCAACGATATATGTATCCCTAGGCTATGCAACATAGTGTTGTCACAAAAAAGAACCATTTTAGCACATATCACACTTTGCATCTAACTCAGCAACAACAGGCAGTCTGAATTTGGCTGCACAAGAAATAATTTACATTAGTTTCTGAAAGTCAGGACTCTGACTTCCTTACAGGTGTAAGTGGGAACCTAGAAAAGGAAAGGTAGGAGATCTCATTAAGTATCACAGCACTTCTCTGGAGAGCTTGGAAGATCTCTTAGAAAGATTAGCTTTCTCCTGAAGCTAAAGCTTGCTAGATTTGTTTCTTTAATCCTTATATTGCAGAATTTTTCTGACAATGCCATTTTTTCCAAGTCAGCTCCATCTTAAGTCTATGAATGCCAGAGGTTTTTGTGGAAGTGCAAACCCCTTCAGTTACAGAGCACAGAAAATCAGTAACTTATGCTTTGAATGAAGAGATTTTAAAAAGGAGCTTTAAGTGTCCTTACGGAATAAATTAAGTACATAAAAAAGCAGTATACCAGGAGGATAAGAATATGTTTTTAGCAATGTGGAGAAAATGTATAGAAAGGTACCTAAATCACTTATGCTTATGGATGTGTACTGTCACACTCACAGAAGTTAGTGAAATGCATAGGCTTATCATAGAGTAGAATTTCATGTAGTATAAGAAATAATAAGTAAAAATGCAGCAGGAAGCATTCAAAAGCTGAAGTGACCAAGATAAATTTTCAAGGTAGCATGAGCATTTGGTTTCATGCTGTTGATTAGAACACTTGGAAGTACTTTCCACATGGCCTCTCAGGGTTATATCCTGAACATAGGTATAGAAATCTGAAAATAGAAACTAAAATAGTGGGATCTAATCTGCAACATTTCCTGTAATGCAAATGTGCTGAACCACAGTCAAGCTATAAGCCTTTGGGACTGGAAAAAGTACAGAATTTTGAGATAATGGGTTTCTAAAAGTTTCATGTATTTTTGAAATTATTATAAGAGAAGACACTTGTCTAAGTTCAATGTTTTTACAGAAACTATGTTTCTGCAATTCTGCAGTGCATAATACAACAGTGTTAAAAATATGCCAAATTTACTGATGTCACACTAAATAAGCCATAGCTTACTAATCAATTTAGGTGCATTTGTGGATTTTTGATCACTTCTGAGACACATCATATCTCTAGCAAGAAGGGGGGAGCATGTGACATCTTTTTACTTTTTTCTGTTTAGGGTCCTTTAACAAGAACAGTGTAGTATAATAGGGAATTAGCAATCGCTACATGTTGCTTGTGCAATGTACACTACTGCAGCTCAGAATACAAAACTCAAATGGAATTAAGTAAAGATTGTAGTACTAGATCACCATGGCTGGTTTCACATCCATTTTACAAATGGATATAAAAGAGAGTTGTTGTTAGTGTTGCTTTACACAAAATCAAGGCAGGACTCAGGATCTGAGTTTCTAATCCGCTATACACCTGTACTTTAAGATTTTTATATGGATAGAGCTAATTAAATGTGAAGATATGTGTACACAATTATATGAACAGGGACAGGAATATGAGTGTGTACTGTAGTAAGAATGAAGTCACGAAAGTCAGTATTTTGACACTTGGCTAGAATGTAAACATCTTTCTTATTTCTAACATATGTTTAAACACAAACTTCTGGGAATACTCTGTGACCAGCCTTATATCTGGACCTTGGTTTAACTGCAGTAAAGAGTACAGGAATCTTTATCTGACCCCAAGTAGAGAAACACTCTTTTAGGAAGTATATTCCACTGTGCAGAAGCAGAATACATGACAGAAACACATTCTGACAGTGAAATACATGATCCTAGGAAAAAGCTAGACTTCTAATCTCTGAGAATGAATTGCCTGTAAAATTGAACCAAAAAAAGAAAAGGTAGCATCAAATTATTCACTACTTATTTTTTAATTACACATCTTCCCATGGTGGACACACACTAGACCATGAAAATAAGGGAGTCTGGGTGTTTTTCTTAAAGACATGGTAGAAAGTACAAAGTCAAGACACCTTTTATTTGGGTTTTAGCATTGATTGGACAAGCTTCATAAAGAATATTTATTTATGATGAGGATAACCTCTTCCTGCCCCTAAACCACCAAAAATTTTAACTTTACAACTTCTAAATTTTTCATCTACCAGATTTCACTAACCGTAGTGACCTACATGGTGCACACATCTTCCTCTCTTATTGTATTTAAACACAGGAAAGGTGACCAGTCATCTCACAGTTTACTGAAGTGACAGCCCACTCTCGTTCTCCTTTCTAGGGCTTGTGACAAAACCCATGCTACATGGGCACAGTCAGACTGGACATATCTTAGTGTGCAAGAAGCATAAGAACTTTCTCCTGCTGTCAGCAGGCAGACTTCTGAATATCTGGGGCTCCAGCAGTCAGCATACCTCTTCCCAAAGTTGACATGGAATTTAGAAAAGAGTTTGGGGGAGGCACACCCATGAAGCTATTGCTGTTGCATGTATATTATTGCCACAGGAGGCCCATTACCTGGAAGGAGGCAAGAGATCTCTCCATGAGTAGCCATGCATGTGAGTGTTGCAGGTTTTGTGTGAATCGTTCAACAGCAGATTGATTAAGGACCTACTTTGCAATGTACTTTCCACCAGTATCTTCTGAACTCTGTTAGTTCCTTGGGTGGAAATCCTAAGATACTATAGTGATGAAAGCTAACTACATACATGTATGTATCTATTACAGGGTATGAAGTATAACTCAACATTAAAAATCAGGTTTGAAATGAGTAGGTACAGGAACAAGAGTAGGATAAAAATTGCAGTGGCATGTGCATACCACAGAAGTGATTAATAAAATACTTACTCTCCCAAACAAGAAAAGTGAGTTTCAACATTGCACTTATCAGCTATTCAATCTTAAATTGCTGGGGCCTACAAAAGAAATCATTATTAATATCAGACATCTTACTGGAGGACAAACAAACAGTAGTTCCACTTTATCGCAGCATTTTCTTCTAAGGTTTATAAGTGGACTGTGGGAAATTTCCTTCTTTGCTTCTTACTTCACCCTCAATTACCGTCCTACCTGTAATGCTATTTCTAGCAGTGTCAGTCATCAGTAGATACTAGGGAATGGAATGGATGTCATGCCAGCTCTTGATACTGAAGTCCCTTACACTCTCTGAATCGAAAGTAGGCATGTTTGGTTTACTATAATTTGGTCCACATCAAGCTCAATTTGACTTCAAATTCTGTTAAGGCATGAAGACTGAACTTCCCAGGCAAACATGGTCCCTCTGTTCTCTTCACATATTTGTTGATGTACATGATGTTCACACCTTGTGCCCTGAACTCCAGTGTATGAAATACCTTGTGAAAAGTGTCAGTTAACTATTGATACCTGTCTATGTTAACTAACCTGCATTGCTATTATTAAGTCAGATATCTTTAGCCACTTGCCATCTCCTTTCAGGCCTCACCCAGAAAGATGGCCTTTCTCTAGGACAAAGGAAACATTTATATGAGCAGGTGTCTTTTCCAGCATGCCTGGTAGTAACACTTTTTTGGACAACAAACCAAATGGCATAATGCAACCAGAATCAGGCTAGAAAGAGGCTGGAGTGGAGCTGTTGGAGACTGTGTTATGCCAACAGCCTATGAGGGGTGCAGGGACAGAGAAAAAGAAGAGAGAGAGCACATTTTTTTCTCAAAAAAATGTTTGGAAAAATGCTTCTGTGTCTGACTGTAAACTGAAGGCTTAATTTAAAGGCTTACTGTGCCCTCATATAGCATGTAACTATACATTTCCTGAAGAGGTAACTAAAAGATTTTACTGAACTAAGAAAAGTGAACTGAGACTTAAGTGACAAAACCCAGTATTTATCCTCAGGTCGTGGCTGGGTGACAGAATAAGTTCACAGACATTGCTGTGGATTTTGATACAGTGAGCTTTAATGTATCTTTTTCTGAATGCACTACTTTCACTAGAAACATACTTTTAGCTAGAGGGGAGAAAATTTGCAATAGAGAAAAACAAATTTAATGTATAAAAGAGTAGTAGTTTTCTGAAGGACTAAGGCATAGCCTTTTCATCATCAAGATGGATGCTTTATGTGTGCAGTGAGTATGGGCTCACACTGATGGGTACAAACATGCAACAGTGTATGACATGTATGAACATGCAATGGTGTTACCCACTAAGACAACTTTGGATGTACTCACTTTTAATATACTTATTTGTCTTACCTGGTTTATTTTGCATAAACTTCACTTGCTTCTTCAGCACATCAAAAATAAAGGATGATCTTTAGATGTGAGTTACAGTGTCTAATGTTAACTTTGATAATATGAGAACTTCATTGTCCTCTTTGCTCCCTGCTCAAGATACTTCTCAGCGGGCTTCAGCCACAACAGCAGAAACTCTTATCCTGTGTGTAAAGGCTACCTTTGCCTTGTGCGTTAGACCATGCATTTCTGAAGGTGGTACATTGCTAGGATCCATCATTTTTTTTCAGTTGAAGAACTGAGGCAATTTGCTTCCCATATATAAGAATGACTCAATAAAGAAAATAGGTGTTTTTAATGGCTGTCAGATTTTGTTTCTGACATCATAAGTATTTATTTAAAATGATTTATTTAAAGCAAATTTACTGTTTATTTAGTTGTTTTGGTAGACTTGAATTACAAGGAGTATTTTGACAATTTCCTTTTTTTAAATGAGCCTTTTTTTGTTGGCTAAACCTGTTATTACTCATTCGCAATGTGAGTCTACCACTATCATTACAGTGGCTACCGTATCAGTCCAGGGATAATCCTTGAAATTTTTAGTGATGAGTTGCAATTAAAATATAATTGCATAGAAAATTCTGGTATATGGTACCATTAAAGAAACAGTAAACAAAATAGATATTTTAACTCATTGGGCTCAAAAGTAAATTCTGTGCCTTCATGTGGCAGAGACCCCTTCTTCAGTTGTCAGTTCTTTAATACGCTTTTCAAAGTGAGGCACAGCTTACAAATACTTTTGTTTTAAATACGTCATATATAGTAATTTTATTTAGAAGTTACTCACTGCCTAAGCATCCATACACTTAGAAACAAAAAGATTGGAAAGCAATGTAACCTTATAAGAAACCCTGAAGCCTCAAGGTCTCCACTGTGCTTTTTGGGTGTGTAAAGAACATACAGTGTTGTTTCTTCTTACCAACTTCACAGCCACACTAAGTTGGTGGAATATGAGTGAACGGCAAAGGAACTTTAGCTCAGAGCTTATTCGGCTAAGGAGATCAAGGCTGGCCTTGAGGAGGCCAGTGATCTGGGTACACCATGACGTGTCACCCCTCCTCAACCCTCCACCTAATGGCTCTCAGCACAGCAGGGATACAGGCTCCCCTTCTCCTTGGAAGAAGCAACTGGGACAGCCACAGTGCCATTCTCGTTCTTGGAGAACCGGGATTAACATCTTTTCTAAGTGCTGGGCTGATCTTGCTTTGCATGAAGGGCCTGAGCCTGCTGCGCTTTTCCAGTGCCCACGCATGCAGACGGGCTCCCCTGCTCCGTGTCTTCTCTGCTGACAGGGTGCCCCACCACAAGGTCTGCATGATCATGCCCATTAGAGTAATAGGGCAATTTGCTGCTCTCTGAGCCTGGCTTTTCAACTGCTTATCTTCACCTCATTTACACTCTCAATTCCCCAGTCACAGCAGAGGGGAATAAAAGCAACCCGAACTGAAAAAACCAAAGCATTTCAATTACCGGGCTACACCCTCCATGTGTAGGAGGCTCCTGAGGAATGGTTACTCTTCCTGGGACTTACCTCCGGGCCGCAACTGTCTCTGTAAGAGGCTGATCATCAGCCTGCAGGCTAAATATCCCTGGGCTTTTCTGGGCGAGGGGATGGAGGCAGCAGATCTGCACGAGTATTTTCCTTCCAACTTTTCTTTATCCCGTTTCTAGTCCTCTGGTGTTTGCAAGCAGGATCCCCACCTTAAAACAGAGAAAAGTTCCTGCCTCCACACCACATTTCTAAGACCCACACAGGAAAGTGCCACCAGGCACTTCATCCTCTTTCCCACCCCTAAGGTACCGTCCTCCTTTGTTTACTTGCTCCTCCGCCCTACCATACAGTTTCTCGTACACCCCGCAGGCAGTCTCCCTACAATCCCCCATGCAGTCCCCATAAAGCCCGCCTGCAGCCCCCAAGCTCCCCTCCAGCTAGCCTGCGGCCCCCAGAGAGCTCCTAAACACCACCCCCTCCGTCCCTTCTGCAGCCCCGCAGCTCTCCCCCCCGCCGCCCCGACAGGTCCCCCATGCAACCACCTCCAGCCTCGGGGCAGCCCCCCCAGTCCCCCGCCCCCCCCTTCGTCCCCTACACAGCCGCACCCTCCGTCGCCCACGCATCGGCCCCAGCTCCCCCCGCCCCCCCCAGGCATCTTCCGGCCCCTGCAGAGCCACCTCAGCAAGCCCCCCCTCCACCACCGGCGCACCGCCCAGTTCCCCCCAGCCTCACTAAAGCCGCCCCCCACACGCAACCCCCCTCGCCCCACACGTATGCATGGCCCCACGCCGGCTCAGCTGGCCCCCCACCGCAGGCGCCCCACCCCGTGCCTCAGCACCGCGGTGTCACCGGGCCAGGCGGTGCCGGATGCCACCGCCGCTCCCACGCCGGCCCAACGCGCCCCACAGGCCCCTG
>JAVJGG010000074.1:52254656-52308762 GCA_035590195.1 Aviceda cuculoides
CAAGAAGGCTGGAGGGGCACAAGAAGTTGGGAGGGGACACAGCCAGGACAGCTGACCCAAACCGGCCAAAGGGATATTCCATACCATGTGACATCATGTCCAGTACATAAACTGGGGGGAGCTGACCAGGGGGGCAGATTGCTGCTTGGGAACTAACTTGGCATTAGTTGGTGAATGGTGAGCAATTGCATTGTGCATCACTTGCTTTGTATATTCCAATTCTTTTATTATTAATATTGTCATTTTATTATTCTTGTTATTATCATTATTAGTTTCTTCTTTTCTGTCCTATTGAACTGTTCTTACCTCAACTCGTGAATTTTATCTTTTTTTTCCCCCGATTCTCTCCCCCATCCCATGGAGGGGGGGGGGAAGCGAGTGAGCGGCTGCATGGTGCTTAGTTACTGGCTAGGATTAAACCACAACAATGTTTTTTAAGAACAAAATGTTTAAGAAAATAAAAATTGCTGTTAATACCAAAATGCATGTTGGACTATGTGTTATAAAGGCCCCAGGCAACTTACAAAAATTCCCTGGAGAGCGTTAGGCTTAATGCCAAAAAGGATCTACTTTACACAGGAACTGTAAAATCCCTCAAGAGTATTAGGCATATTGCCAACACTTACCCAGTCTGTGTTAAGAGTGTTATTTAACTTTTCTCACACCCAGCCTTATACCTTTATCCTCTGCTTTGTGGGCCTGGACAGTGAGCTTTAAAATAATTTGCAGCTATCCAAAATACAGTATAGCGAAATGGTAGATTTAAGTAAAGCTCATATTGTATAATTTTCTTAGACCAAATATTGTTTTTTTCAGACTGGGGCAAACCAGGTGAAGGTGATGGAGTGTGTTTATCAATAGCTTTGTGACATCTGTTTTCACCATCATGACAGCTTGCTGTTGTCAGTAGCATCCAAAGAGTATCTCCAGCTGGAAGGCTGCAAAGAAAGCATGGGCAAGCTGGATGGGGGAGGCTACACCAAACTCACGACCCCATGGGCAACCTCTGGTGGAGATCTCAGTATGCCTTAGAATGTCCTCCCAGCAAAATTCCCAGAGGATAAAATAGAGGTAGTTGTACCTTCCTGAGAGGGAATGTAGCATTTCCTTTTTTTTTTATCCCTTGTCGCTTGATTAAAGGATGCTTATGCACCTGCACTTACATCATCCTAAAAATGGCTAATGAATTTTATATCCTCCTTCAAGTTTGCAGAGAGGAAAATTTGATGCCTCAGGTCAAGCCATCATAAGCAAGCAAACCAAAACAGGCTAAACTATTATATTTTCATTTTACTTTTTTTGAGAATCTTCAGCTTAGTGCATGATTTTTCAGTTTTGTTTTATCACCAGGAGGTGGCACTAACAAAATCTGTTTTCATACAGAGAAATGCATGTTTCAGCCACCTTTTTATAGGGGAAATTTGGAATAAAAATCCAGTTGAAATATGAAAGTTCTGGAAGTTTTGTACCTGAAAATTCTTGAAAACTGCAGTGAGGCCACCTCTCTCTTTGAGTGAACTAAGATTTGAGTATTTTGGTGTGAATATGGGTAAGTCACTTGAATTTGCTATGCCTCTGTTCTTTTCATTGGCAAATTTTGGATAAGTTGTTTTTACATTATAGAGTGCTTTGAGATCTCCACCTGAAGTGCAATTTATTGATTTCAAACACAAAATTAATTTCAGGGCTGCATGTGCACCTACAGAGAAACAACAGGTTGTTTGTACTTTTACATGGAGGAGCAGGGGAGGCAAAAAGCAGCCTGGTGCACAGTTAAGCATAGATGTATGCAAATACTGAATTTTACACATGGATTTGGCTTTTCTGCATATTGCCATTGTGTTCTTCCTGAACTATATTGCCTTTACTAGCAGTTCTATAACATGATCTTCACCCTGGTGATGCATTCCTTCATTTGGTCCCCACTGCTGCAGGCCTGTTTGATGATGGTGAACAGGAAGCATACCATGTGCTTGCTTTGTCCTATCCCTCACCCCCAGAAAACAATAAGAGAAGCTGCTCTTCTGACATCTGTTCTGTACATAAAGAGCAAAAATGGTCTTTCATTGACTTTCAGGGTTCTCACACAGTTGTAAATATCTGGAGTAGTCCTGCGAGGAGCAGGGACTTGGACTCAGTGATCCTTTGGGTCACTTCCATCTCGAGATACGCAGTGATTCTATGATTCTGTAATTTCTCCATGAATAAAAGCAGGAATTGTCTGCACCAATGAGATTTTTTTCTTTTCTGTTTTACTTATGGCTGGTCTTTCTGAAGTTGAATTTGATAATTAGTTCTCTCAGTGTTCAAGGAAGCTAGGGGCATTAGTATGACTTTTTTAAAGAACAATGCTTACATGTTTGAGCTTTGTCTTAGTTTGGACAATAAACTGTCTTCAGATGTATCTGACCTGTTTCTAACTGGGTTATAAATAGCCTGTACATGTTCCTTTGTCTGTTTTTCTGTACCAGTTATCCCTTCCATGGCAAATTTCATCTCAGTCCAGTGAGGTGTTTGCAGGCATTGTGTGTTACTTATGCTTGAATTAGTGGAGCATGTCCTTTACTGCTACTTGTAAGGGTGTAGATCATCTTTTCATCAGACTTGAGATACCAGCTCAGTATGTATTGCATGCAGCAGATGGGGCACTGGGCAGGGAATGCAGAGATGCAGATGTACAAACATGGGTCAATTCATGTTATTGTCAAAACTTGGTGTTTTCATCAGCATGGCAGAATTTTATTTTGGTCTCTGTTGTGGTACTTGCTACTGGAGCTTCTTGAACTATTGTGTCCTGTTTTAGCTCTATGTCCCCCTGTTCTCACTCTGCTGTTTGTCTCTCTTCTCTGTTTGGATTCATGGTGAAGAGTTCATTTTATGTTTGCCCAGTAACAGACACTACCGCTGCTGCAGCCTCTGGGCATTACTGCAACGCAAGTCACAGTGACAGTGATGAAAATATAATACATAGTGATGGGTGTGATGTAACGGTCTATAGTGAATAAGTAAATGGGGAGATTATTCTCTCTTGAACAAAGAAAAATATTTTAAATGTGGTATTAACTGTAAGGTACCAGGACAACTATACTCCCATGAAATGCTTACTGTAGTCTTTTAAACTGTATTAATATGAACTGCAACAGCCAAGTGTGGTTTTTGTCTTTTGTCTCCCATGGTAAACTTGTTGGAAAAACAGAATTATGGCAAAACAGTAATTATCGACTGCTGTAACTTTACCAGTGAAACTTGTTCGATGGCAAATGTTCGATGTATTTGAGCAGAGAAACTTCTTCAGTTCTGGTGGCTCTAGGTGAGATTTTGATCTCCTAATTTATCTTTGACAGTTGATATTGCAAAACCAATTAACCCCTTCTGTTCATTGTCATAAAATCTAGATTATTCATAAAGGAGGAGAATTTTTTTGAGACTGGGTGAACAACTAAAGAAGTTTGTTGTCTGCATTTAACCATCATATTCATGGGGCTAAGTCAAATATTGCCATTTTATACCTATGTTTGTGAAATTCTGCAGGTGGAAAACATGCCCTTCAGCTGTTTTGTGGCTGGTGGGTTTAGAGAGATTTAGGGGGTAGGAGTAGTAGTGTTTGGGTGTCACAGAACTACATTTGTTGCTGAAGCTGATTAACTTTTGAGTTGTTTCTAGAAGTTGGAAGCCAGCTCCATAGTCCCTCCAGAATGGGAAGAGGGTGTAAGGAACACACCTCACATCATGAAAGGCAGGAGGGCCTGGAGCAGGAGCAGGGAATGAGCTTTTTCCTTCTCTGACCCCTTTCCCTCAGTCTTGTGATAGAGGATACAGCTGATACCTAGGCCCTTGTAGAAAAAACAAACAAACAAACAAACAACCCCAAAATGTAAAACTAACAAAAACAGGCAATATTCTCCAGTTGCAGCTCTAAACAGATGAAATGGAACTTTTCCTTGTGATAAAAATCTCAATTCATTTGGGTTTTATGGGGTCAGTTCTACAGATATCATGCAGTTGATAAAATCAATGGTTTAAGTGGTTTTTCCCTGGGCTGTATAGAGAAGTCTATCCTTATTTAGTCTACCCATTTGACACATTAATAGGCTGAAACATAATATGGTTCAGTTTTGCTACTGCTGTCTTTTCGCCAAAAAAAAGCGTTTTAAAAGCCTTTATGACAAGATGATCAGAAAGAGGAATTCCTTTCTGGAGTAATTACCCTATCCTGTGGTAGCAGTTGTTCCGTTCAACTCCTATCATTAATTTTATTGTCTGCTCAGACAGAACCAGTATTTGAGGAGTGAGGACATTAGCAAATGCTTATACTTTTTTTTTCTGTTGTGGGTGCATATCATTCAGATTTCACTGAGTGAATGAATGAGAGCACTGCAGTATATTTCTTCTGACAGGCTTTTTTAAACTGAATAAATTGGCAATCATTGCAGTCAGTTATTCCACTTGCTGTATAACAAGGCTGTACATTGTACACATGACATTTCTAGAGACTGGCCTTCAGGAGAAATTAAGTTAGTTAACTAAACAGTTACTGAGAGGCTTCTGAAATAATGAAAAATGTTTTCCTCTTCAATTGGTCACACTTGCAACTGGGTTCACTGACCTAGTCCTGTGTTTTTGAACTTACTGTCTTGCTACGTCAGTACCCAGAAATATCCCTAAACTGTTGTGGTGAAATTTTTTGAAGTTGGGAGCTAGGTTTCAGATGAAAACTATTATTGTGCAAACCTACAGCTGCTTGCTTGCAAACTACATTCAGATGATGTGTGTGCCATCATGTGATTGATTAATATTTCCTATATGGGTGTAACTTCAGCATGGCATGTGTGTATTTTTACATGCAGGTATTGTTTCACAATACACAGAGTTTGTATACTTGAGTATTTGTTTGTTCTTTTTTTAGAAGCACATGTGGAGTTCTGTAAAATTTCACCTTAAAATTGGGCATCTTCTTTGGGCCTCTATACGTGCAACTGAAAGTAGAAGAGGGCTGTTGCATGTGAGAAATGTACCACCAGTCAGTCACTATAGCTCTGGTTCTCTTGACAGTAGCCAATGTTTGTCGTGGAAAAGCATACATGCATGTGTAATACTGATACTGGTTTAAGTGACTCACTGCATCTGTCTCGTATAGACCTGCCAACATTTATCTTGCTGTATAAGTGCTTTCAAATGATAATGTGAAGAGAGCCTGTCTACAGTGGATTATTATGCTTTAAGGAGCAGAGACGCCATCTCTTCAGGTTTGCCAGTTTAACCATGAGTCTGATGTTTTGTCTGAGGACAGCACTGAGCTGAGAGGTCAACAGAAGAGAAGTGCCTTCCCCAGCTTTAGTTATTATAACAAAGCAGTTGCTGCATCACACTTCCCTTGTAAAAGCTCTGGAAGGAATTTTGGCATGGCAGGTTGCCCTGCAGGTGTTCATGGCAGGCAGATAGTGTCCAAGGGGACATCTCCAGGGTGCGAGTCTCCTGTTGGTGCTTGGATTTGGTGAACTTCAGACAGTGAGAAGAAGTGGTGTCCTGGCTGACCCATGGTAGCTGTGTGCAGCCGTGAGGAAACTTCTGTTTTCCTCACTACACTTCCCCCTTGCATGCGCGTCCAAAAGCCTCGTGAATTTAGTTCCCTGAAATGACACCAAATCTTGCTCCAGCCAAGTTCCTACTGAAGTCAGTGGTGTACTCAGAACTTCATATTTGGGATCTAATAAGGGATTACTTTGCACATTGATGTAACTCTTGTCTGCATGGTCAGAATTATTTTGCAGAGCCTGTGCTTCTTTGAGGGCAGATCAGTAGGGTGAAATGTTATTTTCATTCAGGAGGCATTCCTTTTTGTTCAGGAAAGGCTGCTTTGACTGACTTTGCTGCAGTACTGTTTACTTTTTAATGAAATGAAGCCTTAAAAATTGAAGATTTTTATGGTAGATGAATATGAAGAAGAAAAGATATTTAAAAAATGATGACTAGATGCAGTACTTTGTAAGTACATACTTTTCCATTTTCACTTCCTTGCAGTGTCTGCTTCTTTTTTTTTTTTTTTTTTAAAAAAAAAGAAGGCATTGGAGATGCTTGACCATTGCTATCAGGTTTGTATCTATCTCATCTGTAGGCAAATAAGCTCCATCAGACTAAAATCTGTCTCCCACTAAAGAAGCTATATTTGGCTCTCCAACACAGTAGTGGGATAATGCTCTTTCCCTGAAGTCTCATGGAACTGGTATTGTTTTATCTGCAGGTGAATCCAGGCTCTTCTGCTTTTACAAAAAATTTTTGGGTGATTCCTACCTTGTATTTGGTAAAAAACCTTTACAGAATCAAGATTTGAAGAATTAATTACTAAAATACTTAACAGTAGATTAAAACTAGTAGATTAAAAAGACCCAGTAGATTAAAATTTTAATTTTTTAAAAAGATTAAAATAAAGTGTGGCTAAAAGAACACTGACAAGTATTAAGAGCTTGCAGATTGGAAATGGCAAGTGCTATTTGGAAATGGCAAGCTTTTAAGTCATTCTTCCCCCCAGATGTTTTTCAGTTTTCTTACTGATCGAAGATAATACTAAAAATGTAAGTGACTAAATTTGGCAGATGTGATTGCTGAGTCTGTGGGCCGTAAGTGGTGTAGCTCTGCTGAAGAGCCCCAAGAAAGTTTCAGGAATGCCATCTCTGTGCAATGTCTGATTCAGTTCCCCAGTGGTTAGTGGAGATAACAGCTGTTAATGCCTGTGATAGAGAATGCTGGTTGGCCATTATGCAGTATATATGTCAAGACTTAAGGTAAATTTTCTAAGTTATCCATTATAAAAACCAGGATAACAAATAGGGCTAACTTTGTAAAAAGAGAAGTGTGAAAGTAGTAAGAGGAGAGATCAAAATGTTTATTCATAAATCCCACATGTTCTTATATACCTTGCTGGCAACTAGTGCAGGGGTTTGGGTGTGGTGGCAAGCCCTGCCTGGTCCTCTCCAGTCCTTCGCAAAGTCTTTGTGTCTGTCTCCCCTGAGATGTGACTCTCTGTTCACCCACTGCCACCTCTTCAGCTCCATCCTGGCACCATGCTGTAGCCTGCAGTCTTTCCAGCCCTCACTCCCTCCGCTAGCCCAGCAGCTCCCAAACGGAGGAAGGGTCTGTCTTCCCCAGGGTTGACCATGGCCCTGCCCCTTCTGACAGCAAGCACAAGCGACTGAGAGCACGCTGCTCAAGTCGGGCCGTCAAAGCTTCATTGCATTTTCGGGAGCTGTGGGATCAAAGACCTGCAAACCACTCTAGGAGCTTCAAGGCAGAAGAAATGTTATCATGTAATTTCCAAAAAGGGGTTCCATTTAAACAGATAGTGAATTTTCAGGCTGGATTGTTTTTTATTAGCATTATAATGTATTCAGGTTTTGTTGGTTATAAACACTAAGAGTGATGGTCTCGTTTGAACAGCAATGAAATTGTACAAGTTCCTCTGTTTAGGTGGTATTTGGTATTGACTGGACTGAAGGTGGAGATACAGTGATAAAGAGGTTCTCTTGTCTGCTTTTAGTATCCTCAAATCATAGGATTTTGATGAAAAATGTTTCTCTTTTTTTCACATGAATGGCTCTCTCCTTTGTCTCGCCTTTTTACTGTTACTTGAATGAGGAGTCTAAGGCTAAACAGAGTGCTTTTAACCAATGTTATATCCTGGCTTTTACACAAAAAATTTAGCTTAACTTTACAGTTTAGGAATATGGTTTTTCTCAGTCTGTCTTTTTCTGAGACTCAAATAAGATTTGGCTACTGAAAAGGTTTTGGGGTTACCAAGAATTTTACCATGAATGGTTTGGAAATGTATCCTAAATAAGTGTTTTGAGCACAGAAGTGAAAACAAAACAAAACAAACCCCCCAAATAAACCTGAAACTCCATATACAGTTTAATAATTCTTACTTAGAAAGGCAAAAAGGAAATTGATACCTTTACTAAAAAGGCACTTGAGAAAACCCAGAATAAATTTTAATATTTGCCTGAATTTATAATTCATGCTTTATTCAAATACCAGTATAGTATGACAGGCAGTCATCATCATTGCTGACTTTATCAACAGTAAGTTTATTTTAGCAGCTAAGTATAGTTCTTAATTGCATAACATACACTTTAACATCCTTGTTCTGTCCTACTGAGGTGTTTTCAATGGCTTATTTCAGAGGAGAAGTCAATAGTTCAGCAGTAGAATATGTGATTTAGATTGAACTTATATTTATTATATACTACTGTTTGAACATCTGTTAATAAATCTGCAGTTAGATTTCAAGTTCCAGCCTACCAAACTATAATTGGTCTGTCAATCAGCATTCCCAAATAAACATTCTAAAAAAATACTGACCCAGCATTGGTGTCAATTAATTAGTGAAATGTATCTTCTAACACAGTCCACACTATTTCTTGTGGATGTTTTGATGCTTTTGGCAGTCAGAGAGGACTGCTTGTATATTTATTTGGTTAAGCATGTAGCTAGAAAATGAGTTTGCCTTCAAATAAGAGGAAATGTTTAAAATA
This sequence comes from Aviceda cuculoides, assembly GCA_035590195.1. Lineage (NCBI taxonomy): Eukaryota > Metazoa > Chordata > Aves > Accipitriformes > Accipitridae > Aviceda > Aviceda cuculoides. The sequence continues at coordinate 52,263,185 of JAVJGG010000074.1, forward strand.
TCTTTTGTAAGAAATGCTGTTCATTTTGGGACCTTGAGGCTTGCTGGAAGACCGCTTTTGATATCATGTGTGCCCTTCCTGGCCAACTCCTGAGCAGTGGGATCGTTAATGCTACTGCTTAGCTCTTCTCGGCCCATAGAGGTGCAAGGCTGTGGGTTTTGCCCAGTCAATCTATATTCAGATTCTTGCTAGCTTTGCTGCACCACCTGAAGTGGCTTTCTATTTTGACTTCTTGCTGCGTCGGCATCTTTCCCATCTTCAATATACTTTCTCAGCTGCTTTCTTCATTTGTATGAAATACAGTTATGTGTCTTATTTCCATGTGAAGAGCCATTTATATTTGAATGGATTGTGTGTGTTCATAAGAGAACAGGGAAATTTCTGCCCTGAGCCATGAGTATTTTATCTTTGAAATTACTGGGGTTTGCATGGTGGGAATATTGTTTCTGGCATCTCGACAGGTTGCAGTGGAAGTGATTGTTATTTAACCACACTTATTTTGGTGTGAAGGTGGGAGAAGGAGCACAGAAGTCATAATGAAAGAGTTTTGGGTCATTGAATGCATTTTAGAAATGTGTGGAGAGGGGAAAGGAATGAGGAAATTAATTTTACATAGATTTGTATATTCATAGAATCATAGAATGGTTTGGGTTGGAAGGGACTTTAAAGATCATCTAGTTCCAGCCCCCCTGCCATGGGCAGGGACACCTTCCACTAGACCAGGTTGCTCAAAGCCCCATCCAACTTGGCCTTGGACACTTCCAGGGATGGAGCATCCACAACTTCACTGGGCAACCTGTTCCAGTGTCTCACCACCCTCATGATGAAGAATTTTATTCTTATATCTAATCTAAATCTATCCTCTTTCAGTTTAAAGCCATTACCCCTTGTCCTATCACTACATGCCCTTGTAAAAAGTCCCTTTCCAGTTTTCTTGTAGGCCCCCTTAAGGTACTGGAAGGCCGCTATGGGGTCTCCCCAGAGCCTTCTGTTCTCCAGGCTGAACAATCCCAACTCTCCAGCCTGTCTTCATAGGAGAGGTGCTCCAGCTCCCTGGTCATTTTCGTGGCCCTTCTCTGGACTCACTCCAACAAGTCCATGTGCTTTTTATGTTGGGGGCCACAGAGCTGAATGCAGTACTCCAGGTGGGGTCTCATGAGAGCAGAGTAGAGGGCCAGAATCACCTCCCTTGACCTGCTCATCATGCTTCTTTTGGTGCAGTCCAGGATATGGTTGGTTTTCTGGGCTGCAGATGCATATTGCTGGATCATGTTGAGCTTCTTGTCAACCAACACCCCCAAGTCCTTCTTCTCAGAGCTGCTCTCAATCCATTCTCTGCCCAGTCTGTATTTGTGTTTGGAATTGTCCCGACCCATGTGCAGGACCTTGCACTTGACCTTGTTGGAACTTCATGAGGTTCACATGGGCCCACCTCTCAAGTCTGTCAAGGTCCCTCTGGATGGCATCCCTTCCCTCCAGCATGCCGACCACACCACACAGCTTGGTGTCATGAGCAAACTTGCTGAGGCTGCACTCAATCCCACTGTCCATGTTGCTGACAAAGATGTGATGTTAAACAGTGCTGGTCCCAATACCAATCCCTGAGGAATGCCACTCATCACTGGTCTCCACTTGAACATCAAGCCATTGACCGCAACTCTCTGAGTGCGACCATCCAGCCAGTTCCTCATCCACTCAGTGATCCACCCATCAAATCCATGTCTCTTCAATTTAGAGACAAGGTTGTCATGTGGAACAGTGTCAAATGCTTTGCACAAATTCAGGTGGATGACATCAGTTTCTCTTCCCTTATCCACCAATGCTGTAACCCCATTGTTGAAGGCCACCAAATTTGTCAGGCATGATTTGCCCTTAGTGAAGCCATGTTGGCTGTCACCAATCACCTCTTTATTTTCCATATATCTTAGCATAGTTTCCAGGAGGATCTGCTCCATGATCTTGCCACACACAGAGGTGAGGCTGACTGGCCTACAGTTCCCCAGGTCTTCCTTTTTTCCTTTTTTAAAAATGGGCGTTACATTTCCCCCGTTCCAGTCAGGGGAAGTTGCCTGGACTGACACAGCTTCTCAAGTATGATGGATAGTGGCTTAGCAACTTCATCTGCCAGTTCTCTCAGAACCCACAGATGTACCTCATCAGGCCTCATGGACTTCATGGCACTTCAGGACATGGTTTAGTGGGCATGGTGGTGTTGGGTTGTTGACGGTTGGACTTGATGATCTTAAAGGTCTTTTCCAACCTAAATGATTCTATGATTCTATGACTTGTGCACCTTCATGATCCTTAGATGGTCTTGAACCTGATCTTCTCCTACAGTGGGCAGTTCTTCATTCTCCCAGTCCCTGCCTTTGCCTTCTGTGACTTGGGCAGTGTGGCTGGAGGACTTGCTGTTGAAGACTGAGGCAAAAAAGACGTTGAATACCTCAGCCTTCTCCATGTCCTGGGTAACCAGGTTTCCCACTTCCTTCTGGAGAGGGCTCACATTTTCCCTACTCGTCCATTTATTACTAATGTACCTGTAGAAGTTTTTCTTGTTGCTCTTGACATCCCTGGCCAGATTTAACTCTATCAGGGCTTTAGCTTTCCTAACCTGATCCCTGGATGCTCGGACAATTTCTCCGTATTCCTCCCAGGATACCTGTCCTTGCTTCTGCCCTCTATAGGCTTCCTTTTTGTGTTTGAGTTTGTCCAGGAGCTCCTTGTTCATTCACGCAGGCCTCCTGGCATTTTTGCCTGACTTCCTGTTTATTAAGATGCATCACTCTTGAGCTTGGAGGATGTGATCCGTGAATATTAGCTAACTTTCCTGGGCCCCTCTTCCCTCCAGGGCTTTATCCCATGGTATCTGCTCTACCAAGCAGATCCCTGAAGAGTCCAAAGTCTGCTCTCCTGAAGTCCAGGGTAGCGAGCTTGCTGTGTGCCCTCCTCAGTGCCCTAAGGATCTTGAACTCCACCATTTCATCGTCACTACAGTCAAGGCTGCCCTTGAGCTTCACATTCCCCACCAGCCCCTCCTTGTGTGTGAGAGCAAGGTCCAGCATAGCACCTCTCCTCATTGGCTCCTCTATCACTTGGAGAAGGCAGTTATCATCAATGCATTCCAGGAACCTCCTGGATTGCTTATGCCTTGCTGTGTTGTCCCTCCAACAGATACTGGGATGATTGAAGTCCCCCATGAGGACAAAGGCTTGTGAATGTGAGGCTGCTCCCATCCATCTATAGAGGGCCTCATCCACTTGGTCTTCCTGGTTGGGTGGTCTGTAGCAGACCCCCACTATAATGTCACGTGTCCTTGCCCTCCCTTTAATCCTGACCCACAGGCTCTCAGTCGTCTCCTAATCCATTCCCAAGCAGAGGTCCATGCATTTCAGCTGACGTAAAGGATGACACGCCCTCCTTGTCTCCATTGCCTGTCCTTCCTAAAGAGCCTGTATCCTTCCATTCCAACACTCCAGTCACGGGACTCATCCCAACATGTCTCCATGATGCCAATAAGATCATAGCCTTGCAGGTGTGCGCACATCTCTAACTCCTCTTGTTTATTCCCCATGCTACACGCGTTTGTGTTTGCATAGAGGCATTTACATTGGGCCCTCGATGAAGCTGACTTACTGGCTGGAGTGGGTGGAATTTCTTTGTGCTGCTCTTCAGGTGCTCTCCTACTGACCTATGATCCATCTACAGGCTCTGGGCATCTATTGCTGGCCCTGGCATCAAACTGGTAGAAGTGAGTTGGATTGATATTCACATCCATTCAATCATTTGTGATCACACAAGCTCTGGGCAGTATTGAAAACCCAGTGAAACTGTACATTTTTGGTCTCTCTTTTTGTTACTGTTAATTTGGATGGGAATGGGAAGCAGTTGTTTCATAAAATGGCTTTGTGCAGTTAATAATCAAATTGCTAACTCTGCCTAGAATCTTGTACAAGACCAACACCACTAATTTTTTACATTTTTTCCTATGGCTGTTTTGAGTTGTTTTCACAGAAAATAAAGATCATTTTCTTGCTAAATATGGAAGCTGCTGAAGGCTTTAAAACTTTTATTGATTTCATGACAAGTCCTGTGCAGAAGTTAGGTAGGATTAATATCTCACTGGGATGTTTAACTTACTGGGCATTTGAAAGGTGGAACAGCTTTGAGTCTGCCCCAGGAAATATTTGAAAAACAAATGAGACAGACCATGTGTCTAGTTAGCTACTGGAAAACATTTCACCCATGCCTGTTCCACATAGTCCCCTGACAGGTGGTTACCAAAGGCCACTGGTCTCCACCAGTTGGGGTGATGGGTAAGTCCTGGTGTCCCCAGTGTCACAATTCTGTCTCGTTTTCCTCTATGTCTACTCTGTCAGCAAGCCTTTCTAGATGTGCAGGGTGTGCCTTGGACCGTCATTCTGTAACTGCCTTCTCCTTTTTTGTGTCTCCTTTGCACTCCTCTTACCTTCCTGCAGCTCAGCCCCTATCAGTTATGTTGAGCAGCACTGATCGAAAAGGAGAACTTGCTTATGTAAAGAGTAAGTCGTATTTTTGTGAGGTGGAGAAACTGAAACTTGGGGCTTGCAAGAATTCTGTCTCTTTCACATGTGAGGAAAAAAACCCAAATCCCCAATTCTAGTGATGAGTCTAACATGAAAAATAAGTCTAAATAGATCTTGATTTTAAATTTCGCCTTTGACAAACTTAATTATCTGATATGGAAAACATTGTAGTGACAGAGCCTGAACCCCTTTTGGCTACTAAATACTACAGTGTGTAAAGGTAGGGGCTGATTGGCAGTAAAGGATCATAGTCTGGACCACAGAAGATGAAAATGTCAGTATATGTAGGGCAACTGGGATTGAAATTTGAGAGTGTAATTCAAATACAGGTACAATTCTGTTATGAACACTGCTCTTGATTCATTTAGCAGGTGTTTGTGTACTTGTTTTGTTTATAAGTAACACATTCAGATTGGCTTCAGTTCCTGTGCAAGTTTGTAAATATATTTTCCTAGATTTAGATCTTAATATTCTGTAGATTGTAGGACCTATTTAGACTTGTGGATTTTCTTGTTGTTGTACACTGACATTTGTAAGGGGCGAAGTTAAGATTTTTTTTTTTTTTCTTTGGAAGGAAAACAACCAAAGTATTCTCAGCCTTCTAACCTAAATCACAATGCACAAGTCTTCATCTCAGAAGAAAGAAAAGGACATTCCTTTTTGTGTATTCTGTAGAAGACAGTCACAATCATTGATAAGTATGGTACTAGGAAAGTGGACTGAGGAGAAAACATGGACCTTTGTGGGCTTGTGACTTTGCATAAAGCCTTGTGAGTGGGAAGATCAGCCCCAGTGCTGTCTGAGGACTTCTGAAAATACAAGCTGGGAAGCTCTTTCTGTATGTCTGTGTCCCCTGTTGGTCATGGAAGCACGAGTTTGTACATTCTTATTAACAGAAAATATTGTGTGAATGTTCCCTGACTCCAACATGAGTTTCTTCTTTAATCAGGAGATTTTTTTAATTAACCTCTTCTATTGAGAGAGGTGGTAGGGTATGTGCAGCTGGAAAGACATTCCTTTTAGATGGTAACAACTTCTCCCTGTCAAAGAGTGAAGTTGAAACTCAGAATGAAAGGTTGCTGGAACAGTTTATTTTTTAGCCTTTGTGGACAAGTCATAGAAATTTTATTAGAAAATGCTAGAATTTTATAGAATCTAATGGAAAGCTATGTCTATACTGGATATTTCTGCAGAAGTGTTGAAAGTCTGGGAAAAAAATGTAGATTCTAGAGGTTTAGACTGATTTATTTTCATTCCAATTAAATTCCATAATGTGGTATTCTTCGTAGGAGAGATTTTGTTGAAATTAATATGGTAAAAATAGTGTTGAAAGAAAGTTAATTGAGTTTGGATTACAAACAGCCAAAGATAGGTCACTTACTAAGGAAAAATAGTAGCTTTGAAAGATAAGAGAAAAAGGGTATATAGGATTTTTTTTTTTTTGGTCTAAATGTCTTCTCTCTAAACTTTTTGAAATCCTTGGATTATTTTAGAACAGGAAAACCAGACAGTTAAATAATAAGGTGTAGAAGACTGGCAAAGCATCTGATTTTCCAACTGCAAACATTTTTTAAATACTGTTTTGAATTATTAAAAGAAAAAAACTGAGCATCAGTATTTTCAGTTGATCATACCTAATACTTGTTGAGATGACTTCATTAAAATAAGTGATTTTCTGCTTGTAATGCAGTATGATAAGATTTAGGGTTTGATTCTTAGCATCTATCTTAATCCATTTTTCTGGTGAATATTCTATTTACAGTATTTCTGCTTATTATCTATTTACAGAATAATGTATGCACGTATCCTAAATTTATATGCTCATGATTAATGCAAGACAAATTCGAAATACAAGATGCAAACCTACTTTAATCCTTTGTACAAGTGAATCAAATAGTGTAGCTAACTTGTGATGATAAAAGTAGCAGTTATTGATTATTGCTGTGTGTTTGTAATAATACTGTCATGACTGAAGTGAAAAAACACGTCAGCTGCTTTTTTGTATTGCAGTAGGACATTATGCCAGTTTTTCCCCCCTTGTATTGGGGAGGAAAAAAAAAACCAAAAACAAAACCAACAAAAAACCCCAAAAGCATGAAATGGCATACCTGTAGTGTATTCATGTCTGTTAGCTTTTGTGGAAAACTACCATTTCTTTCCCTGATCTCCAGTGTTGCTGCTTTCTCATTAGCAATTCCTCTTCTAGGTACTCTGAGTCATTGCTAATAATGTACCTGCCAAAATCGGCTCCTGCTACTGTACAGAAAATGTACAACTGCAAATTACAGAAGTGTCTTAATGTCTGCACAGTCCCTGTGGCCGTACCTCTCCATTACTTGTCATGTGTCTTCAGTATGTGTCTTTTTGTCTGAAGTGTACCTGACCTATGAATATTAATAAACATTTTCCAGATGCTGCTGAGTCCTATTCAAAATTTTACAACATGATTCCTTGCATTAGGCTTGTAGTTGTATGTGGAGGGTGAATTCCTGGCGAGGATGAGTAGTAGCACCTCTAAAGTAGTGCCTGCGGCAGGTGTGATAACTCAGTAAAGACACAGGTTAGTTCTTGTTGTTTCCCCAAACCAGCAGAACATGTCAGAAACTCCTTTGGGGATGGGGTCCTTTAAAAGATGCAATGAAATCAAATGAGGTGGAGGGCAGTGATAAGTGTAACTCTTGCTTTCCATCTTTCAGTGATTGTGTTCTTGCTTCCAGTCTATCTTCTCCCATCCTCATTGCGCTCTGGTTATTTCCCCATCATTGCTACCTTTTAGTTTTAGACTTTTCAAAGCACTGTTCAAATCCTGCTTCAGTCTCAGTTTCTTTAGAGAATGATGAAGAGCTACTGTGACAGCACTCACGATAAGCAACAGTGTTCGAGTGTGAAAAATACACACTTTACATACTGCTAAAGAAAGACATAGATACAGAGCAGGTATAGCTACAGTGTGAAACATCTGCTGTGTGAATAATTCAAGTCGTCTTCTTGCACAAGGAGGTAATGTTTGGGTTTTTTTTCATGAAGATTTCTTTGATTTCTTCGCCTTTTATTTCTGGTAAAACCGATACTGATTGAAATTCGTTTTGCTGTTGGAAAGTATGTGAAGAGATACCTGTGGGAGGAAGAGGGAGAACAAAGTGTACGTGCCCCATGTTTACTTAACCACAATAGAATTCTGCCAGCTGGACAAAGGGAATACGCTGCTAATTGCTCTGCTACAAGCCAAGAGGAACACCAAGGACCAAATCTGTGTAAATGACATTCAGGTTACTTGAGAAGTTTTACAAAGCTGTACTTCCTGAGGGAGAGACCTGGGAAGCATTGTGCCTCAAAGTTCACAGGTTTCACCTGGAAGATGCAGTTTTGCTTTACTTTCTTTTCTACACTTTATTTTCTTTACTTTTACTTCACTGTTGTCTGCCTTTGTCTAGACCAAAGACTGTAGGGTCAGTCTTTTTGGACTGTTTGTTGTCCTGTTGTTGAACACTGAGAAGTGCATAGGTGTGTTAGTCTGGCACTGCTTGTTGCATCTTGTCTTTGCTCCTCTGAAATACAAATTGTGATTGTCTTATGGCCTTATACATGAAAGGGGAAGACAGACCACTGAAAACAAAATTTCCAGACCCTGCTTACTGCAAACCTCTGTAGCCTTCAGAAAATAAAGGATGACAATTTCTATATGGAAGCCAAGAGTAAAGGAAAGAATGAAACAGGTTAGAATCTCTACATTACAAGAAAACAAAACAAAACAAAACAACTTGCACTTGGTTTATTCCTTTTGAACAGCATAAAGCACAACATACCCTGCAGAAAAAAATCAGAGTGTTACCAGACGTCGTACAACTCTTAATCTTACAGTGTATGGGGTGTGAAAGCATCTAGAAAGTATTTTAATTTTTCTTGTTTCTTGTGTTTTCACAAAAGTGTGTCAGGGAAATCAAGTTTTAAAACACTGACTACATGATGATGAGCTTGAATTTGCTATAGCTGCTTGCACATTTCATTGATGGGTTTTTTTAAGAACTTCAGCAATAGTCTCACTTTGATCCTGAGGTCTGACTGCAATGGAAATGAATAAAAACATTATTGGAACTTTTTTACAATATTTTACATTTACAGAAGTAGAGGTGGGGACTAAGTGCAGTGCAGTTGTGAGACAAGCTCACATTCAAGTGCTGCTGAGAGTGGCTGTAGATAGGGAGCTGGACTCAGTAAGTTCCCTGATGCTGTAGACAGCACATGTCTCCTGTGGTCACATTTAGTTGGGTTCTTGCACTGCAGAATGCAGCAGAGACACCCTGATCTTGGTTTTCTTACATTGCCAGCTGATAAACATGAGCAACTCTTGAAAAAAACCCCAACTGTATACATTAAAGCACTGTGCAAACATTATCTAATAATGTAATTGGTTTCCATAATTGTATATACAAACAAAATTGTGTGTTTTGTTATTGTTGGCACCATGCAAAACTTTGTAAAGGTACTGCACAGCCTCTTCAGTTTTTAAATGTGTAATGATAAGTTGATTACGAGCTACCATGGAAAGAAGATTTTGTGAATACCAGCTTTTGAGGTTTTAGGTAAAGAAATGAGAAGTAAACTCATCAAAACAAGGTTTGCAGCTGTAGTAGTTTTTTAGCAGGTTTCAGATTTTTTTCAGTGTCTGCAGGTGGTTTGACATACATGCTTTCTCAGTCTAGACAATATTCTGAAGAACAGTGCTGAAATTTCCCTGCAAGAGCTAGAACCAAGGAAAAAAGCTCTTTTTGGTTTAATCTGAGTTAAGGAGCCTATACTGTGCATCAGTGGTTTGTCCACAGTGGGCATCTGCAGATGTGCAGGGTGCTGCAGGGCTGCGTGTCCCTGGTGAGTCTGGACCCTCTCTGTTCACACAGTGGCTTACCATGCCAAGACCCCTCTCAGGTTGCCCTTATGTTTTGCCTCCTGATGGCAGGTAGCAGAACAGCACGAGTAAGCTGGCAAATACCAAGCGGCAATTTGAAATGTATGGGACAGCGTGCCTGCTGTTAAGGGTGGAGGGCAAGCAGGGTCTTCTCAGTATCCTCGTTAGTCCTTCTTAGCCTGACTGTGAAAAGACCATGTACATGAGTACCGTTACAGACAGCTCTGTGGTTGAAAAATGTTGATAAATGTCAGGTCATTAATACCATTTGAGGCATGCAATGCCTTCTATCACTTCTTCTATGTGTAGTGAGTAACTCAGCAGAATCATCAAGAAAAAGATATGTGTGAAACTGTGTATATATTTTTAGGAAAAAGATACGTTTCTGACCTAATGTTTTACTGCAGTGAACAGTATATTGAGTGTCATCTTTAACTTTTTTTCCTCCCAGTTCATGTTTATAAAAAATGACTCTGAGAGGTGTTGATTTATAAATAGAATTGGAGCGGTTGAGGATACAAGAAACATATTTTCCCATTCTTGACTAATAAAAATGCTCTCAAGTGCTACAGCAATAGGCCTAGTTTTGTACAGTCACACATCAAACATTAGGACATGGATTCCATGCAAACAAACAAAAAAATCACTGTTAATCTTTCATTCTGCATTTCTTCTTATAATCAGTTTTGGGGATTCTGGTTCAAGAAAGATTCTGAATTCTTCAGTCTCAGGGGAGACTTTAGAAACTTCATAGTAGGTTAAATGAGAAAGAGCCAATCCACGTTGACTGGATTAAAAAAAAAAGTTCTGCAAAACAGGAGCAAATAGTCATGAGCAAATTCTTTCCACATGATTGCTCTTGTCATGAATTCCTTCACTGTATACTAACCTATAAGTTCATTAATGGTCAAACTGAATTATTTGAATAGTTCTTTACCCACAGATCACTAAAATGAGTCTTTTAAATGAGGTGCTGGAATCTTTTACAAGGGGTTTGTTAAAACCAGACTTGAGCATAATGATAATAATCTCCTTTTTTCCTTTGTGACTACCTAGCATGTTATATACAGACTAAGATTTCTTTCTTTTAATAAATTCATGGCGAAAGAAATAATTTTGTAAGAGTTGCAACAAGAAACCAGAGGATAAGTTACAATCCTAACAAACATGCTTTCAATAAAGTGTCTTTCATTGTTTCTTTAAAATAGAAAACTTGGATGTGGCTGTTGAGATTTATATGATTTGGTTGTTTAGGTTAATAAAATATATAGGTTTACTCTGATCATAGCTAAGATCCAGTCGCCTAAATACTTAAGAATATACACACCTTTACTGATGTGAGATACCGTGTTCCAGAGAATTTGTTTCTCTGTATGTGGTCAAGCTGTTGGGTTGTTCATCCATTTGGCTGATGACATTGTATGTTTTCAAACCAATACCACCAAAATTGCATAGTGGGTTCAATAAAGCATCCTGCTTTAGCCCATTGATAACTTTAGAAATATTTATGGTTTTTTCCTGTCCCTTAGCTGCAGCCCTTTGAAAAACATGGTGGCAATCTACTTCAAAATTTTGTGATGGCCATAACAGGATTAGAAGAGTCAAAGGCATGGAGAAGATCAAAATGTAGTCATGAAGACTTCAGACTTTATAGGTGCCTGTTTGTGAATTGTTAATTTAAGGACTGGCGATGTTAAAGACATGGGTAGCTATACTTTTGCCCCTCTGTATGTATACATTAGGTGGTGAAACATGCTAATCTGTGATAAAATGCAATATGGTTTAGTTTCACATGCATTCTATAGTACCCAGGTATAATACCTAAAGAGAAACAAAGACATCATTAGTATAGCAGATGTTTGCTATGGGAGGCTATGACTGTGTTGCACTCCTTCTTGTGGAATGAGATTAAAACAATAACCCAAGAACTTGTTTTCCAAGATAATTTGATGAAAATTTTACTCTCATTAACATAAGGCAAAAATTAGAGCTGAAACTGACTGGTACCTATTTTGGACCAGAAGTCAAAGGGACCATTGGGTAGGTAACTGATTAGGCTTAGGAGCAAAAATTCACAGTCTAATCTATATAGATAGGGTTTAAGATATTTTTATTTGGCATTGTAGAAAATACTGCTGAGTTCCAGATTTCAGCACCTGACTTTTAACAAGAATAATTGTAAAAGGGCCTATAACCTTGTCTTAGCTGACAAATTTAGAGTGTCTCCAACAGTTGTTAGGCCCATTGAAACTGTCTCAGAATATATGCTTTTGACCTTTTTACCTAGGAAACTAAGTAGGAGTTGTATTGCATGTTAGGCAGAAGGAACAGGGCAGTCTCAGTTGTTAGGTTTCTTTTCTTTTCTGATCCTGAGCACAGTCAGGAAAAGCTACCAAAGGGAAGGATACCTAGTTGGTGTATGCACCTATGGCTTTCATGCACTTACATGGAAGTAAAGCCAGACCTAAAGAGAGATCTTTGAGCAATTGTTGGAAGTCTTACATGAAATTTGCTTGCTGGCTTACATTTCCCTGTGAACATCCATATTCCTATGAGACACTTATTTTTCTGGGCTGCTCGCCTCACATCCTAGCTTTTACCCTTCTTTGTAAGTTGTATGATAGGCTGTCACCTTACAGTGCCTGTATCTGTGGTGCAGAGCTGAAGTCCTCCTGGAGCAACTGAAAGGACAGGCTGTGGTTTGGGTCCTTCTCTTAGTCCTGGGAGAGCAGCAATTTATGTCACAGCTTTTCAACCCACCACTGCATTTGGCCCACTGCCCTGATTCTGCTGAGAGGAGCTTCTGTCCCTCTGCCTGTCTGTTTCAGGGCATCTCGGCTAAGTAACTAACTCTTATAAATCCAAGTCATATCCACCTAGGAAGAACAGGGGAAGGAATTGTGGTGCTTTAGTCGATATAATTTCTGGAAAGGGTGTGCATGAGGAAACAGGATCACCTTGGTGGTGCCTGCAACACTTAGCTTAGTTTGCAATTTTGTCTGAGCCTTCAGGATTCCTTTTTGCTTGGGTTTCTCAAGCAGAAACATTATTTTGAAAAAATGCCTGCTGATTAAAAAAGCAACCACCTTTGTGTAATGATGATTTAAAAGCAGAAATTGGCTTTCAAAGAATTATTCAGAATGAATAGAGAGAAAATACTCAAAGTTCTCGCTGTTGTCTGAAACCAATAAGGCATCCCTGGTTATGAAACTAGTGACTTTCCTGAAAATGCAAGCCTTGCGAAATCCTACAACTGTATTATTTGAAAACTGAATGTTTAGTATCTATCCAATGTTTAATTTTCCTTTTTCTCACATGTTTTAAAATAAGATCACAATAGGAAAGCAGTCCTCTTTTCAAAATTAACTGTGATAATGTTCTTACAAGTAAATTTGAAGTCTGGGGTGAAGCCTGAAGTCCAGACATTCACTCGGAAGTGCTTCCCCTCCCTACCCCACTGAGCTGGTTCCGCATGCATTTGCCTCGCCTAGAGCAGACTCCTGACATTTCTTTGGGTTTCTTCCATATCTAGTATACTGGGTCTGTCTGGCTGCAGTTAACTTTCTTCATAGCAACCTGTATGGTGCTGTGCTTTGCATTTGTGACTAGGTACTGTTGATGACACACCAATGAGAACACAGCAGTGACAACACTCCAGTGTTTTGGCTCTTGGTGACCTGTGCTTGCACAGTGTCAAGGCTTGCTCACCACCACCCCACAAAAAACCAGGCCAGTAGGTTGGGGGTGAGCAAGAGTTTGGGTGGGAACACACCCCAGACAGCTGACCCAAACTAACCAAAGGGATCCATATTGCATAATGTCGTGCTCAGCAATAAAAGCTGAGGGAAAAGCAGAAGATGCAGGGACATTTGTGGTGTTGGCATTTGTCTTTCTGAGCAATTGCTACATGTACTGAGGCCCTGCTGCCCAGGAAGTGGCTGAACACCTACCTGCTGATGGGAAGTAGTGAATACATTCCTTATTTTGCTTTGTCTCTGCGCGCAGCTTTTGTTTTTCTCATTAAACTGTCCTTATCTTGACCCAGGAAGGGTTTTCCATCTTATTTTCTTCCCGTATGCTATTGAAAGGGGGGAGTGAGAGACTGGCTGGGTGGGCATCTGTCAGCCAGCCAAGGTCAACCTACTACATTTAGGCATTGAAAACTCTCCCAAATCCAGACTGCAAATCCACACTCTTTCTTCATTCAGCCTGCCTGTGCAGAGTTGATTCTTCAATGTTGCATGAAGAAGAGGAGATAGTCATGTTAAATGAAAAATACTATAAACATTATTCTGTTTATTGTTTTTTCTTCAATGATAAGCACTTTAACTCTTCTCTGTTGGCCTGATTTAGTCTTCTGGAGCCTTTTGGAAGTGGAATGGGCTTTGTTTTGCATCTTTAGCATGCACTGCACATCAGAAGTACTTCAAAAGCAAACATGTTTATTTAACGTAAAGTTTTACAAACTGTAGAATAGGGTGCAGATTTCAGTAATAGTGAAATAACAACCACAGCTGACTGTAAGAAGTGCTGATTTATATCCTATTCACATTAACTTCAGGGAATCAAATCCCTGCAATTTAATGAAAATCACTCCAGAATACTAAAGAAACACACAACAAGTTGTATGAAGAAGAGTACATGAACACCTGCATATGACAGAAGATTGAAAAATTACCTAAACAGCTCATAAGGCCAGGCTCTGTTTGTAAAAATTATGTATGTACTTGGGAGTTTAACTTCACTGAAAGTCAATAGGATGGAGTCCTCAAAAATTATGTAATCAGTTTAGAGCATTCTACTTTTATCTATACAGCACATTCTCTCTGTCAAACTAATGTAAAGATGGGTATCACTTGATTTTTTTAGAGGTATGGAGAAGAGATACACAGTTGGGATGACCAGCTTCCTAAAAAGATTTGTCTCCATCAGGACATTTGTGTGGGTTTCCACCCTTTAACAAAGGTGCTTCAGCTCAGCAGAACAGACATACATTTACCTTTTTTATGGCTTTGTCCATGAATGCTTCTTTCCACCCTTCAGACGGCCCTTGCAGACAGGCACATGCACCATTGCGTTGGTATGCCAGTGTGGTTTCCCGTGTCTTCACATCAGACCTTACTCAGTAGCCAACTTTGGATGCCAAACCCTGCCAACACAACAGCCTCCTCTTCACAAAGTAATAGCTGTGGTTAAGATGTCATTCTCCGTAAATCAATTTTGGCAAGGATGACAGCTAAGGGCAGGAGATGGAGTTGTCTTTACAGGGCCTAAGCTATTCAAGTGGCCTTAATCCTCCCTTTTATTACCCTGGCTTTGTGGAAGTTAGATGGACTCACTTTAACGAGATGGAATGAGCTTTTTTTTTTGTCTTTCCTTTTTGGTCACAACAACAAAAGACCTGGGAAATTCCGATTAATTAGCATGCCTTGGGCTAATGAAAGAATAAAATTGAAAGAAAAATTTCTAAAGCTTTGAGAGGAGTGGAATCATGTAGTGACAATACAGATTTTAAATACTTGTGGCTGTTTGTATAATTTTCCCAGGGTTAGCCTCTCATTGACTTGAGGAGATAAGACTGGAAAGAGAAGTGGAAGGTTTTTTTTGGACCATGATGTAATAACATTTCAGCTTTTAAGGAATCTAAATAGGCTATAACATGAAGGATGATGATAGTGGCCTCCTCTAAAAGTCAATTTAAATAATAAGAACTGCTGTCATTGTATTATTGCAATGCACCTTACTGACCATATATTTCATAGAACAAGATTGCATATGAAGATAGTATTAGAAATTTCCAGAGAAGTTGTGGTAATCATGCAGGTGGACTTTTAAGAAGTAATTTCTCAGTCTGGAAACTATTCTTCTAAATTGCTCTGAGGTAATCTTATATCCTGAATTGAGAAAATGCATACTCTGCATAAGTAAGTAAACCTTTATAGTAGAAAAAATGTTCTCTTAACTACAGGAGTTTCTTTTTATGAGTTGCACTTGGCTTTTGGCCTCTGTATCTTTGTAACTATTAGTTTCATTGATCTTTATGCTTCCTTAAGGACATGACTTTCTGACTTTCTGAACTGAAGGATTTTTGACAAAACAGTCACAACTACTGAATCCAAGGTATGTTTGAGTTGTGAAGGTGGAACAACCAGAGATCAGTGCAGGAACTTTTTAAATGGTGAAAATAACATGTCAAAAACATTTTCTTTTTTTCTTGACAAAGTACTTTTGTTTCAGGCAAAAAAAATCTTTCCATTGTGTGTGGAATGAGATTTGCATAATGCTTTGAGATACTGCTACTGTAGCAATTCAGACTTTGATAGTATCTGATAGACATGCTTGAAATGTATATATCAGTTAACAAGATTATCACTTGGAAAGAGAATTGTATTTTTACTGAAAAGTTTTTTGAGGTGATAAAATATATTGTTATTTAATGAAGCATGAAACTTTTAAATGAACCATGAAAGCAATAGTTAAACTAATTAACTGAGTATAAAGCCGCTTAGAATACATACGTTATGTGGGCTGTATACTTGTTATTTCTGTCTGGTTAAACTGACAACTAGGATGATGTTCTCATATTATCTTTTAGGAGAAACAACATTAAACAGTATCTTGGGTTTAGTGCAAGGAAAAAAAGAAAATTGTTTGTTTGTTTCTACTGCTCAGAAACTCAGGGACAATGCAGTTTTTAAAATTACCCTTTAGTCCATGTTAACATTTGCCCCCTGTTCTCAACTAGTATCACTGTTCAACAGGTTGGTGTTTATTCTTCTTTTCTCTTGCTTCTGCATTTCAGTCTCTTAAAGGAGGAAAGATGCTTTTCTGAGAAGCAATGGTCAAATACCTTGAGTTATCTGTAAAGATTTAGAAAGAGAGCCTCACATGGGATTACAGTTTAACATTGAACAAAGCCTTTATTGCATGATTTTTTGCTGAACAGATGTTTCCTGCTGGATCATGACATGCAATGCAGTCTGGCACTGATGTGTTACAGTGCAAAGACTGAGACCTGGCCCATGCCGGAGGTAGAAAGCAACCTCCTTGCTCTTCTGTCCTCTGCTCAGGACTCCTGCACAGCTGTTGGCAGGCTTTACTAGGGGGAAGTTGTCATAGATCATTGGAATTAAGGCAGCATAAACCTGCTGAGAATCTGTCCCCTTACTCTTGGTGCTCTGATGGACAGAACTAGCATCCCTGTGTCTAAGTGGGTAAAGGAGATGAAAGATCTTTCTTTTGCCTGGGGCCTGGAGAAAGGAAGGGGTCTGCTTTCTTCCCAATGTTACTGCCCATGCAACTGGGCTGACAGGAGAAGTGAGTATAAGGTGTGCACAAGGAAGGCTGCCTCCGTGTTAGATAGTAGTCCAATGAACACAGCAAGACATCAGAAATTACCGTGTCAACAGGGGGTGGTACATTGCTATGCTGCTTTGCTTCCGTATATGGACCAAAAAAGTCTTTTCGGTAATGGATCTGCATGTACCCATGGTTCCAGATACCAAAGCTCCTACTTTAGAAAGCTCCTACTTTAGAAAAGGTATTTTCTAAACCACTAAGGGTATGCTCCTGCTGTAGAAAAGGTATTTTCCAAACCACTAAGGATATCCAGATAACAGAAATTATCTGATCTGAGCATCTTTTAATTAAAATTGAAGAAAAAAACTTAAGGAATTACTGGAAAAAACGTTAAGTATGTATTTCTAATGTGAAGAAAAGCACAAATGTGCAGTAAAAGTGGAACAGTGCTAGATGTTGTTGTGGGAGATGAAGTGTTACAGAGCCCAGAGAATTATTTTTCTAAAGTGTTTTCTTATTGTCCCTCCATAGTTGGCTATTCTGCATTTTAGTTGGGTGGTATCAGCAAATAAGTATTCAAATAGCACTCCTGGAATTGGTCTACGTATTTTGCAGTTGAGTGCAACACTGTTTAATGGGAAAAGTGTTTCCCTGTAGATTTCATTTGAGTTCTAACATTCATAATGTATGACGAAGTTTTAACAAGATTATTTTTTGGTTTGCCCCTCAAGTAATGCCACTGGCAAGTCAGTTGAAATAACAGTCCATGCTCCCATACATATACAGGTGTATGTTCTGTGTTCATTTAGGTCAGATGCAAACAGTAATTTCCCAATGGCACTGGAACTGCAAGGTATTATCTCTAATTCCAATACAGTTCTCTTTTGTTCTTTCAAATATTTGTATATTTCTATTTTGATTATCGTAATTTTCTTTCTGTCTGTATTGTAATGGTATTTTAAGGACCTGGCCAATACTGAAATTTAAAACATGAAACTTGTTTTTTTTTCACCTGATATTATTCACCATTAGATTGATATACCAGTAGAGTAATATATTACACTATTAGTGGAGTTTCTCTTGATTCATACCAGTTATTTTGGAAAAATATGAGGCTTGCACAATATATTAATTTTTCAGAAATACAAACTAAATGGTCAGGCTCTAGGTAGAAACTTACCAGAAGCTAGTATGAGTAAGTAATGCTATAGAGAAGAGGTAGCATAAACTAAAGATGTAAAGCTGTATGTTTCCTGCAGTAGAAGAGCACATACTGTATAATGTCCTAACAAGGACAAAAGCAGAAGTCATCTAATGTCACTGATAACAAATAAGGAGTTACCCATGGCAGCTAAAACATTTATATTTTAGTTCAGTTAAACATTTACTGGTCTGTGCAGTAGTTAACTGATTACTTCTTACTTTTTATGCAAAATAAGAATACAAAGTAGCTTTCAAAATAGCTTTTTAATAAGTGGGAGGCCTCCCTGATATAAATAAAACTGAGTCAAAATTAATATGAGATATTATAAATGCCTGCAAATCTAACTGAAAATCTTTGTTTTACAGTGTGCGTTTTCTCCTGGAAGTTTCCTGAACCAGACTGTTTCATAATATATTCTTAGTTTAGTCATTACAAGACTACTGTTTTCATTTGTTTAAATTTAGTGGTTAAAGTGTTCCATAGAGGTAGGTGATCTCATTGCTGTCTGCTTTAAACCAGCTAAGTTAATCACCTGTGAGGTATTGTTTTCACCAGTCAGTTCTGGATAATTTTTTACCTTGGTTCCACTTGAAGAGAGACATTGTTTTTCATTGTGCTTTGTCAGTCTCTTTTGTCTCAGAGTAGAGTTGCTGAAAGTACATGCTTGATTACTTCATACAATGAATGGCAAATAGCATTGGAAATTAGTGCGAGCTAATTTACCAAGTGCACTCTGATAGTGAAGAAACTGCCTTTCTGAGATTCAAAGCAGATTTCCTCCAGATTATTTTTCTTGATTGTAAAGATTAAGTCTCTGCAAACAGTTAAGAACATGGGAATTGCCAATACTAGTCAGATTAATGGTGTGTCTAACTCGCTGTTCAGAGTAGACACTGCCAGAGGCTTTGGAGGAAATTTTTTACTAACAAGGCATTGCTAATTCTAAGTGTTAAGAAAATAATGAGCTAAGATCATACCCATGAGGTTAAACTAGGCAGGTTTTAGGATCTCAGTTTCAGAATCCTAACTACAGAGCCTTGTTTTTTTTTTAAAAATTATTTTTTTAGAAAATAAAGGTCAGGAATCACTGTTTCACTTACATGTAGTGTCTGTGTGATCTAGTGTAGTTGAGAAACTACTATATTTCATAGGACTTGCCATAAGAATCATAATTTAGTTTAGTAAACTAAATTTAGTAGTTTACTTGAGCTATAGTTTAGTAATCTACTTGTACCCTGAAAAATTCCAGATTGCAAGTCATACAAAAATTGCTCATACCAAATGTAGTTTTGACTGAATTTTTGTGTAGTTCACCTACAAGCCTCAGGTGTCCCAAAACAGACTTGGGCTCAGAGGATGATACTGGTGTGAAGAAGCCCAGGTTCCCAAATAGACAAAGATTTGGGCCAATACTATGCTAATAGAGGCAAGTGGCAATTTCCCCCCTGTTCTGTCTTTTGTTTTTTTCCCCTTTGAAGCTCCAGTTTAACACCCTTAAAGAGGGTCTCCATAGCTGGCATGCAGTAGTGCCTCTTAGCTAGCTGTAGAAATAGTAGAAGAGTGGCCATCGTGTTTCAGGACAAAGAGACAAGTGCCAGCTCTCTAATAGTCATTAATAATAAGTCATAAAATTGGTGGAGGGGAAGCCTGAAAGGTTTGGCAGCCCCAAGGAGAGAGGGATTGGGATATTTCCCATCTGGAAACAAGTCTCCCCAGCAAACCTTTGAGTTTGTTCAGTCAGCAGCTGCTGCGAAGCCCCTCCAACAACCCCGCAGTTACAGCGACACACAGCAAAGATGTACGTGGCAGATGGGGACTTGCCACATCCAGCAGATTCACCATGTTGTGGAAAAAGACCAAATTTGCATTGAAAAGGCCTTGGTGATTTATGTCTAACCTACGTGAAGAATACATTGATGCGGTCTTAATTACTGCTTTGGTCTCTGTCTTCTTTATTATTTATAGTCTGAAAATATGGGGGTTTGGGGTGTGCCCTTTTCTCCCTGTTTTGGTGAATATAGAATCCACACAAACAAGACTGGAAGCCAATTACAAGGGAAACATTGAAACTATCCGTTTCCAAAGCTCTAAATTACTGTACATCAACAGACAGAAAATCCCTTAGGGAAATTACCTTTTGCTCCTTTGTTGCAATTCTTTTATTTCTAGTTGTTATTCTAACAGTAACAACAGGACAGATTTTCAGATAAGTTTAATAGCTTTCTTCCATACTGATTAATTCAGTTATTGCAGAATTTATTGATCCAAGAGATGATTGAATTTGATCTGGTGTTATGTATTTGGTATGTTGTGCGTTTCGGAACACCAAACAACTAAAACTGGTTTTGCTGTTACATGTTTTTCTTGTATTATCATTTATACATGGGAAGCATAGTTTACAGTTTCAAAGGTTTGCCGAAGTAATTCCATTTTATAACCTGAGTTAGTTGGCAGAATTAACAAGTTACTACTCCTGACCTGGAGAAGTAGATGAAGACATTGGTTGGTTTTCAATCCATATCTGATAAAAGAAAATGTGTTTACGTAGAAATAATTTCATATTGGATTCTGCCTCCAAAAAGTATGAGAGTGATATAAATTAGGAGAATCTCATCTGAAATTCAGCGTACCTAAATTCAAGTAGTTGTGGTTTTTCTGTATTCTTTGAATGTTCTTCAGAAGTTTGTAGTAAAATATTTTCGCATGTCAAGGGTAAGTGAAGCTTAGCTATTAAACAACTATGGAGAATAAACAGGGAAAATAGGCAAGCTAATGAATGAGGAAGTGAATGGGTTAAAATATTTCCATAAAATATTTTCACTGTTTATACTTGTTAACTATTATTGTTAGCTATTGATAAGGAGCAGTTTTGATTTATGTGTAATATGTTTATTTGGAATAAATGACATGCTAATTAAACATAGCTCTTCCTGTGAGCCAGCTCAGGACTGATTCCACCTCCTTAACTATTGTTGCCTTTATTGGACTATCTCCTGATTTATATCTTAGTGTATAAGAAAAGAAATTGCTTCTCTTGCTCATTTAAAATATTAGGTCCATGTATTTTAGAATCTACAACCTCACTCAAAACCTAATGATGTCCTCCAAAGAGGTTCCTATTTATCTCAGCTGATGTGGATTCAAGACATTAAGGAATTCCTGGTTGTCCTTTCACTGTCTGAAGTTTTCAGGCTCTAGCTCATTTGTACAGGAAACCTAGACTGAGAGCTTCTCTTGCACTGTGGGTGTATGATGCCAAATGCTGATGTGGGATGTAGGTATTCTGTCAGTTCACATTTATTCAGTGCTTTTGAACACACTTTCTGATAGCTTGCCTTTTAGCAGCAGGCTCATGCCAGGTCAGATGTCCATGTTGCACCCATTTAGCTTTATGCTAGATCAGATGTGGTCTGTATGCATGCAGCTGTCTCAAAGTCAGCATAAGTTTCCTATCTTGTGCTCTGACTTAGCTCAGCAGACGTGGTAGCATGCTCACGCCTGATTCAGATTGAGTTAATACTGTTCGGTGACCCGCCGGGCACAGATGAGGTATTAATGATGGTCTTTTGGCACATTTACACCAGGATGAAACAGTGGATAAAATGTTACAACTTTGCTTTTCATAGCAGTAGTCTTTCACTTTGCAACCTCTTTCAGTGGTGGAAGCTGATGATAGATTCTTTCTGATAATCTGTCTCCCTTCACCCACAGCCTTTTGAGGGGAAGAATTGTCATTTTCCCCCATAACAGCAAATGTTTATCAATTATTAAAAAGAACAAAACCTTTTCCTTCCACTTCTGCATCAGAGAAATGCCTGGGCAAATGTTTATCAGGACGAGAGTCTTGCATTACTTTTGTCTGTCATCCCAGTAATACAATCTCTCCAAAGTACTCCTTTTCTCATTTTTTCCTTTTAATGACCAGTGATTAGACCATGTTTGGCCTTCATCCTTATCCTTACACAACAAATTCTCTTAGCTGTTCTCAGCATCATTGAGGTGCTGTTTATGCACAGATAATAAGAGCAGACCCTATAACTGAAAGGGAAACCAGGATGTATTAAAGGTGCAATATTGTGTATTTAACTGGTTTGACACTACTCCCTTTTCTGCTTTTGCTTTGGGGATTTTTTTTTTCTTTTTTTTCTGACATATAAGTTCCAAGCAGCTCAGGTTTAATCATGTATAAATAGCAATTTCACTGTATGGTTGCAGATTGTTATTTGAACCGACATATGGTCTGTCTCTAAATGAAAATCTTACAAGTGCACAGCCCTTGATTTCCTGAATATGATAAAGTAGATGTTATTGTTACCATTAAAATCTGTTGAAAGTGGCTTATGAGTGAAGGGCATTATGGTGTCATACCAGGAAGAATCAGTATATATTTGGTACATGTTTGTGGCAGAGCTGCTTTTCTCAGTGCTAAATATTAGGTTTACATTTTATTAAGTAATCAATATATGCAGGCTCTACAAGCATTACAGCTGTGTTTCAGTGTCAAAACCAGTTGGATTTCATATGTTATTAGAGCATGCTTCCCTGTCTTTTATATGCTTTGTTGAAGAAAGCCTTTGGTTTTACATACTAAAGACACTTTTCTAGAAAATAGCTAACTGAACATATGTAATATACACATACATACAGGCATATGATGTAGTATTATGTATTTTATACAATGTGAATGTGGCATGTAAATTTTTAACTTCACCCCAACCAGCCTTTTGCTAAGAGGAGTAGCATTCATATTCTTACGAAGGCAACTTACACTTTTTACTTAATTTTTGCTGGCTGGTTCCATTTTAGCACTCTGTAACATAAAGGCAACTGCTGAGTAGCATACTGATTCAGCTTCAGTAAGTTAAAAATACAAACTGCTTCACAGGAAAGAAAATAAAATGCCTTCTCTTGTTCTTTTGATTTAATTGGACATCTTTAGTGAGACCAGACAGTAATCTTACAAAGCTTAAAAGCTTTTTTTCTGGTATCCACAATGGAGTTGAGTGCAGTACAAGGAATTCTCCTTACATGTTTGTCCTCAGAAATTTCCAGTCCTTCTAGCTAAATTTCAGGATGGGTTATTAAATGTTTTCTTCTTTCCTTGCCCTTGAGTTTTCAGCCAGATGCTGTGTTTCACTTATGTTTCAAAGTAGTAGCAATGAGTAAGTTGCTTTTCTTAAAGGGCTGCCATATTTCAGCCCAAGGAGCACACTTTGGTGGTGGATCATGCAATCAGCTTGTAACATCTGTATATGAATTTACAAACCACTTAGGATCCCAGTGGACTGAGAATCATGTATGTGTTCCGTACATATATGTGAGATATTACTAATTAGTCAAAGAGAAGAAGAAGAATTTGAAAGGAAGGCACAGACCTCTGAAAAAGGAATAAACTTACCTATTTCATCTCTTTTTTTTAAAAAAAAAAAGAAAAGCTATAATTTAAAATTTCTAGGGTGAATTGCAAATTTTTAAGATAATCCTGTTTGCTCTGGAGGAGATTGAAGGATTTGGATTTTCTTCCTATGATTATGAGGGCCATAAATACCTTAATGTACTTCTTTGTGAAGTTCGCAACCCATTTGAACATCCTTGAGTAAAACTAGTATGAGAGTTGTACAACCAAATCAGAAGTAGGTTTAATTTAGAAAATGGCTTAAATTGAAGTACTTTTCACTATTTGTCCTGATGTTGCTATCCTGCTTTGGAGAACAGTCTGAACACAGGGAAGCAGCTAGAAATGTGAATCATCTAATTATTAATTTTCAGGTGTGATGACAATTTGCTAGATATCCAACAACTTCCATATTACGACCTACATTTTAACTTTTTCATCTTGATGTGTTTTAATGCAGGGGATCTTGTAAACCACCATCTGTGACCTAAATCAGAATACAAAGTACACAGAATTCTGCAGATATGTCCCACTTGCCAGCTACCTCTGTAATCATCTCTTGCTACTGTGTAATAGTCATCAGTCTGAGTCATGGCAACAGTGACTGAGAGCAGATTGTGGCCTTTTAAAGAAAGTCCAGAATGCTTCTCTGCTTGATCCAGCTCAAATTTCTTTCCCCAGACCTCTGAGGAATGCTGGGTTCCAGCTGTAACTCTCTCCTGCCAGGGAAACTATGCAGCCTGTGATCTTTGCCACAGCAGATCTATTGCAGGGGTTGCAATTTGCATGCCTGCCTGCAGTCCCTTTGCTTTTTGGATGGCTAGTGGCAGGAGTGATGGAAGGGCTTGCAATGGCTTGGAGCTGTGGGGTTTGGTAGGATTCAAGGCACGGTGGTGTTCCTGTAGCCTCCTTGGGTTCTCTCTTCCCTCCTTCAGAGAAAGGTGTGCTTATGGCTTGTCTGTCCTTCAGCTGACATCTGCACTTTTACCTGTACTCTTCCAGTAGTGTTGTTTTTTCTGATATTTATCCGTGATGCCTGGTCTTTATGTACTTGAGCACATCTCTTTAACATGCATAGTTTATTAATTCCCCTTTAGAATATTGCTTTTTGTGTTTGGAGAAGTTTGCAAAATCCTTGTATTGGTCCCTTGTTTTGTCCTCATCTGAAGATGCTCAGTTCCAGTCAGTTTTCCCACTTTGCAAAGGGATGTGAGTATTGTGGCTTCATCATGGGTTCATGGGAGATGAATACTAATTTGCCTTGTTTATTTTTAGGAGGTCTTGGTTATGGACCCCAGTGCAAGTCCATTGGAAAAAGCAGCTGCAACAATGTCATATTCACCAGCCATCCCATGACGGTTCAACAGCTGGGACCTGTTTCGCCTCCTGTTAATCAGGTTTCAATTGCCTGCAACCAGATCAGCCCTGTCTTACAGAGGTCTATGGATGCTTCCAGCCTGAGTGCTTCGCCATCAGATACAAGGTCCTGAGTTACTTTTTTATATTCAGTACTTTTAAAAGAGGGTATTTTAATTCTCCTGTAATTTAAATGCAACTTTTCTGATAATTAAAATGGCCTAAATGATGCTTTGTTATGCCATGGGAAATTTAGTTCAACACAGTTTAATTCACATCAGCTATAATCATACTGTTTGGATCATTCAAATCATGAGTGAAATCTGGCCACACATTTTCTATGTTTGATAGGAGTTTTTTGTTAGACAAAGATTTTTATAGTCACTTAACTATATTTTTGTACTAAGGACAGGAAGTGTTATGGAGGATGAAAGCAGAAATAGTCCACATTACATCTTCAGGGGCAGTGACCTGTTTTAAGCTTACCATAGTGCTAAGAGTGTTACGTTGGTGCCTGTCAAGTAACACTAATGTCAGACAAAATAAACTTAAATGCTCTGCTAAAGTTCCTCTCTCCTCATCAAATATCTTTCCTTTCAAATTGTTTACATAATTAAGTTAATCAGATCGATTGTTCCCAGTCTGCACTGAGCCAGCAGTTAACTTTATCTGTTTGACTTCTGTCCCTGAAAACTTGTCCATTTTCCTAGCTCTGGTGGGTAGTTTAATAAAATCTATGGCCTCTCCCTGTAAATGTTGCCTTTTTATGTCACTAAAGGACAGATAAATATTTATTAATTAATTTTTAAATGCTTAAATAACTTTTGAGATTATGGCTATGAGTATTGTCAACAAACATGAACGAAGGGAAAACAATTGTTTGACAACGTCCATACAAATACATTAAGCATATATAGCTGGATATTAGTCAACCATATAGTGAGAGAACATTCTGGTGTGTTATTTCAGAAGCTACATTCCCACTTCTGTAGATGTGACTCATGCAATAGTTGCCTGCTGAGTTGAAATGTAACTGTTATATACAAAAGGCCATAAGAGTCTTTGTTCTCAAAACAGTTTACATTTTACTGTATCACTTTATTACAAGCCAAGGAACATTCTTGGAATAATTATAATTGGTATTATGTAACTGGAAGAAAACCTTGCTCTACTCTACTAGAAGATAATTTGCAACATTTCTGTTACTTCAGTTGTGAAGACTGAGTCCCCCAGGACAATTTACAAAATTAATTATGCTTCCTATGTAAACGTGTCAGGGAAAACCATCCACTGATGAGATGATGACAAATGACAAATCCAGAGACATGCCTCTGAGACAAAACAAAACTGATTATATAAAAACATCATTAAGTAATTGTTATTTACTTACTAAATTTTAGGTGTGCCTTGGAACTGTATGGTTCCAAACACTGTTATTTTTATCTGAATGTGTGGTTGGGTGTACTATGTCAGTACTGAGTTATACATTTTTGGTTTTATTTTAAATAAACATTTACTAAGGGTGAACTGAAGTTGAAGCTCTGGCAGAATCAAGGCTGTAGTGTCCCTAGAGTCTCTTTTAATGATTTATCAATGAAGATGTTATAAAATTAGTTTATAACACAAAGAATGTCCATTTCAGCAATTTTGCCCTCAAATTGACTATTTTATAGGGCAAAACAAGTTTGAAGTCAGATTTTAATTCACAGATTGTTGAAACACTTTTTTTTGTTTTGTTTTTAAATTGCTTCAACAATAAACTGCATACGCCTAAACTGGTTGCCTAAGCTGTCTCCATAATCCTATATGGGCTGAGTGTCTTCTCTGGATTGTATCTCTCAGGCATCGTGAACTATGCTCTGGCAGCTCAATCCAAACCAGATTATTTGCTGAATTTACCCAAATGAGACTTGTCCTGATTTTTGCTAATGGAAGAAAGAAAGAAGTTGACAAAATAGGAGTTTTGCTGCAGATAGCATCAGATTTTGGTGTATAGACCATGAGGGATAAAATCTTCCCCATCTTTTTTAAGAGTTCCCAAAAACTTTTTCAGATTATTCAGTTATGCTGCTTGAAACCAGATGTAATACTGCCATTTACTTTGATGCAAGTCAGCAAAGGACCTAGGAAAGAGCAAAGGGTTCTTGTCTAGTAAAACAGAAGACCATGCAAAAAGATGAGAAAATATAGTTTTCACTCTTCCATGTTTTGGTTTAAGATTCTGGGTTATAATTGACACTGTGGCCTCTGTACACAGAGGGAGAAAAGAAAGTAATTGCAGGAATCTCTTGTAAATATTCATAAGAGATCTGGTCGAAACTCAAGCTGGTTTAGATTACAGTAAGCAGACATGCCAATTAATACCATCTGAGAATCTGGCACAGTGGTATAGCTGGCCCTTCATTTTCATATTAGGTATATTTATTTTCCCCCAGAAAACTACTTAGTCACAGTGGGGGCTGGTTTTTAAAGAATTTTTTTGTTTTGTTTTGGGAGCTGGAATCTTTGTTACTTTTGAATTTAGAGGCTTAAGTGAGAAACAAACTTCTTCAGATTATCTGGCTTTTACTTATTGTATACTTGAAATTCTGGGCCAACTTTTTATTTTTGTCCTGTTATAAGACTTTTAAAATGCAGTTTTTCTTCAGCTTCACTGATGAGTATGTCCCTTTGTGTTAGGCATTAATAGCTTTTTGAATGACAGTGGTCCTACTATGCATCTGATTAAAATTCTTGACATTACAAAAATAGGCTTGTTATATTGCAGCATGGTTTTTTTCCCCCTA
The DNA here is from genome assembly GCA_035590195.1 of Aviceda cuculoides. Taxonomy (NCBI): domain Eukaryota; kingdom Metazoa; phylum Chordata; class Aves; order Accipitriformes; family Accipitridae; genus Aviceda; species Aviceda cuculoides. The sequence goes on from JAVJGG010000074.1 coordinate 52,290,693, forward strand.
CTTATAAAAAAGAAAATAAAATTGTAAATAATCAAACTGGTAAAAAAAAAAACCTATTTATATTTTCCAGATATAAATACATACAGCCTGGTATGTAAAAATCAAACCTTACTTATACTTCTTGCTCTGTTGAAGATTGTATTTGGAATTACAGCATACTAACATGATTTAACTGCCCTATAATGAACTGTGCTTTAACAAAGCCCATTGATAACAGACCCAACAGCCTGAATCAATTTTTTTTCAGAAATAATTGTCCCTTTAGATCTAAATCTTACACAAGATTGACCTGATATAGCAATCCCATTTTTCTCATTTCTCTCAAGGCAAATTGTAGTCAGCATGTTAATTGTGCTTTTCTTCAGTGCTCTGTTTTCAAAGTCCCATTTAAACCCCAATGGAGTAACATAACCTCCATAACAGTACCCTATACTGACATTCGACCTGAACAGGATGTTTCTTGTTCTGATACAGCAAATCAGCCATCCATTACAAAGCAAGTATCTTGAACAAAAGAGCATTTACCCATCTATCCCATAGGTCACCACAGCAAAGCTGGGTGTTATTTAAAGCTATGTTTTTGCTGCTTGTGAGCTATCTCAGTGTACAGACACAGCACCTGCAAACCTCTCTCCCGAAGCCTGTACCAAACTTCCCCTTAGACAAAAAGTGCCACTAGACAGCCACAGTGCCCTGAGCACCAATTCCTCTCCTCCATCTCTTCAGCAATGACTGGGCTGTGTTCCTGCAGCACAATCCAGCCCTTAAACTAAAGTCACTGCAAACCAACTTTTCTTACTTCATGTGGGTTGACTCTCAAGCGCTGGAAGATGCTGTAATATTAACTGGTAGGAAAAAAAAATCATCACTGAGGGAGTACTCAGGTGGTGGGCAGAATAAGACAACAAATACGCACTGATTTTTCAGCTTTAACTTCTGTGGCTAGAACTGAATGTGGAAAGCTATATACATTTCTCTTGCCTGAATGACTCCACCTAGTGTTTTCATATATTCTTTCAACGTTGCTGATCTAACTGAAAGATAATCCATAGATCTCAGAGGTGAAAAGTTGATTTACCAAACAAAATCGTGGAAATTTGGTAAATATTGCCATATTTAGTGGGAATAGCTGCAGAGCCATTTTTAGGATCTGTTCTTGCCCTCTTGGGTTGACTGATGTTGTTTTAAATAGGATTCAGATCCCCAGTTTTAGCCTACCACCATTTCTTAAATTAAGTAGTTTCATGTATCTCCACTGAAGCTGCAGTCACTGCAGCAGGGCTGTGGTGCAGACATACGATGCAACTATGAGCCTTAACAGATCTGTCCCATCGATCCATGTTTCCTGAAGCAGTGTCTGTAAGAAAATCTTGCAGAACTCAGAAGCAACTGCACTATTGCTTACCCTGAGAAGACATCAAACTTTACTTCCCTATTAAAAACAAAGAAACAAGTAAAATAGGTGGAAGTGCCTCCTTGAAGGTGCTTGCTGTAACTGTGTCTGTATCAAGAAAGGGATGAGATTTGTTTTTATTAATTTTCTTTATGGTGAGTACTTTCTCTTTTAGATTTTTGAAGTTTGTAGCAACATAAATCCACTTGGCCTCTACCCAGCATTTGCAGCCATGAATCAGGGACCCTCATGTCCCTGTATTTCCTTTTTATACCCTTCTGTAGAAAACAATATTGTTAAGAGCTTATGAGTTCTTTTTTTAAGCTACCCGTAGGACATTTGCAGCATAAACACGTTTCATAATATTTCTGTGAAAAAACAATGAAAACAGCAAGATTAAACTTTCATCAAAAATTTTGATTGCTGACTTGGAAGCAGCTACATCATCAAATCAAAACTAAATAAACCCCTTCAACCAGTTCTTCTACATTATTCATTTATTTTGTTTGTTTTGTAAAGCTAGATATTATCTGTATTTATAAACTTGAGCTATGTCTGCAGAGAATACTATTTGTATGCATTACAATTAGCAAAGTCATTCAGGTTAAATATTTATTCTTTATTAATCAGTTTTCTTCCTGTTCTTTGCTAGCAAAAATAACAGTCAACTCAAATCAATATGAGTTTCATACAAGGCAGAAGCATAATGCTTTGGCTTCAGAAGCCCAGACGTATTTACACCAGTTGATGGAAAAATTTGCATTGATTTCTGCAGTGAAGTATCATGAACCTTTCCAACAACTTTTCTTCAAAATCTTGACGTTTTAAAGTTGATTTCCTAAGTGACCTTGTTACGTGTGTATTGCCTGTATATGCCTGCTGGCACATTAACTGAGAATGCTAAAGCTGAGTACCCAAAATTAGGGAGAACTTTTCTCACCTGTAGCCTTTCTTTAATTTTATCTGTGTGTGAAGATAGAAGAACCACTGCTGAGTTGTCTAACTGCTTACTTACTTTATTGTGCCTTTATTACAGGTCACCCTTGTCACGTGAGTCTCTGGCCTCTACAGCATTAAGCTTGTCAGAAAGTCAGTCCACTTTGAGTGTTAAGCAAGAATGGTCACATGGGTACAGGACACTTCCTTCTGTTCCTCCTGACCAAGGCTTACAAAATGGCAGTGAGCTGGAGGACTTACTAAATTTTTCACCTGGAACATCTGCGTCCAGTAACTGCGTCTCTAACTCGTTATCGTCCTACTTATATGGCATGGAAAATAAGCATTCCCCTTACTCTAGTCCTTGCCATTCCTCAGCCCGGTCACAATCAGCCCGCTCCAAAAAGAGAGCACTCTCTCTGTCTCCTCTGTCTGACGGCATTGGGCTCGACTTCAATACAATCATCTGTACGTCCCCAACCTCTCTGGTGGCCTATATCAACAGCTCTAGGACATCACCAGCAAATGTCTCCCCGCAGCCTGAGGTCTATGGACATTTTTTGGGAGTAAGAGGAAGCTGTCTACCCCCAAATTGCTCTATTCCAACTGCCCAGAAAGGCCTTCTCATGGCTAATGGCAGCGTCACCTTCCCAGGTTGTGTTGAGAATGGGGCTGGTGACTACCAGCGGATGCAGCAGCTGGAGCAAGCCAGCTTGCAGATGGCTGCCACAAGTAACATGTTAATCCATCAGGCTGTGCCACCTGTGGACAACCAGCTGGTGGGCGTCCTGAAAAATGAACAGCTGGATGACTTCTCAGGCCGTACAGTGGACATGCCTCCTCCACCCCTGCTGCCACCGCTTCCTCCACAAGGACCACCCCCACCATACCATGCTCACCAGCACCGGCTCCCACACAGCCTCCCCAGTCGCATTCACCCGCTGCCTGTGCTTCCTTCTGCCCCAGGCTCCCTGCTTGATGAAGATGGTGAACTAGACGATTTCAATGGCAAGCATGGCTGTTGCTGGGTTGACTGCGGTGCACTGTATGACCAGCAAGAGGAACTTGTGCGGCACATAGAGAAGATCCATATAGACCAGAGGAAGGGAGAGGACTTCACTTGCTTCTGGGCAGGGTGCCCACGAAGGCACAAGCCGTTTAATGCCCGTTATAAACTGCTGATTCACATGAGAGTCCACTCAGGAGAGAAGCCAAACAAATGCACAGTAAGTCTGAATTCTGTCTCTCTCACCAATAAAAGGCTCTATATTACTCATGAAAATACAGAGAAGTTGTAATTCTGCCTTTGTTTTTCCTAGTTAATGGTGTGCTTTTTTAACTGGTCTGTGTGAATGAATGACTGCTGCATCTTTCCACCTAGATAGAAAGCAAAGCTATTCTTTAATTTTATATGTACCAACACATTTTATTTTCTAAATTTATAAATTTTTACTGTAGACTGCAGAAGTGACATGGTAGACCTTCACAAAGCAAAACTTAAGTACCATCCTGCATGAAGGATATGTGCAGGAAAAGTGCTGCTGAATAAATGGCACAATTTATCCTGAAATATTGTTCCATTGTGTTACTCCATTTTGACTTGTGGAATTTTCAGGATCTTCCGTAATGTTACCATGAGAAACTAAGAAGAGTTGGGTATTTTTTAAAGCAGTTGGTTTTTTTATTACTAACAAAAAAAAGACCCACAGCCCTGTTTCCATGAATACAGTAGGAATAAAACACATAACAGTTTCTCTGTTTCTAGTAGTAAGTGTTCAACCCCCAAAGTCATGTTTTTCTTGCTGTTTTTCTTAGGGTCACTGCAAGTCAGTTTCACACATATGTAATCACATGGGGTAGCAATCTACCCAGTAAACCCTAGAATCAGTTTATGTTTAGATTCCAGTGAACCATCGATAATCTCTGTAATTCAGATTCTTGATTGGCCTTACGTCTAGTCTGTATTTTGGATGATGATTAGCTTACCTTTATTAAGTGCTTTTTGAGTATCAGCAGAAAGCAGCCTCAGCAGTGCTGTTTTGAGTGCTCAGCATCACCTAACAAAACAATGAATATATAATTTCTAGGAATAACTGCTGATTATTATTCACTTGAAAAAACACATATTTGTTTATATGTTGTGAAATATAAATTGGTGGTAGGAGTCTATTTCAGTGTGTGCCTAGTTGAATAATTTTTTTAATATGATGTAGATGTTTGTTTGTTTGGTAGACAGAGGAAATTTTTTTCTTTCACTTTTGCTACTTCAAACGGCCAATCTCCTTCAGGGAGAGCGGATATGTTCCCAGATTTCTCTCTTGAATTTAAAGGACCCGGTAGAGATTGTGTCACAATGCTAGAAAGACTCTTTATCCTTCCCTTTTGTCACACCAGAGCCTGAACTCAGGCTCTCTGCTGAGTATTTTATTCTTTTTTTTCATTCCATAATATTCTCTTTTCTGCTCTCCAGATATATTACCATTAGTTTCAGTTCCTCCTCAGGGATTTCTCATCAGCTTTGTGGGGAGAGAGAGGAGGAGAAAAAAGAACTGTTAGGAGTCAAGAAAGTAATTTTTCAAGGGAATAGCACATGGAAAAAAAAAGAGATGGAGACAGACATCAGCAGATGAATGAGAACAGACAACTATATGAAGAAAGAGGGCAGGAATGGTGAAAGAGCACTAGAAAAAGAATAATGTGAGTACCCAGGGTCCTTCTAGTAGGAGAGTTATGATAAGGGATCCAGTAAGATTGGGGAAAACATTGTGTTAGTAGCGCTCTGTACTCCCTGCCCTGCCTGTTTAGAAAGGGTGCTTACAGTGACCTTCTGATGAGTATGAGGCCTCCTTGAGGAGTCCTTAGCTTTGAAGGAATCATCATTCACTGATGATAAATATGTTAATGTTTAAATGGGTAAGATACTTCATTTGATAACATTTTCAAGATTACTAAACCTGAACTAAAGTGTGTGTCAAGTCATGCTGTGTCACAAAAAAAATGAGGTGTCTATATGACCGTTTCAAAGAGTGATTGCTTTCATAAACATTTAAAAGTGTGATTAATTTTGCTGAACTTCAGCAAGTAGTGCCATGTGCCATCTATTGCTAGATAGTGCCAAGTGCCATGAAGTTTGCATATCAGAAGCAACAGCCACATGCTTATCATGCTTTCATGTGTAGAAGTGTAATGAATTGTAAAAATACTCAGGGTGACATGATAACCCCGATAACGTCAGTGTAAATCTGGAATGTAGGCCCCCTTTCTTGGGACAAGCATGCAGAAATGGTGTTCTTTAGCAGGGTTTGAGTGAAACAGCTTGCTGCTTTCTTCCTTTACCATTTCACAAATGGTGTGAATTTGGAAAAACGTATTTGGCTTTCTAATGCCAGGGTGCCATGGTCTGGAAGTCTCTCGATAAATTTAGGAAACTGTACTTCAGCCAGACTTCATACCTTTCTCACCAAGCAGTGAAATTTACAACCGTATCAATACAATTTAAGGTTTTAAACTTAGATTTTAAGTGAGGTATTAAGGAGAACACTTTGGGCAAGATGATCATGAAGTATTATTTCTGTAATTAACAAAAGATTATTCAAAAGAAATCTTAAACTGTTCAGCAAACCTGTATGAATTTATGCATTTAAGTGATAAATCAAACCAATCCCTTCATGATCTTTATTTGTCCACCTGGGGTCTTTCTATAATTTATTTTCTGGTTTGACATGTAGGACGCCTCTTCCTCTAAAATCATTATAAAGTAAAAGCCTTATGTCCACTGCAGTTTGCACTCTAGTAAGAGGCAGTCTAGTAGACCAAGCAGGGAAGGAAAAATGCCACATACACATCTATTATGTGAACCAACCAGATTTACTACAGAGAACACAGCAGAAGTAATAGGTCTTAATGTAACATATCAAAACATCCTATCATCAAAGGCAGCCAGTTACACTAGTCACCTTAGTGACATTATACACTAGTCATTGTGTAAGCATTGTTTGTGTTGATGGTTCCTAACATTTTGCAAGAGACAATCTTCTCATTAAACATGTATTGCAATGGGTGCTACTCAGTGTATTTATCATGCAGTACTTGGTTTTGTGCAGCTGAGTGTTGAAAGTGTATTATTATATACTGTGTTGTGTATCCCAATGGATTGCTGTGAGAGTTCAGCAAGCTTTACAAGGTTTTAGTAATACAAGGTCAGGGTTACTTCTAAGTTGCATTATTGTAACACTAATAGAGATAATGCAGAATCAGATGTACAACTAATCATAAGCTGAACTTCATAAAATAATTTTAATATTCTCTGTTATCGCTCTGTGATGATGAAATCATATATTTGAGAAGAGACTTGAAGGACAGCTAGGACTGCAGTACAGGATGTGCTTGTAGTTAAAATCAGAGCAAAATAGAGTATTCCTTTGACCTCATCATTTGTTTTGCCACATAGGGACTAGTTTCTATTTATCTATGTAACAAAAATTTGAAGTGATAAACTATAGCTACAAGCAATACTCTAGTCGTTAGTTCCTTCTCATTCTGGATGAGCAGTCGTCATTGATTCTAGAAGATAAAGTGTTGTAGGGTGAGTATTAATAAGATAGCAGCACATAAAAACATGTGACGATCGTGATAATCAGATCCAAACTTGAAGTCAAGGATTCTTAAGGTCAAAAACTCAGAACATACTTGTCGTTCTGTACAAAGGTAAGTAGGGTGGAATGGAAAATAATTGCATACTGATGATGATAGATTTGTTTTGTATTGTTGTTTTTCTGTGAATCAGGCTCTTTTTTTTTCACCTTTATCTGAATTTGCTGCCAAAGCTGCATGTTCAGATTAGGTGTTGGCAATTTGATCCAATATACTTTCTCTGTGTACCGAAAAATCATGGTGTTATTTTTCATTCCTGCACATTTTTAGAAGATTTGTTCTTATTCTAAAAAATGCAGTTTGATTTTAAAAAGTGTTAATTTCATAGAGCCCTGCATTTTGTTTTATATCGGAAGCCACAGTAGGTAAGTATGCTTGGCCTTGCTTTATTACATGGAAATTTGTGAAGTTGAAGAGTACCTGCATGCAAGAGGCCACACCTGAAGTTGACTTGTTTGGAATAGGAATTCATTAAATAGCTATTAAAATGTATTGGGCTCCCTTACAGTTCATTAAAACATCTTTCAGGTTCTATTCCAACTTACTGCATCTGGAATGCATTCTTCTTTTCAGTGACCTGGTTTAAAGACTAAAAAAAATTATTCATGACATGTTAATATATATTTAGTGTCTATTCCTAAATTTCTTTATATGAAGTAGGTATGGCATGTTCAAAAGTGTTGTATTTATTTATTAATCCATGCATTAGCTTGTACTTTGTAGGAATAAGTTAAAGAAGAAAAAGGTGAATGAAAAATTTATGTTGAAATGCAAGCAGTTAGTATGCCAGTAGTTATGATAAAATCTGTAACATTTGCCAGCAGTTACCACACAATGATATCTAAGGTTCCCTTAGATTTTTTCTGGATCAGAAGAAAAGAGAATTCCCAGTGGTTGTGGAAGCTCCACAGCAGCAGTTGGCAAATGCTGATCTTTTGCTCTCTTTGGCTGTACCTGTGAGCTTATTTATTTTCTACTCATTGTTTGTTCCTTCTTTTGTAATGAGTATTTTTGTACCTTTCAAGTTCAGCTGCAATAAAAGGTACTTAATTAGCCTTATTGTAATGCTATGCAAACAATAAACTTAATATGTTTATTCTGGTGTAAATAGCAACAGCATTTTGTTAGAGATCAGTTTCAGGCTCTCTGTTTGCAGTTTCAGTCAGGTACACTAAGAATGCTTCCCCTTTTGAAACTGAATTCAATCTTTTTGCTTTCTGTAAGTTCTGAGCTATGCTTCAGCACAATGCTATCAGTATTTTAAAGTATGGGATAATAATACAAAAGTTAGGAAATTAGAAAACGCCAAGTTTATGGTTGCCTGTTGCCCATTTTTTCACTAATTCAGTAAACTAACTGAAACACAACTACCATGGAAAAGGCAGAGATGTGTGAGTAATTAGGCTGTATCATGGTGTATAGACACAGAAAAGCTGAGTTTTAATTTGCAACCATAAAGCTAAGACTTCCTAACTCTCACAGGTTTGTGCAGTCTTAGTAACCCACTGATTTTGGTTATGATGTTTTAGCTGTTTAAAGGACAAACAAATTATTAATTGTGAGTGTGCCTCCACAAACAGCTCAAACTCGTGTAATCGCATCAGACGGCATCTAGCCCAAGCTAATAAATCTTACCTCTCAGCAATGGTGTTAATGCTCTTTTAATATTATTCTTTCGGTGTAAAATACATAATGCGTCCATAGTTTAAAGTTAAATGCTATGTGCTTTTCCTGTGGCTGCTTAAGATGCACAACTTCCACTTGAGTTCAGTGAGCACCTGAAGTCTTGTGGTGTCCAAAGTACTGACATTTAATATCAAAGTATCTCTTTATGCATTCAAAAATGCAAAGCAAACTCCTTTCTACATTTAGATGTAGAACTGGTGACAGTGAAAAATGATAGCCAGAGAACCATATTTTATTTTACAGAATAATATTTATGAAACCTCTAATTTTATTCTTGTTCTTCTAATGAATAATTTGATTTTCTTGTTAAGTATTTGAACTAGCTTATCGTGCCTTTTGACTTAGATATTTGGAAAATTTAAGGCAGTTTTTTAACAAACTTCTTTAACAGGCATCTTTTTAGTTTCACTGTAATCCAGAACATGACTGTGAAGTATCCAATAATAACAGTGAACATTCCTAATTGTACAAACACTTATGTTTGTGTGGAAGAGTTTCTAATTTATTACCTCTTTGTGCTTGTGGATAGGCACAAATATTATATTTTATTTATTTTCATTTCCCTGTAGCATTATTTTAATGGAACATTTTTGAGATTTTTTTCATTGCTGTATCAAACTACAAGTAAATGATAAACTAAAAAAATGAAGCACTTTTAAAAATTTCATCTACTTGAAATGTGGAATCCCAAATCAAACTTTGTATCTGCCAAAATTTCCATTATGGAAAATTTAGAGGTTGGTCTTTGGTTTTGGTTTTAAACTAGAAAATTACTTGAACTCAAAGCTGGGGGGCTAATGCTGAGGTTGTAGTTTTGGAGCACGTCTGTGTGAAGTATTTGGATTACTCTCCAAGCCATAAAATCTTTTTAGATAACTTCTGCAATTTTCAACTTTGCATTTTCAGCATCCCTGTTTGATTGATGGCTGGACCTGTATCAGGAACAAACTACGAAGCTTTTCAGTTATTGATAGAAAAGCCTAACAGTATCTGATGGGAAGACAGAAAATGCAAGTTATGATAAAGTCACAACAGAAACAGACAGGAACTGTTCCCAGAAAACATGATTCTGTTTTAAAGAAAGGAAGAGAGAAGTAGAGGGAACTAGTTACTAGATTATGCTGTGCATTGCGATGTTAACTTCTTCAGAAAGGAAATACAGTTTTAAGCAAAGGTAAACACACTATTGGCTTTTATTCATGTGATTGACACTGATTTCCTAAGGTTTAGAGGTTTAATTAATGCTTCTGGTGCTCTGTGGAGAACGTCCCAGACATCTAAGTCTGATGGTTTATCTGTGAACATAGGCTTTAAAAACAAATGTTGAGAAATAAGCATCACAGAACAGTCATTGGATTATTTGTAAAGTAATTAAGAAATAGAAAATTGTCACATACCTTTTTGTGCACGTATGATTGCACTAGTTAAATATGTTGCAAACCAATTGCAAATATATTCTGAAGCATTTGGACATGCTAAAGTATTCTTCGACTTTTTTCAGATTTAGTTTATGATATTTTTACTGAATTAATGCTGAAAGTAATCAACAGAAGGGACTGGTCCTGTGAATTTTTAAAGGGTAAGTTGCAGAGCAATGGTCTCATAGACTTTAGTGAGATTCTTTCAGGCAGAATACTGAAGTCAGTGACACGCAACTCAGTGATTTCATTGATTTCAACAGCATGTCTTGAACACAGGTTTATACACATATTTACATAGAATCATAGAATCATTTAGGTTGGAAAAGACCCTTAAGATCATCAAGTCCAATCATAAACCTAACACTGCCAAGTCTACCACTAAACCATGTCCCTAAGCGCCAAGTCTACACATCTTTTCAATACCTCCAGGGATGGTGAATTCCCTGGGCAGCCTGTTCCAATGCTTGAAAACCTTCTGGTGAAGAAATTTTTCCTGGTATCCAGTCTAAACCTCCCCTCATGCAACTTGAGGTCATTTCCTTCTGTCCTATCACTTGCTAGCTGGGAGATGAGACTGACACCCACCTGGCAACCACCTTTCAGGTAGTTGTAGAGAGCAATAAGGTCACCCCTCAGCCTCCAGCACAGTAGCCCAAAGACCGAGGAAGACAAAAAATCAGCTGATTCACTCAGATCCCTGAGGCAATTCTGTTTTACTGCCGTTGTAGTCCCAATTAGCTGAGGTGGCATTTAGCAGATGCTAAAAACTTGTGTACTTTTACAGATTGGTACTTGCAAGGTAGGTTTCCAAAGGACTCGGACAGTGTAAGGATTAAGCACTGTCCAGAAGATTATCATAGTGGGCTCTCCCTGTAAGTGGTTGAAATAGGCTTCCTGGACAAGGGTATTACCAATACAGCCAGTGCAGTGGAGTCCTCTGTTACAGAAATGCAATTGCTGTTGATCTCGTGTTAACAGGGCTTAAATAACTGCTGAACAAAGCTTTCTGAACAAGGCTGCATGGAAACAGGGAGTTCTTTTTAGAGGTAGTCAAAGTGAAGTCACAGCCTGTGTCTGTGTAGGGTGCTGAACTAACTGAGAAGACGAAATTCAGAAAGAGGAGCTAGTGAGGATGCTGTGACTGTTTTGTCTAGAACTAGCATTGGACTCAGCTCTCTTCAATGCATCTGGGTTTGCTAAGCCTTGGTATAACCACATGGTGACTGTTTTCTGGTATCACCTTTATCTACTCAGAGTGCTTGTTTTTCCTGTCTGTTAAAGACTATTTTAATTTAGGTTCGATACTTTCTTACCATCATATTTAAGGTTATATAGCAACTTTATTCCATGAGTACTCAGCACTGGAGAATTAACACACATCATTACAAAGTTCAAGATCACAAATGAATCATTTTAGAGAGATGTCACTGTGGTAAGAAATTCTTTTTTAAGAGCTATTTCTGCATGAAATGTTGAAATGTAATGTTCCACATCTGTCCATGAAGCAGTGTGCTTGATAGAAAGCGTTATAAATAATTTCCCTCCTTCTCTTTTCTCCCTCTTTGAATGCTTTCTATTGGTCATCAACTGGCATAAGCTCAAGAAAAAGAAGACAATGTGCCTTTATGGGTACTCTTCATACATTTCTATAAATATGTTGAAACAAAATTAAATTGCTTTGGCTCTTTACTGTATTCTTTACTGTTCAACATTTGCAGAATTGCCTCCAGGGTTAATCAGACGTAGATATCAGGCAATGCCAGTGTTCTTCTTCAAAGTCTGTTGTACTGCCGATGGATGTATTTTCCTAGTAACATTCAGATTTCTGTTTTAAGAAATTATAGCTATGCAAACAAGCTTATCTGGGCCAACAATAAAAAATCATTGATTCTAATTAGGAGTTGTCACATAATAGAAAAAGACAAGGCTTCTTTTGTTCCATGAAAAGCCTGCTTTGCCTGCTTGCAAAAATACATGGATTTCTTTCCAGTGGCTTTACATAATTGGTATGACAAAGTTTCAGTCCTGTGATCTTACAGTTTCCAAGTGATTCAGACACACTTGTCGAACCTTGTTTAAGGTATTTGATGGTAATCTGTTACAGAAGTTGGTAGATGGCATGAACGTGAAGTGTGCTTTGTTTGTTTAAAGGAGTGGGCTATGCATAAACTGAACTAATGAATATTTATGTTGAGACTGCTGAGATTATTGAGAGTCCTTTTTTAAAAATGAGCTGCTGTTGAGAAACAAGGCTGCTCAGCTCTGACTGACTTGCAAGGACTCTTGGCTTTTGAATGCCTGGACAAATGTGGTCTGAATCCATTGTGTAAATTAACAATGTGAGCTGCTAAGTTGTGACACTGATTTTTTGTCTGCACCAGTGAAGCAGGTCCATTATCGCATAACTTGTCAAGGAAGGAGACATACAGATTGAGCAAATACTATAGAAATCATTATAATTGATAGCTCTGCAGGCAGAGTGATTGAAAATATAAAACATATCACCGGTTAAACTCAGACTGTTAAACTCAGTTAAATGAATCTCTGTGAAGCCTGTGTTGGGAATGTGGCATATCAGTGAATCAACGGATAGTTTGGTTCCAAATTAAAAGCAAGCCATCTGTAAGATTGTTGATCTGCTTTAATTGTGATGAGGTTCTCAAAAGTCTGTCATGCTTATTTGTGAGAGCTTACATTTCCTCTGAAGGCAGAGGTGTGCTGCTTCTGCTTCAGGTTGTCAAGAGTTGCTGAAGGGTCACTGAATGCAACACTAATCTCAAGTACTGAGTCTGAATCATTACACATCTTGAAAAATGGTGATGGCCTCTTTGGAAACTCATCTTCTCACATCATCCTTCAGCCACCCACAGTGAAAAGCTTTGGAGTTAATTATTTGATTTCTTTAACGCCTGTCAGTGGAGGATGCATGGTGGTCATATGTTGCAGATAGTCTTTGCAAGGCTTAGAAGACAGCAAAAATGAACTCATCATAGCAGGTTCTGCTCTTACTAACTTTAGTTCTTACACTTCTTTCATTATACTAGTATGTGGGTACTTTATTTTGAATAAGGAGAATTCTTGATTGATTATAGGAAGGAGGACTTGTTCATCCAGCCCCTAGAGATTTCCATGACTCTGAAGTTCCAGTACAATTTTAGCTCAAAAATGTTAGGAGTTTTTTGAAGAGGAACAAATGATGGGAATTAACTGCTTTGGTAAAGATGAATAACTATGAGAAGTTGTTGCAGTAAAAATGCAGTCTTTATAAAGGAAGGAGAGTGAGACAAAACTCTGCTCTATTTATATTCACAGAAAACGAGAAAAGCTAGTAGGTTATCTGTCTCTCAAGACTTATCTTGAGATACTGTTTTTTCCTCAAATGATATCTGATATAACTGAGAAGGATGAGGCCTTTAATGACTCAGAACACACAAGGCAAGGTTGCAGCAGGATGAGACAGCTGCATATTCGCTTTTAAATGTAATGGGGGAATCATGTCTCAGGTGTGGATACAGAGAGCATGTCTGGGGGTGTATGGATGTAGAACATTTCTATAACAGACTATGCTGGTGGCAGAGACTGGAAACAGATGCTGTGGTGTGTCTTCTTAGACAACCTGCTGCCTGCATGGGGTGTTTCTTGCAGCTGCTGCTTGTTTCTCTGGAGGATAAGGAGGAAGGACGTGAGTATGTAGTATGACTTTGACATGCTGCTCAAGGAAGAGAAGAAAATTAGGCTAGCAGACTTTACATCATATGTGATGAAGGCAGTACACCAGTTTTGGCTATTCTTGTTTTATGCATGCTTGCAATTTGCATTTTTTTTTCCAATTTTCAACCTTTATAGACAGGATAAAGTCAATTTTGTATAAGTTGTGAAAATTTCTCCTCACAGTCCTTGTGCGGTTCTGTGCAGTGGGAGCAGTCCACAATACTAATCATGGATATGTGGCATTTTGATCTATTCTGGCATGTATCCAGCCAGCTCAGAGTTAGGCAGAGTCAGCTCACCTCTGTGTGTAAGACCGTATAGGTACAGTCTTAGTGATCTTGAGAGCCTCTCTCAGTGGACTAGTGACATTAGCCATACAAACAACGAGGTCATCTTTATTAATTTCTGAAGAAAATCACAAACTCAGTTATTGAACCTCTTGAGTGACACTGGGGAAGATACAAGAAGTGTTCTGTCAGTGTTTTAGACTCTGACTCATTACTGTGGGTTTGGTATATATACTTTCTGGTGCTATGTATTCCATGAGTTTTCATTTTTATTGAAGGCAATTTTTTTTTTTTTTTTTAAAAAGAACTACTTTTTAAAATCCCTTTGTATGGTAAGAGTAACCTGAATTAAGTAGCTTGAACTCTTCCAATTTTTGAATGATACTTAGGGTTCTTTGTGTGAACGTACTCAGTATTTTGGCTTGCTTTATCAGTAGACTTTCCAGAAACTGCATATTTTTCCTTCTGAAGTTAAAAGTTTAGACAAAATGCAATTTCTCTTAATGAATGTCAGACCTAATTTATTAACAGATAGTCTTTTCTTTTTAAGTTGATTAAAATCTTTACAAAGAAAAACGTTTTGACTTGAGTCCCAGAAAAATAATTGTCCATTCTATAAATTCACAGTAATACTAATTTTTTCAAGGTCATGATCTGATAAAACATTGTGTCATTGCCATAACACCCTCCTCCCCAAACAGTCATCACTTCAAAAACAAATGCAGATGAAGACAATAATTTAAACATGTTACTTGAGGTTGCACAGGAAGTTGTGAAGTATTTGATCTGTGTAGAAAAGACACATGTTTTGGGAAACCTAAAACAGTAAATGAAACACATCTGTCCCTGGTAAGGAGCAGGCAGAATGTGTTGTATTTGTTTATTTGTTTGTTTTATTTATTTATTTTCTTCGAGTATTTTCATCTATATTGGCGTGCAGGATAAGATAAAATGCTACATTCTGAGGTTCTGTTTTCTGGTTCTGGTCACATCAGAGTTGCTAGCAATGTTCGGTCATCTAACCTTTAAGTTGTTGATGTGAAGAGCTGATGAACAGCTTCTCAAGTTAGGAAAAAATACTGTAGTTTTCTTCATTTGCTGATGTAATTATATACAAGATTTTGTAGTGTTGGAAGATCAGCTAATCTGAGGGTATGGGCATTGAAATTCAAATGATTGTCTTACCAGAGCTTTGCATGTTACTGGCCACCTGCAGAGCCATGATAAATCATAATTTCTGAACACTTAGTCCACTACAGCTCCTGAGGTTAGACATGCATTTTATTTTGCATTTGGAATAGACTGGTTATATACATATGGTATACTACAACTCAACTAATAGGCGGTAGCTTACGAAGTTTTAGTATCTTGATGGCTTGCAAGTGTACCTGTTGACTGCATATGAGAAGGAACTCATAAAACATCCTGGGTGGTTTTCAATAAGCCTGATTTTTTAAAATGTTTGGCAATTTTTGTAGATTACCGCCATTTTTTGACAGGAAAATTCTGGAGCATATTGTAATTGCTATTAAAAAAAAATCCTGTTAAAAATTGAAGTATCTTTTCCCAGTTAATCATGACCTTGTAAAATGCACTTGAATCTATTAAATTTATACATTGCTTCCCATGGTGCAAAAACTGAATCTTGCTATAAATCAACTGTTGTTCGTGGGTAAGAGCTTTGTAGCTGAGGTGGGAAATGGGATGGAAGGGTAGGGAAGCAGCAAAGAGCTTGATCACTGTCCTTACAGCAAAGATCCCCAGGGTGTTTCTGCTGTATTTTCCGCAGGGTGCTGAGCACTTCACAGTGAAATACCTAACTGTCCTTGAAGTGGCTCCTGTAAAAATGTCATTAGCACTTGGAACAACTTATTGGTGGTATTCAGGAGGTCAGGTGGATTTTATCATGTCATTGTTTCATTATTCAAGAAAAGTTAACGAGATGCATCCTGAGAAGCATGCAGGTGTATAGTGGCCCATACACCTGTCTCACAGGCATCCATCCCAGGAAATTTGAAGTTTGACTTCATTGGCTTTCCACAAAAGTGCATGTGTTAGAATCTGGAGCTAGATATGAATCACTTTCTTATGTAAAGAAGCTATTTAAAACCTGTTTTGCTTAGTTTTGCTTCATAAGGTGTGTGTAAACAGACATTTTTATTTTTGAGAACAGCAATTTCAGAAAGTTCAATTTTTGATTGTTATAGATATCACTTCATAAAATACTTCTTGTGTAAAATGCACTGGCTCCATTTGCTGCCTGTTAGAACAGCAAACAAAGTATCTCCGTCTTGGCTACTTGACAAGTATATGGTCCTTCATGGTTTGTGGTAATAAAAATACGTTAGCCTTAGTGTGGATGCCCTTCGGTTTAAGTGGTGATATTTCAGAATTCCCACATGTTGGGGAGGATCACAGGTTTTTCTCTCATTTTTTTGAGGAATTATACCATCTAGCATATGGATGGCAGAACATTAATTAGGTCGCTAGAGGTGTATTGAAAAGTAACACAAGTTTAGGCCACTACAAATAGCTAAGTTGCAAGACATTAATGCTTTTACAGGAATAACAGATTTCTTTTGAGAAACTGGGATGATTCAGAAATATTTGAACAGAAATCAAGTCCCAAGTATCACCATGCCCTCTAAGAATAACTAAAGCTGACTGTGCTATAGCTGTAAACAAGACTCTCATCTTGCTAAACTTGGATTGAAATTCCAACTGGCAGCTGGATTTGTACATTTTAAATAACGCCAAAACAACAGAACAGCATATGCTGTCCTGTCATTTGCCTTTTTCTGATAAAAATGGCTGTTATTGCTTAAAAACATGATTAGTTTTTTATACTAATCTTGGAGTATCTGCTTAACAACTCTTTGTTTTATTAAGACATTAACACATATTTTCCTTTTTTAATATAAAACCTGCCAGCAGTGATATAAACCATTCTTAAACATGGAAGCTTTTTCAGTGCTGCTGTACAAACCCATCAAATGGTAACATTCTTTTAAAATGCGTTTTTCAGCTAGTTGTAAGTAGAGGAAAATGCCTGTGTGTTTCAAGGGCTGATAACCTCTCAAATAGAGAACAAACCTGACTTCTCATTTTGTGCAGGAGACCATCAATGGGAATGACAGCAGTATGGATAAGCGGCTTTTCCTCACCTGCCAGTGTACAATGGTAACTACAAAACTCAGCTGACTCTAGAGTAGTATTGATTGCTGACTTTTAAAAAAGGCATGCCTGCATTGTGTTTTGTCTGTTGAAAGAAATGCTGTAAAGGCCTTAGTTTGCAGTTAATTAATCTCCTAGAGTAATTTGTTTGCCCGATTCTGTTGCCAGATGTACTATCCAGGTACAAGCCACTTTTTGTGGAGCATAAAGAGACTTAACTGATAAAGCAGTTTATTATGTTTCTGTGCTGTAAAGTACATTGATCTTGCTCACGGAAAATGTTAGTACTTTCTCCTTTGTTTGAACCATACCTCTATTTTTCCAGTAATTGTTGTCTGTGACTTAGATCTCATTAGGATTATGCCAAGGTCACTGAATGGCATGTCAGCTTAATTACAGCAGCTTTCAAGCTGAACAGTTCTGACTCACAAATAGGAATTCACAGTTAGGTAAATGAACAATCTGAAGTCTCTGAACTGCATACCATGCGATGCTTAGCTCTTTGCAGTAAGATGCTGAGTGAAGAGAGTGTTCCTTGGCTCCAGTGAACTGCAGCTGAAGTTCAAAAGCCCTTGACATGGAACAGGACTGAGCCACCTGAAAGGTTGGCCGTAAGTTGCAGTTTTTAGCTGTCTAATTGTAAGCAGTTTAGAAATGAACAAGCCTCTGTTTTCCTGGTTGAAGAATTGTATAACAATGGTGGGAAGTGTGAGATGTCTGGTACCCTAAAGGAAAGGCATTTGTTAACAAGAGAGTGACTTGTCCATTGCAAACATTGAAGTATTAAATAGTTCAAAGCACTCCACGGG
>JAVJGG010000074.1:52308862-52359913 GCA_035590195.1 Aviceda cuculoides
AGGAGGAGAAAAAAAAGAAGAAGAAAAAAAAAATATAATGTCCAGCCATCAGGTTAAAAGTCCAGTTCTTAAGGAAAGGCATAAGCAGCTGGCACTCTTTTGCCCCTGAAGTTTCCATGTGTTGAAAACAATGTTATTATAATTATGTCAGGGCATGTGTCATTGCATGTGTTGTTGCTCCAAATCTTAGATCTTTCTGCAGCTGGATGATGTGATCCACATAAGAATTCTGTTTGCAGTGAGAAGCAGGTCCCATTTTTAGTGGTCTCTGTTTCTTTTTAAACTCTGTGTTTTACCAAACTGACATCCACATATCTTATAGATCAGACTGCCATGTGCTTCTATATTATAATTGGCTTTATTTTGCACTTCAAAGGTCTTTTGTAGTGGTGCTTATCTACACAAACATCAGGTGGATCTAATAAAAAATGTCAGAATACAGAGGAAAGCAGAATACAACAAGAAACAGAATCATTCCCGAGTAGATACATCAACAACATTTATCATTTATGCTTATAGTCTTAGTGTTTATTCAGATTTGAGCAGAATTAACTCAGGTGTTTTTGAGTACAGGGGAGGCAAGAGAAAAGGGCATTTTTCCAGTCCAAACAAAAAAAAAAGTGTAACTTTCATATTGTCCCTAAAGTTAAAATAATTGAACTGTCTGGGAAAACTCTGTTGGCAATATACATAGTCAGTTCTAGTGGTCAGACCTAGGCAGTGGTCAAGGGTAGAGCTGGGTATCATGATCAGGTTAAATTATGGTCCAGAACAAAGAAGCCAAGAAATGCTCTGTTTCTAAAACCTTGTCAAGAGCATCTGGCATCCAGTGGCTGAAACCAGCAATCTGAGAAGCCTATGCTGAAAATTTGGATTTGGGCTAGAATGGAAACTTAAGCAGGCCATTGGCAAACAGTTAAAAAGCAGTAACTAGAACAGAGTGGTAAGGACCAGCGATTTCTATCCAATACAGGATGAAGACTGGTGCAGGTAAGCAAGGATTGGGACTGAGGAGTGAATGAGGATCTCAGCTGTATTCTAGGGGCTGTATCATATGAGATGTGTCCTGGTTGTTCCAGGCTACTCTGTCAGCTTCACAGGCTTGTTCTTCATCTCCTGGAATATTAATTTATGGGAGCACAGCTGTGGCCAGCTGTATCTTGGTTATTTTATTTACGTTGCACTGTTCCTAATTAAAAAAGAGACATTGCCATGTGGCATCATGTATTTGATTGCCTGGCTGGGACAGATAAAGCGCTGACAGAGAAAAGAACTTCTTGAGAGGCTCTTAAGTTTTCTGACAAAGCGTAGCTTTCACCTTGGCCTCAGTTTCTCAGCATGTCTGAGAATTGTGATTTGGTGCAGTGGTTTACGATCTCTTAAGTGCCTAATCCAGGGAGAGAAAAGGAACTCTACAGGACATGTACCTTACTCATGTCTCAGGATTGTTTGCACAGATTTGTGTATTCTCAGTGTGATATATACAGTAACATGTTGTAGGTACAAGACGAAATATAATGAAAAGACTGGACCATTTTAATGGAGGGAGAAGGAGAAGATGAGTAGGTTCAAGGTTTTTTAATATTTCATCGGTTTAATTAATTCTCAGTAAATAAACTTATAGGCTGACTATGGAATGGAAAAGAAAGTTCACAAAATAGAAGTACTGTGTCCTTTAATTAAAAGTGCACATGGCTGTTGACTCAGATTTTTAAAATACAAAAATTTTTCCAACTAGTTTCAGATATGAGTTCTGAGCTTCTCTTATGAAACCAGCAACAAAATGAACCACTAACATGTAAGTCATTAGTCTCTTTTATCAAGATACTATGGCTTGAGTTAATTTTCTGTTGAATTAGATTGATAGATGAAAAGTCTTAAAATTACTTCAATATAGATTAAGTAGCTAAACTCCTAGTTAGCACACCAGCTATGAATGGTTATTACCGAGTATATTTTGCTATGGTTGACTTGGCAATCAGCAACAGCAGTGCTTACACATAGACTGATGATGGTCGACCCTAGTCAGCTTGTACAGTTCATTGTGACCTGATGCTTCCTGGGACACTGATCAAAGTCCTGTGAATCTTTCTAATGCAAAGAGTTATTCATTACACTCCTCAGCACGTTCTTTGAGAGGATTGTCAGAAGATTCGGGATTTCTATAATAAATCTGAAGCACATAGAATCACTCCCAGTCGGAGGCGGTAACGTGATATTTCTGCATGGTGGTTTTCAGGAGACTAGTGGCTAGTGTTCCACAGAGATACGGAACATCTTCATTACTATACATAGCAGTCTGGATTTTAAAAAATTCTTTTCAAAACTTGGAATCTCAGGAGTATCTTTCTGAGGAGTCCGCTATGCAAAGGTGTTTAAGAGGCAAGGAGAAGTAGCTGACTGTACTTGCAGGATATCAATTGATGTTTTCCTCTAAAGTGTTTCTGACTCAGGGTTATGAAATATTAAAACAGGAATTAATTACGTAACACAAAAATCTGAGTTCTCTGAAATATTGTCATTACACCATCCAGTTGAACATGTTTAGCTCTATAATTTTCCATCTGCATAAACAGAATAATTTAGGATGTATTATGCAAGTGATGCAAAGAAAAGGATATATAATTTTCAGAATCTTTTCCAAATTTTTAAAGTACATGAATTGCCTATACACTGAATGGCAGTACTGGGTTATGTCAATTTAAGGGAGGATTTGCTGTACACCTCACATCACTGCAAAAGTTGACTAAATTAGATTAGTTTCTAGCATATACCTTGCTCTCTGTCACTGTTAGAATTTTATATTCAGAGTGAAAAGAATGTGTTCTCTCCTGGGAGATGGGGATGAAAGTCTGTGTGTACTTAATTTGAGATATTTTTCATATGGGCAAAAGCAATGACATTACAGCTCCACTGACATACATGGTAGTTCAAGCCTGCTGTCACAGCTGCCCCTTGACAACAGACCATGCTCTGAAGACAGCTGTCTTCCCCATGGAAAGACTCAGAAAAGAGGTCTGTGGTCCTCAGTAACCTCAGGGAAGTCTTGCAAGAACAACTCCCTTGAATGAGCTGTAAACAGCATAAGATTTGCACCCAGGAGTCATAGTCTGTCCCTTTGCTACTGCTTAATTCTCTGGGAGGGACTTTGTCCCCCAGGCTGTAACAAGAGTCTGCTGTCTGCAAGGACTTCTTCCATGTACCTCACAATCAAAACAACAACAAAAAATAGGTATGCTTTCTTTAAGGCTAAAAACTTGCTCACATGGTTGAAAGAACTTGAAGACTATGTTAATAGTGCCATCTGGTGACATTTCATGTAACCCTATGCTATTTCTAAGGCAATGCTGTATTTTAACATGATTTTTTTACCTATGTATAAGAGAGTGTTTTCTGTCATGTTAATAAAATAACTAATGGAGTAGATCCTCAAGCATCTTTTGCTCTTTAGTCTCAGGAAGTGCTTTTGAGGCTGTTTTCTCAACTTGGAGGCAGTTCTTTAGACATGATGACAGGACAAAAGGTCTGCAATGTTGCCTTGGCTGGGGATTCCCCACTGTAGGAGGGATCTTGGACAGTATTGAATTGCCAGCTGTTATTTAAAAAAAAAAAAATTAAAAGCTTCTTGTAACTATGGCTGTAGTATTCTTCACTTCTACTGATGCCAGGTTAAGTGCTGTATCACTTATGTGAGGAGGAAGCCAAGGTACACTTTACTCTAATGGGATACATCAGTAGAGATGCATGTGTAATCACAAGCTCCCAAGAAGACCATACACAGTACTGGAAAAATTTGCAATGCAAATGAAGCTGCAACATCAAATTAGAAACACACAAACTGACAACCTGGGTGCTTTTAGAACATTTTTGCTAATGTGGCTAGTGTGTGTACCTACCTGCTTCTAAAGATCTCACTTAAAGAGGCAGCAGCATTAAAATTGATGTCTGCAATTGTACCTCAAAGTAGAGAGAAACCAGAAATGCCTGAACTCAGCAAAACAGAAGATGACTGTTGAATTGCATTCCTTAATGCCTAACATGTCTTTTTTAATTTTTTTTTTAAAGGGGAACAGACTGAGTTACATTTCCAGAATGCTTAGTGTGTAGTATACTCCAGTGGTCTAAAAAAAACCAAACAACTTTAACAACTGAAGGCATAAGAGCATAACAATCTTAAAGTGTGGAGAGGGGTGGAAATTAAGCCCTTTGTTTATATGTCCCCAGTATTTAAAATTCTTACTCTCCTTAAGTACATAAGAAAGAGTATAAATCTTTACTATGTCATGCATTGACCCATTCCTGTTTACATTCAGTGAAACCTGGAAACAGTTCACAAACAAGGATTTTTAGTGAGATTAAGAGTTCAGCTAATGTGCAGCTGATGTGTTAAATAAGTTCTGATTAAGTGCTGTCTCTATGATACAGTCATGATTCACAGGTGAGAAGCAATACAGCAGACTCTCAAGTGAATGAGTAAATATTTCAAGACCAGAGGACAAAAGGGACGTATCTGTCTTTTTGGTGAGAGGGACTTTATTTTAAGCGAGAATGTTCGTGGTTCGGGTTATGTAAAAACAGACTGTTACATAATCTGGCCTAACTATCTACTGGGGAGTTTTGTATTTCATATAGTTCAACTTTGAACCAGTAACTTCTGGATAATGAAATATCCCTTGCAGAAGGACATTTAATCTTGAAAACCTCAGGAAGGAGGAATCGGTAGTTATGCTGGTAACTCATTTGCATGGTTAATTAAACTTACTGTTAAAAATGTGCCATTTTTCTAATTTTTGTTTGTATAGTTTTAGCTTTTGGACATAGATTAATGCTTTTCTACTAAATCAATCAAATGAAGTACTAAATTAAGTGTACTTTAAATAGCAAGTAAATACTTCCAAGAACTTAAGACCAAACTGTAAGCATTGTGTTGTGTTACTAGTGTCCTGTATGATGTAGCTGAAGAAAAAATATTTTCCAGTCTTGCTTATAGAGATAGAAAATAAACTTTCCTGAAGAAATTAAAATTTCTAGCTGTTAAAAAGCTTCAATCAAATAAAATATGTGGGCTACAGTCTGTTATTAAAAAGTGTGTTTTAATTATTCAGGGGGGATAACAGTTTTCTGTAATCTGTCACTGTAGATAGTCATATCTGATTCTCTTTACTTACGATAGTATTCTTCTAAAAATATTGTAATATCTTTCTAAATACCTTCTTTTTAAGCATGGTTTAACAATGTTTTTTTCATCACCTAAATGGCAAAGTTGCAATCTGATAATTTTACAATGCTTTGACCTCCAAAACAATGTTTAAAATAGATTTTAAATGTTCAAGAAAAAGCTAATTGAACCCACTGTATACTTACAAACTGTGTCAAAGATACCACAAGCTGTGTTACTCAGGGCTATTGGGGGCTTTTTTCCTTCAGTCATATAATTGACTGTTTAGCTTTTGTCTAAGCTAAACATAATAGAAGCATTGACTTCTATTATGGTTGCATGAGTTTGAATGATGTATGGCTCTGATGTGAAATTCTCAGTTTGAGTGGTTAAATTTACATTAGAACTACCATACTATTTAAATCAGTTGATGTAAGTGGTGGTGAAGCAGTATATCCAAGGCAAGAATTTGGCCATATGTTTACCATGCAAACAAATTAAAATCATGTGCTGTTACATCAGGTATTTTTTGAATTGTTTTCTTGTTTGACTTGTAATAGATTACATTCTGTTGCTTTAATCACATGGTTTCTGTTTAGGATGAGTGATGACAACATAGAGAGGTATACAACTGATGTATACTGTGTTGTCACTTGATAGAACTTTATATAGACAGTGGCCTTCCATATTTACTGACATATTGGACAGAAGGTTTGCATATCAAGACCTTTTCTGTAGGCATGATCACTGGGTATATATCTAACTGAAACTATAATACATCATCTGTGTATTATTCTTCTGTGGAATTTAACTGCTTGTGTTTTTGCAAAGTCCAGATATACTGAGTAAATACAATTCAATAAGGATGCATTCCTTATTTGTTCTGCTTGTTGACAGTAAATGGAAAATCTTACGTTGTTTCTGTGTTTGCTGGGAAAAGAGTTTTCTCATAAGGGGGTTATATGGGGTATGTAGGAACGAAGTTTTACAAAATCCTGACTTGAGAGGCTAAATATGTGGATTCTCATAGTCAAAACTCTAATATGATCTTCATTCTTCTTGTTCAAGGTTGGTACTGTACCATGAGAGGAGGTGAGGTTTATATGAAGAAGGACAAAGAGTCCTGTTCTTCTTCCCCTTAGCATCCTGTAAGTGGTGTTAGCTCAGTTGTTGTAGAGGTCTTGCCAGGGCAGGCTGCCTGTAGGATGGCTGGATCAGCACAGGCCCAAATTGTCCATACTTAGCTTTATGGTGTTTTGATAATGTTCCCTGTATCAGTGGTCTTCTTTTTCTGAAGATGTATGTTGTGTCCATTAAGCACCTTCCCTGAAATGTGTTGTAGTGTTCTAGTTGTATTCTCCTCCACTGCTATTTCACTGGCCAACTAACTTATGCACAGCTTCTGTGATATTTGCATCCGTAAGCACCACAAATGTATTTGGCCCAGCAATGTGACCAATACTTATGCATTTCAAACTCCTTCTGTACAACTGGTGTCATGAAGCAGAGTGTAGGTGCATAGTTCTGGTCCTTTTTATGTCCTCTTGGATTGTGAGAGCGGAACTCAAAGCCACCTTCTTTGTGCACCATCTGCAAGGCCAGTGACATTTTTCAATGCCTACCTGCAATGATGGCAAAAGTAACATCAACAAACTCTGCTGTGGGAAAGTGAGCTCTGACACTTTCACATCTTTTCTGTGGCACATATCCAATGCTGTAAGTCAATATTAGGTAGCAAATAAATAACAAAAAATATGCCATGAGGAATTCTACCTTTTTTGAAGTAGAATTTATGCTTTCACTTTTAAACTGAATGAATTTGGAAATTAAAGGGGAAAATTATTTATTTATATGATTATTTAAATTCAATTCCCCTTTGATTTCCAACACCACCACTGACACTGGATATCTTCTTAAAACATATTTTCTACTTAAATCGTAAGTTTATGGAATATGTAAAGTTTACTTAGAAAGTGAGCATGAATAACTTCCTATACTAAAGAAATTACTGGTTGTGTATTGTGTTATTCAGGATGCCAGTGTGGGTGTGGATGCAGGTGATGGTCCCATCATGCTTTAAAAACTAGGAATTGCTCAACTGGTATTCAAGTGGTGCTGTAAACTTTTTAAACATTAGTTTATGCTTATGTCTATTCACACATGCATGAAAGAAGTTGGCTGGGTCAGAAAACTAACATTCAGAATACTAATATTTCAAAGTTTATGTGTGTTATGAAAACTTCCATGTAAAATATATAAATTTCAGCCAGGTTTTATATACTCTAAAATGTTTACACTGAACACCAAAGTGTTTTGTAATTGCACATCTTAAGTTTGTTTCCTCATATGTGATGCAAAATACAGGCAGCACAAGGAAAGGAGAGTTTTAACATTACTGCATATTAAAGTATTCAGTCAGAATAAATAAGACGACCGCTGCCTGACAACATATCAACAAACTGGGAAGCAAAATTACAAATGAACCGACAGTCAGTTTTGCAGAGCAGCTCAAGCTTTCAAATCAGTTATTTAGCCATTGACTCCACAGAACTGAGATTTCAGCTTGGACCGCCGCTTGGTATTTCTACCCTGTGCAATGAGCAGCAGTAAACTGCCACACACCCAGCCAGTTTTGCCACATCAATTAAGAAATAAGATCATGCTAATAAACCATGTGCTGCTTTGCACTTGCAGCACTATCCCAGTGTTGCTGTTGAACTTGCTTTGCTGTCTTTGGGCTCTGTGCTGCTCTCTGCACCGGACATGCTGTCCGCTGCCGACTGCTGCAGAAAGGCATGTTTCTCGTGGCTGCAGGCTTCTCATTGCTGAGGATTACTTCTGGTCCTCAGAAGATAGACACAGAATCCCAGAGAAAGCCAGACAGTTACTCTGGTTGTGTGTAGCACCATGTAACACCCACACTACCTGAACTCCCAGGCACGCTCCCAAAATAGAGAGACTGGGAAATAGACTCCCAAAGAGCTGGCCTGTTTAAGCGTACTCTAGTCTTGCATTCTCTTCCCAGTCAGCAAAGACCATACTTACTATATCCTATCATTGCTCAACTTTTTTTTTACCGTCTCTGTTCATCTGAGTTAAATTGTGCAACACAGGTAAGTAGCTGTTTCTACTTGATCGATAAAGTGATGTGATTTTTTAACTGCTGAAGAAGTATACATTCATCTTGTTTTCCAAATGTAATCAGCTATCAATGACTGTTTAGAAAAGGGTAAGGAAGCAGCTGGGTTTCTTTCCCCCACATCTCTTTCTGTGCTCCACTGTATCAGGTGTGTGTGCGTGCATGCTGCTGGGCCCCCAGTTCTTAATTTTCAAACTAGCTCCTGCTGTCTCCCAAGAAGCTGGAGACACATTACTCTTATTCACGCGTGCTTCTTCTGCAGGATGTTTAACCAAGTCTGTGTATTGAAAATCCTGCCATTGTTCATTTCCACATCAGTTATAAAATTTTTGCCTTGAATAGATTTGTCCGTCAAATTTGATGTTGTTACTGCTGATGTTACAGGTAGACTGGGAGATGGTTTAGCTTTTTCCCATTTAGAGAACTTTCCAATCTCTTCTCAACTGAAACTGCTATTTTGTTTGTGTAAAAGTACCTTGCTCCTAACAGTATTACCTCATTGAATGGGAAAGTAATGTTAATAGAACTAATCAATATATGTCAGAGACCTGCTGATATTGCACACAGTTGAACAAATATTTTTAAAAAAACCCATTAAACATTATTTATACTGTCATTCCAAAAAAGGCTAGCAATTTTCCAAACCAGGTTGTCCATGACCCCTGTGTGGTGTGTGCTTTTGTATGGCAAGAGCATGAATATCCTGCTCTTTTTTTGTGTGCCCTCTTTAAAGGGACAGCACAGCTGTAATCCCAGAACAACACAGGCCTAGTGAATGCAGAAAGAACATTTAAAAGGATGGAGCAACAGTTGTATTCTCTTTCTGCCTAAAAACATGGAGAACAGGGTGCTCTGGGAGACAGTTCTCCCTTCAAAGCTTTCTGGGCCACATCTGCCTGTTCTTTCTATCCAGAGCTGATTCCTGCATTCATAACACTTCCAAGCTCCTTCTGGCTAATACGGGTGAGCGGCTGCAGAAACTGTGGGAGAGCAGGATTCAGCTGGAAATCGGGTGGGTTTTATTTAGGCTTGAAGACATTTTGACTTCGTCTGTGGAGTTTCTGAACTATAAATGGATATTTGAAAGTATATCCTTTCAGATTAATTATTCTCTCAGAATATCTGGCTCTGGTAGAACAAGGAAGTGATAATGGCTCATGCTTAAAAATTACTTTTAATTTAGAAAAGTTTTAGCGTAGTAGTTTACCAGTATTATATATAGGAATGGTTTGCTACATACCATACAAATCACACCTTAACTATGCATGATCATAGATAAAAACTATTTCTGAGTTGCTTAACTTCCAGACTTCCCTGACAACACATTAGGCACTAATTATAAACATACTTTTACTACTGTTGTGGGACTCACTGCTTGGCCAGGTTGATGGTGTTGCATAAATCATTGATTTTCTGTTTATGCTATAGACTTCAATTATAACTTACAGTGTTATTTTCCATAGGAACATTTTCATTACAAAAGCACACAGAAACTTTCAGCTTCAGTTCTTTGTCTATGTACCTGCAGATGTGCACTTAGGCTACTGGTAGTACAGAAATGCAGCTGTTGATGTGAGTTAGT
This sequence comes from Aviceda cuculoides, assembly GCA_035590195.1. Lineage (NCBI taxonomy): Eukaryota > Metazoa > Chordata > Aves > Accipitriformes > Accipitridae > Aviceda > Aviceda cuculoides. Next base: position 52,318,742 of record JAVJGG010000074.1, read on the forward strand.
AGAACAAGCAGGTCCATTTCTGACTCACTTCTTCCAGGATCCCTGCTAGGACTTTGTCTACTGCATTTAACCAAATTTACTTTGGTTACAGGTTGTGCTGCATAAAAATAAGAGCTTTTATAGTGACCTTTCTCATTTTGCAGAGAAGAATTAAATCAACTCTTTATGATATGCGAGGTAATTCTTTGCTAAGTATGCATTCCAGTCTTTTGCTAATGATCAAATAATTTGACATTTAAGACTTACTTCATCTGTGCAGTCTATTAGAAACCAGTTCTTGAAGATAATTGGATGCTCTTTTGTAAACTCTTAAGTCTTAGTATATGTTTGAGAAGGTAGAACAAAACCATGTTCATTGCTTGAGAATGTTGGAGAGACATTAAAAACTATGAGAAGACAGACATTAAAATTTATTTCATATTTATCCATGGAACAGGAATTTAAAATAAGAAAGGGCAAGGCAGCTTGTGTAATTAATCTCTTTAATATTCAATACTGCAAGCAGAGTAGATACTTGCTGGATGGTTACAGCTGCCCCTCCACCCCCCCGAAAAAGGAAAGGAAAAAAGAAAGAAGTGGGTAATACATGAGGCAGAAAATAATGTGAGTATGAAGAGGGGACAGACCTTGAAAGAAACACTGCCACCAGTCAATCATATTTCACAAAAGATCTTCTTTACCTAGAAAGATCAAGATCTTCTTTCCCATCCCTGGAAGGTGTTCAAGGTCAGGTTGGATGGGGCTTTTGAGCAACTTAACCTAGTGGAAGATGTCCCTGCCCATGGCTGGGATGGGGTAGACTAGATCATTGTTAAAGGTCCTTTCCAACCCAAACCATTCTATGATTCCATGAAAGGACACAATCATTTCCATTTATGTGTCTTATTAGCTGAAGCATTGCAAATTTTTATCAAAAACCCTAATTGTTCTTTTTAGCAGTCTGGTGAATTGCATCCTTATTACTCTTTTTCAACTTTCTGTAGAATTAAACACACCAACATAGATGTATACGCCCTAGATATTCTCTTCTATTCAGTTATTGTACTCCTCTGTTGTATTTCATTTATGTATCTTAGAGGGGGTCTTCTTTTTTTATCAGTACCAAAGAGACAAAGTAAAACCATTGCATATGGGGAGAGGCAGGAAGGAATTTCCATGGGTTTTTGTGGGCCTTCTGCAGGGAGTCAAAAAGATAGAAACAGAAATAATTATGTGCTTGCTCATGTGCAAATAGAGAAGTATTTTTCCATGGTTCAGATTTAGGGAAGCAGCCCTATTCAGGAAGGATGCTGAGGCATGTGAGTAAAGCACATGCTTAAGTGTTTGTTGCATCAGTGTCAATAAGCTGTGAAGGAAAAGCACTTGTTTTCAAGCTATTTGTACACCTGCAGCTTTATGGAATTAAAGAAATTGTTCAGGTTCAAGAAGAGCAGGCCATTCTAGCCTAATGTCACCATCTCTGTTTAGCAGTTTAAGTTGTTTTCTCTATTTAGTTTTCCCTTCTGCTTTGGGGATGGGATGAAATTAGCCCTATTCTGCTGCAAACCAGAAGTACAGCTGTCTCCTTGCAGCCCTGGGTGTCCGTAACACACAGTACAATTATGTTTGCCTTCTAGAAAATAGATTTTCTGCAGATAAGTGTTGGTGCAGACCCTGGTAAATATTTAGCCATTCAGCCACACTTTCTTTCACTTTTCTGGTACTGTATTGCTGCTGCTGCTTGGAACTGGCCATAAACATTCACATCGGTTTGAAAACTACTGTGGGAGCTGCTGACTCACATCTCCCTGTCTTCAGCAAAGGCTGTGTGTGCAGAAGTATAAACACGTGTGGTGTCTGACTTTGTTACATTGATCTCTTCAGTCATTCCAGTGCCTGTTGTGCTAGCAGCTATGGAAATAAAGAATAATTCTGGCAGACATTATTATTATGCTGTTATAAAATTGTTTTTACTCAGTGCTTCAGAAAAATTTTCTTTCAGTCTTTGGGACATGAGTGCTTTAGGAGGGATGCTCTTCCTGGACTCACATTTTCCATTCAGAGGAGTAGGCCTAGACTTTTTTATGAAAAACATGCAGAAAACACTTACGGTATCAAAGAGGCTTCCAGGATGCCCTCTTACAAAGTCAAATGTCATAGTGTTGCAGCTGGCTGTCCAAAGTGGGAGGGAAGGAAGGTACTTTGATGAGGAACGGATACTTTCAGCAAAAGCTTAGATGAAAATCCTGTTGTCATTACCAAAAGTATTCATAATCCTGGAGTGCCTTTGTCTGAAAAAAGAAGAAATATACACGGTCAGATCAGAAAGGGAAATCACCTAGGTTACAAACGGTGAAGTCAGTTATACCTCCTAGGCAATGACCACAAGTTAGGCTGGGTTAGATCAGGCAGCAGGCACTCCTTTTTTTTCCAGAAAGACAGGATGTGTGCTCCTCAGCACCTGCGGGTGATGAAGGCGATACTGATAGGAATGTTTTCGGCAAAACAGGTTTTTTAAGAAGTTTCTGACTAGAAAAAAAATCAACCCAGTCTGTGGGGTTTTCTTTTGCTTAATAAATAATAACACCTAGAGTAGGGATTTCAAAATGTAGTTACAGCCAAACTAGTATGTTAAAAATCCATATCAAACTTTTTATACAGCTGTATCGGGTACAACAAATTAATCCACCAAATAAACAGGATTTGCATGGTAGAAAATAACAGGCTTTAAAGATTGATTAACTATTTTTATTGTAATCTTTAGAGTTATTCACAATTGGCATGCTCAAAAAGAAAAAATTAATGATACTTAAAACTGTTTCAGTGGCATGAATACACTAAGTTCTTGGGTAGCAACATTTCTGGCTGAAAAGCATTTGAGAATGAATTAATCACCATACAATAGCATGAGGTGCTAATGCCACTCTCATGGCAAGAAACAGTAGTTTGACATTGAGTTTGATGGAGTGTCCCATCTGCATCAGCCTGTCCTGCCCCAACTCTCCAGCACTTTGATTTCCTGGGATTTCAGTCTAGGAAGGATCTGGGGCACATTCTAGTTCCCAACCTAGGAACCTAGGTCTCTCTCCTGGTTGATAGACCAGGATGCCGCAGTGTGCTGGTGTGCACTTGAGCACTGCCTGTTCTGGTGTTTTATCCTCTGTTGGCAGTGTAGGAAGGGCAAGTAATGCCTAATAGCTTGGGCTGCCTTGGCTTTTCAGTACCTAACTAGAGCCTCTTTTAAGAAGCTTTTTTATCACAGGATTGTTCTCTTGGCTCCTGGAAGTGGGGATAATTTGAGATTGCTTAAGCTGGATACCAGAAATGAACAGTGACTTTGGGCAATATTGCATGGTTTTCTGCACAGAAATGCCTTATTCTAGTAGTACTAAAAGTAATTGCTATTATAATGTGGCATCTAGCATACTGTGTAGCTTGTCTAAACTTCTGTTTTGTATGTCCCTATCTTATAGTGAAACATATCTCAACTGATGTTAGTTCGGTTTTCCTACTTCCCACCTCATTCTTTGATAGCTGAGGCTAGGTATGACCTCCTGTGTAGCACATTACTCCTGCTCCCCAGCAGCAAAAAAACCCAGCTGCAGGTCAGACTAGTGTCTTGCATGGCTGTAGATAATACATACCAGCAACATTCAGCCCTTTAGTATGTTTTTTTAAATTGAGAATTTTATAACTCTTTACTATATCTAGAAGAAATTTACTCCCTTTCCTTGCATGAAAATAGAGTGAGGACCTGAAAAGGCAGAATGAACATGATTTAATCAATTACAAGACAAGGTTTTCTGAAGGTAACTGAACTTCCCTGACTTAAAGCCCTCTAGGAAACCAGTGTAGTCTTTTGACGGGTCAGATGGAACAGTTTTACAGTACAGTATTGACAGAAGTGAATATGCCAGAGAAGAGGTGACCCTCTTGGCCTTTCCTCCTGAAGGAAGCTAGTTCAATCATGAGGAGACAGTTAAATAAGCATGATAAAAATCTTCAGTGTTATACCTGATCTTGTGAAAAATACAGTCTTTTAGAGTCTTGGTTTCTGATTTTCCATAATGGGACTTCCATTTTCTGTAAGGATTTTTTTAGCATAAAATAAATTACTATTTTGTTCCTTGAGTGAGGAAAAAGGTCTTGGTACTTCACAACATAACACCCAATAGTTATCAGGAAAAATTTCTTGAGTTATTTCTGCCATTAAAATAAACCTTTGTTGTTGAAGCTAAATGCTGTTACCTGGTCCTCAAGGCCAAGACAAAAAGTACAGAAAGGTAGTGGTTCAGCATAACAGTAAAAGCAACAGCTGACAGAGCAGCAAAATACAGATTTCTGCGGGCAAAAGGGGCCTTGCTTTCTGATCAGAATATGCTGTTCATTTTGTAAAAAGCTCAAGGGATGCCTTTTTTTTTTTTACTTTTTTTTAAAAGACTGTTCAATACAATGCTATTACTGATGGATGTACCCAAACAATTCATCCTAATAGGATCTCATCACTTTCACATGACATCATTATTTCCTTTGTAAATAGATGCTTCTTGTAAGACATGAGTAAATGGCTGGGCTTCACAGTTTTCGTCAGAAGTTATCTCTTCTACTTTTTTCCAGTTTTCTAAACTGTTTATTCAGTTGTAAACCTGCACTGACTCATGTTATTAGAGGTTTCCATGTGTCAAAAAAGTAATCTTTACTGCTTGGTAACGAGCTGTGTAACTCTCTTTTGAACTTCAAGAGAAACAATCACTGAAGGAATAATATTTATGGAATGTCAAAACTGGAAGATGACTGCATGTTAATCACCTCAAAAAATACTCCCACTCATAATTACATTATGAGAGAGCTCTTTATCTACATGATATTATTAAGTCTTGCTTTCAGATTTGGGAAGCCTAGAGCACTTCTCAAGGCTCTCCTTGAGTCCCACAGTCCTATAGGTGCTGTGATGCTCCAGCCACCCTTGCTTTCAGCCAGGGATCTGAGCACAGCATTTACAGGCTTCCACTTCCCCAGGCTCTATAACACATGGTTAGTGTCACTAAGCAGCAGACTGGATTTAGCAGGAAACCAGTTAGCTGTTGGGCTCTATTGTGTGGTAACCAGTCTGAGTAAGTGGTGTCCCTGCCCAGGCTCCTGGTAAGTTAATGTGTCTTTCCGTCTAAAGCGAAGCAGAACTTGTTCCGTTCTCAGGTGCAGGCAGGAATGTACCAGCCTGTCAGCAGTAACTGAAACAATAAAGTTTGTAAAATCAACTACCTGAATGGGTAGGAATGTAAAAGCCCAAAAGCCTGATTTCTCTTTCATTTTCTCAGGAGTAAGTGAGGGATATCTGCACTAAATTCGGTTTCTCAGCAGGGCCACTCAGCTGTTATAAAAGGAAAGTTTGTCTATATAACTTTGTTATTGCCTAAAGTATATTTGAAGCAATGAATAATAAAAAAACAAGGTCACTTTTAAATTTTCACCAAAGTCTAGATTACCAAAATTATATTACATTTTAAAGAGTGAAAGGAGAGTTCAGAAAGTACTACATATTAGTGGACTATAGCATTTGTTTCTCAGTGTGCTTCGAAATTAATACACAGGTTCTTCTACCATATTAGACTTTTCCTATTAGTTTATATAAGTTTTAAACACTGTTGCAAATTTGAATATATTTGTGATGTATTAGGCAAACTTCAAATAAACTTAAAATAGTACCTCTCAAAATATGTTCTGAATGGCAACATCATGTGCAAATAGAAACAATACTGATATTCTTCCTAAGCTACAGATATATGTGCACTTTGGCCTTTCTCCAAAGCAAGTAAAAATGTATGGTGAGTGATTTTTGAAAGCCCCTTTGGGTCACTCTTAGCAGATGAATCTTATCTAGAAACAGCCCCAGTAGGTTAGTATGCTTTAAAACCTGTTTATCATTTTTGTTTGCCTATGTAACTTGAAATCTGTGGTTGTTAGCAACCAGAGCTCTTGTATTACACAGGTGCTGATGAAAGCCACTGTGAGGGTGTAGACTGTGTCATACAGCTCTTTGCATTTGTTCTTGCCCTGTTGTAATTTCTGCACTCCAGTGGTGGGATTCGTCTTTCCTCAACAAGTTGTCTAGGCTCTCCAAATTCAGTGGAGGGAGACACACAGGCAGACACAGACATTTCCAAAGGGGCGATTCATCTGATCCTAAACGAGTCACTGGCTGGGACATCTTGATCTTTCTGCAACGTCTCTGCTAACTTTTTCCAGCAAACAGGTGGGTAGAGGAGATGCTGGCTGCCATAAACCGGTAGCTTTTTGAGGTCACCTGTTGCTATAGTTTTGTGTGAGTATGATACAAAAATAACTGTCCACAGGACTATTCAGACTCTTGTGACTACTTAATCTTCCTACTGATGCTTTAGTGTTTTAGCAGAGAAACTGAACAACTAAGGGGAAAAGAATGCTTAACATGTGTTTTTTTATTCTAGACCCTTCTTTTTCTAACAAAGTTCCCATCCAAACCGGGACAAAAATACTCAGGCACAGATTTTCTCTGCATCTTTTCTTGTTCCTTGTTTACTGCTGCTGCAATGCAGCCATTATTAATTTGCTGCTGCTGCCAACTTGTAAAACTTGTTTCATACTAATTAGAACAGCAGATTTAAATTGCTGGAAGGCTCAGGCCAGCATTTATGCTTTTCTGAGGACTGCCATCACTTGCAACAAGGGCAGATCTGGGGAATGCTGTAACATAATGTGCGTCTTTACAGCTCATCACAAAACTCAGTTCTTTAATTCCAAATCAGTCTGTAGAGGGGATCACAAGGGGAACATGCAGCCCATACTGACCAGTTGGTTTTGTACTTCATAGTGATAACTGAATGGGGGCTTGCCTCATTAAAAGGCATGAGCTCCTACAGAACTGGGTAAACATTCAGCTCCTGGAAATAAGGGCTTGATGATCCCATGTTCCTTCTAGAGCAGAAAAGGGATCAATAACTGCAGTGAGTCACAAAACACTTATTTTGGCTTGTTTTACAATAATGTTTCTGACTTAAATTGTATTTCCTGTCTCAGAAATATGGAAAAAGAAAAATATATCTATAAATACTCATTAAGTTAAAATGTGAAATAGCAAGTGAGATTAGATGAAATATTCATTTGAAAAGGGACATTAACCTACAGTAATGAAGCTAAAAGTTAAAAGGCTGAGATAAAAAATTTGAAATAAAATTAATTTTTTTACACCTGAGAGATATTTTGTAATTAAATAAATGCTGAAACCAAATGGGGTTTTTAGAACATTAAATCAATAAGAAAAAAAACCTTTCTTTTTAATAGTTTCCAACTGTCCAATCAGTATTTTATAAGTAATTTTCCCATCTTGAAAAATTTCTGATAAGTTGGTGGTAAATTGCCATTTTTCGTGTTATCTTGTTTAATGTATGTGCCTTTTCAAGTGTCTGTGTGTGTTTGGGAGTGGTTATGGGTTCCTGAAGGTTTAGTTCAGCTTTTTTTAGAGGCATTTCTGATAGGTTAACTGTAACACAGTTTTTAATCACTGTACTCAGTTCAGAAGTAAAAGGTTGTCTGTACAGAAAAACCTCAAAAACTTTGTTGAAAACTGTGTGTAAGCTATTTTGTGCAGTTGCTGCTTCCCTTCTAAGTTGAGGGAGATGATTATTATTCTGAACATCTTCTGTAGTCTCCCATCTTCATGTACTTTTTGGTGTCCACCTGCATTTTTGATAGCTCAGGCGAAAGGACAGATTGGCGCTTAAGGACAGATTTGGAAGAGAATTTGTTGTTGAAGTGGGGATTTGTCCTTCAGGTAGAAATGGCTGAGAGTTCTGTCGCTTTTAAGTGGGGAAGCAGTACAGTTCTATTGCTACTAGTTCTATTGCTATTCTACATGCTATTCTTGGTATCACTGTGTGTAAACATAATTTAGTCTTTTACCATTTGTCCACGTAACTAGCCAACATGTGAAGGTTTGGGGGTTTTTATATGCCTCTCGCCCTTTCTTTGTTTGTGTGGAAAATATTTTATTTATACATGACTTCTTCAGTTCTAATGCATAGTGATAATAATACTTCATTCACAGGACTGGGTTTATCTTCTGCCTGTCACTGTGTTATTAAATAACTGGAGAGTTACCTCCTAAGCCTGACAACTTTCAGCGCTGGAATGGAGGAAGAGGCAGGAAGGAAGCTGCTTCTCTTTATGGGTTGGAAATGCTGTGTCACGCTTCAGTGCAGCTATGAAGCATTTCTTTTACTTGGTGGCACAGAGCATTATTAGAGGGCAAGTCAGACACAAGTGGCCCAGACCCAGGAGAAGAAACCCTGTCTCCCTTTTGACATCAGAGTCCTGAAAACCCTTGGTAAATTACTGCCTGTCTTTGGGCAGGTCCATACACATACAAATTCTTGACCTTGAAATGCCGTGGGTACCTGCATTTCTGGTTTAGGATGTGTGCAGGTATTCGATGTTGACAGAGCTGAGTGAATGAGCCCTGCTTTCATTCTTGACTCCCAGTCAAGTCCAGAAAATAGATACTCTTCTGTCTTTTCCTTGAGCGCTAAGCCAAGCTGGCATTTTGGGGGAATACCAGTCATATCTGTATATGAGTCTTACAGAAAATGCAATGGTAGCTGCTGCTTTGGCTCCCTTCTGTTCCCTGAGCATTGCATGCAATACAAGAAGTCCAAAAGTTAGCATTGAAATTATTAAGGTATTTATGTCCCTGGTTAGATTTAGTACTAAGTGACTTGCTTAGTGTCCAATAATATTTTATTTGCAAGGATTGATGAGATGTTGACTTTTGATCTGTGCTTTCAATATCTGATTATGTTGTCTCTGACTAAATGTTTAGATTCAGTTAATGACTGTTTCTTCTAAAGAAAAAAATGCCACAGAAGATCTGAGATTTTATTATTTTTAATGGATTAAATGTACTAGTGTATCTTCTTTACATTCTTTATGGCAAATGATCATATTATTGCAAGTAAAATGTATGAAAAATAGCAATCATTCAAAGCTAGTGTGATTCTTTGTCACCTAGGCTAATGTATTTCCCGCAGGCACACATTGTCTTAGTAAGAGAGTATGCGACTTCTTTGAAAGTGACTCAGAGAAACACTGTTTGAATGGCACAGTATTTCCTGAAAAGAGAGAAAAAGCTCTGATCTGTATCCCTCTCAGCACTCAAGACTAGATAACGTGACCATAAGAGCAAGCTCATATATGCTATTTCTTCAACAATAGAAGCGTTGCTTGTTGAGAACTGTAGCTGCAGATGATACGTTAGAAAATTTCTACCACAGAGACCTCAATCCTTTCCAGTGTTTAAGGGTTTCTGTGTGGTGGTGGTATTATGTGACCATCTGCCATCTACTGGTGGGATTGTAATGGCTTTGAACAATGGCGTAGTCATCAAAAACCCCAAGAGATATGACAAATAATGAGTGGCAGTATTCTTCAATGTTTCACTTAGTAAGGAGAGAGTGATTTAGCACAGCCTTGTGTGGGAGTTTTAAAGTATGCGCAGAACCGCATAACTCTCAGAAAGGACAGTCTGTGCTTAAATTGGGGGCTGCAGTATAATGCTGTAAGCCCACATTGTAATCTTCTGCCTGGATTTTGCTGTCTCATTGCAGAATACATAAGCAGTGATTTCTTTAGGAAGGCTTAACTTGGTCATCCAGCTCCCCTGTGTTTAATCCCTTGAGCACAGAAAAAAAAAAAAGCAGTAACAAGACATCTGTATTTCATGTACTTTGTATCAAAAGGTAAAATGACCAGCTAATTAGAAGATTGTTTCCCTCAGTCTCAGGATGAACAGTTACCCACAGATCTGCTAACAAGAGTACCTGCTGTGTGAGCATTTAACCTATGAACAGGAGCACAGCTGTCTTAGTCATAATCTGGAGAGGCTGAGCTGGAGCAACAGGTAACAACGGGCCAGGTGACAGCAACAGAGACGGAGGAGGAAGGAAGTCCTTCCTAGCAAGATGCAAGGAAAAACATGCTAGAGGCATCAGCTCCTGCAGCCTCCTGCTGTGCACAGGGATGCCACAGGACGGGCTGAGGCCAGTGCATATAAACACGGTAGTGAGCACAGATGCTGGTGCACCCCTGGCTAAGAAAAACGCAGATCGATCGCTGCACACCTGCACCCTTTAGGTTAAATGGGAGATTATCCTTGTTGCCTGTGAAGAGTTGAGTATGATCCCAGAACATTTGTCCCAGCTGCACCTTGCGTTTTCCTGTAAGGAAGGAAGGGGTGGCTGAAAGCAAGACTGAGATAGCATGTAACTCTTGAGCTGAGGCCTGTATTTAGCTGTTTATGGGGTGGCGTTTTATTTTTGCATTTTAGTTAGCTTTACAAGCACATATTGTTTGACTTAATTAATAGTATCCTGTATATGCTGAACCATAAGCCTTAGCAACAAGTACAAATCAGTAATTTACTACACATGTGCATGGAGTTGAACATTAGGAGTTTAATAACAGGTGAAGACTGGTTAAAAAGTCTGACTCACAGGATGCTGCTGAAATTTAAGTCTAAAACAAAACTTGGCTTCTCCTGCACATGTATAAATTGTCAGTACAATGCTTTATCTTTTGCACCCTGTCTAGGATTCTGGAAAATCACTCTTAACTTTGTGTTTGAACTATAGGTTCTAGAGGTTGAGTATTTCCTTATGTTTATCAGGAGCCTAACAAGTCTTCATGTGTCATGGGCCTCGTAAGTACATCTCTGGTCCACAAAGTAAATAGAGTCATGAAATTTGCAGGTTTAGACTTACTTGCCAGAATTGAAGAGAGCTCTGGTGTAACAGTGACACACAGCAGTGCATTCCTTTTTTATGTGGAATTTGTTTCCTCATCAGGATAGCACTTTCTTAAGATTTTTCTGAGAGGTTTTTGGTGGGGTTCTTTCCATGTAGGATGAAGTAGCCTCATGCAAACTTAGTGCATACTTACTTTTTCAGTCCATGCTTGTAATTTGTCTAGCACCTACTATTTAATCTGTTTTGTAATCCAGTAAGTCATCACAATGCTGCCAGGCTAGGGAACCTGGCGTTTTCTTTTCCTTAGCAAAGTTTGGATAGGTGGAAAAAATGGTGCAAGCCTAAGCACAGCAGAGCAACTTCTTCAGAGCACTCCTTCTGGAAACTGGATTGGAGCAGAGAGATCTGGCTCAGGGTGTGGTTCTCACAGTCCACATCTTTGCCAAATATAGTCAGTGGTTAAGCTAGTGTTTTGGTCCACACCTATGTCAGGGTAAGTGCCTGTACTTAAGTCCGGGATGGGGGCTGGCTGTCTGCTGTTTGATCCCTCCTGTTGACTTTCCAGGCCAGAACTGGCTTCTTAGTCATGTCCTCTGCCAGACATAACCTACAGCAGCACAGTAGCTATGATTAGCCTACTCACAATTTGTGGCTGCGATGACACAGCTTACACAGTTTAGCCAATATTATGTATGACCCGGAAATGTAGCTTAGAAGCCAAAAGTATATATTCTTTACACAAACAATTAAGTACAAACCCCATTATGGTCTATATCAGACCGTGGTGGATTATATGGTTTTGCCGAACAGCTGCATCTAGAGCTTAGATGGAACATTCAAAATTCAGTAAACTGAAATGTTTTTAAACTTTTAAAAATTGCTTCTGGTATTCCCATTTACATGTGTAATAATTTAATAGTAAATGGTTTCAAACTGAAAATGGAAAAATGCTGCATGAGGATATGGAAACAGTGTATATACAACTGGAAAAAAAGGGTTTTCCGCATGAGCATTTAGTCAGACCTGCTTATTCTTGTAAAAAGTTTCTGGTTTGGCTGGTTGGCGTTGTCTGACTGGTTTTTTTTTTTTTCTGTAATGCTCCTGACCAGCCTGGCTGAAGCATGAGATACAGCAGCAATGTTCAAAACTTGCAGCTGAGGTGGAGGCCCCATCTGCAAGGCTGAAACACAAAAGAGAGAACATCCTGGCTGAAATAGCATTTTCAACTCTCCCATCAGTGTTGTTTTAAAACAAAATGTAACTGAGACTGGTGAGTCCATATTTTAGAGTCTGCTACCTGAAGAGGCCACTCATCCACCCACCCACGTACTAGACATTTTGCCCAACCTAGACTTGAAGGCTAAATTCGGGTTCCTGCCAGGAAGCATGGTTCAGAGAGGAGGCTGAGCAAGGCAGCCGTCCCGCTGCCTCCCCGCCACGGCTGGGGCAAGCTGTGCTGCTTCCCCGGGGCTTCTCATCGTTTCAGAGGATGCAGGTATGCCTTTGTCCTTCACAGTCTCATTTGAGATTTCATTTAAAAAAAAAAACACAAAACCACCCAAACAACAGAAATAGAAGTTGGGTATTTTGAACATCTGATTCACTTCAGGGAAACCAGCACTTCTCTGTGTCACTGGCAGGGCTGCCGAAGAGGGACAGCAAGCCTGTAATCACAGGCTAAGGCAGCGCCCCAGGGACCACAGACCCCAGGCCCCCTCCTGCACTGCAGTCACCACATCCCCACACCTGGATGGTGGCACTGGGGATGGCTGGTGCATCCTTCGGACACAGCTAGGCTTCCCAGGCAGTAGTAGAGGATCAGTTGCTGTGGCATATATAGCACCTGCTTGAAAACCCCCACCTTGTTGTGTACCTCTGTTGCACTTGCATGTTACGTTAAAACCTGTGGGTGTTTAGGGCAAAATTTTGCAGGTTTTAGTACGAGGTAACAGGTGCCCAGCCCCTCTTTGCTGGGCTAACCTTACAGCCTGGGTGGTAATGTAAGAAACATGTATATAGATCAAAGTTTCTCAAAATTATCAGGACAAATCCGTAGGTGAGACTAAATTACAGTGCAGATTTCAGCCAAGCAACTAGAAAGTGGCAAACTTTTTTCTTTAAGCAGTGTGAAGAACTAAACATGGAGTTTAGATAATGCAGTCAGGAAAACACTGAAGATTGCAAAAGCACGTTTAAACAGCCTGCAGATGTGTAGTACTGTTTGTGGGATTTCAGTCCTTTCCTTGAACTGCTCTTCCCATGATCACATTTATATAGACAATTGTTACAGTAAGCAGTCTGTGCATTATGCTGTGTCTGATATCTTTGCTAGGCATCATTGCCCATTCAAGATTTTTGGTTATTTGTTTTCCCTTTGGGTGCTCATGGTAATTGTGTTCAGTGTCCCTTCGCCTGGTAAAGAATGAGAGAATTACAGCTCAATGACTGCTTTGGTCACTCTTAAACTCTTTTTTTTTTTTTTTTTAATGAACTTCCTTCTAGCCCTGTGAATTTTCTAAATTAACTTTATTAGCATTTGCTGTAAGCTCCTTTTCTTGTATGCCTTTAGGCCTGGACTAGTCTGATAAGACCATCTTCAAGATCTGCAGTTCTCTGCAATTGCTATTTCTTAATCGATGGTCTACTATGATTCTGATTTCCACTGGCATTTTTCTTTAACCTTTGAGAAATTCTACATCTGAACTTGGGCTCTCTTCTTAAATTAACACTGGGTCAATTAATTAATTAGTTCTCTAGAAGTCTACAGTCTAACTTCTTGGTTATTGAATGACCCTTCTGCTGTTTAATATATGGACCTCTTGATCTTTGAATAGGTAAAAATAACAGTTTATTTGAACCTCGCAGGCAGATACAGATTTCCAACTCTTATACAAGAGATGAGTTGTCTCCTGAGCTGTGGTGCCCATGGTTTGCAGAAGATCCTGTTTGGATCTGTTGACCCTTACTTCACTGAATCATGATGTACTGATTTCAGCTGTAAGCTGTTTGCCATAAATGATAGGTGCTGCTCAGCAGGAGTCAACTGCAGGTTCAGCATCTCTTTATGTCTCATGGTGTGATTCACAATACATTGTAACATGCGAAGAGTGCTTGGATCAAGCCTCTAATGCCACAGTTTTAGCCACACTCATAAAGTAGTTGGGATCAAGAGATTACTTCTTATGAGGACCGCAGTGTGCGGAATGAGGCTTTAAACCTTGCAGTCAATTCTGAACAGTGTCAGTGCTGGACTTCAGCTGCAGTCAGTCTTCATATGAGGCAGGACTTGCTGGTGGCACCTGTGTTTGACCAGGGACCATCAAAACTAAGGAAGATGAAAACCGATTTTGTTTTTACACTTTCAGTCCTTGTGCTTTTGAAGCTTTAGCTAAAATTACAAAAAAAAAAAAAACAAACCCCAACACACAACACCCAGAAACCCCAGCCAACCAACAAAAATAAAACAAACCCCAAACCCCTATATGTAAATGAATGCAGGTTTAAAACTATACATCATCACATTCACTTATGCTGAAACATACTAGGGACATCCATTCCAGTCTCCCATACTGTTGTAAGGTCCTGTCATTGGGAATAGACATGGGCATATTTACCATAGAAAGCTTAGTTGGCCAATCAAATGACATTTTGCTGTCCACAGAAGGTTTTCTTTGACTAAGACTCCTTAGTACATAGTGTTTGGTATTTCCAGTGGGTGTTAAGCATCTGAGTTTTTAATTTGAAAAATTCTTTCTTAAAAACAGAAAGAAATTTGCTGAAAATGTATGGGGTCCAAAAATAGGCCAGTAATTTGACACTGGATAAGTATGCTTTGACATCAAGTGAAAATAGGTTTAGAGAACTTGACTCATACTTGGTCACTCTCTGTTTACTCAGGCATTGGATGTTGAGGTAGGAAAAAAATCCTGATGGCATGAATAATGTGGTAGCAGACTAGACAGACAAGGGGGCAGCAGAGGTTATCACTACAGACGTGCATACAGCTGAGCTGAGGCTTCAGGAAAATACAGTGAGTAGCTCTATGGATGATGCTGAGTCAGACTGCATGATTCAAGTGATTCCTCCCTCCACAAATTCCTTTATCTGTGAGTCAGCGTGTGCAAATAAGGACTGCAGTCAGCCAGCTGAAGAAATAATTTGGATTCTCTCAGCTGAGCGAAGACATGTCCATGACATCATCCTTGTTCTGAAATATCTGCTCTATTATTAATGGCTCAGCTTCATTCTAAAGGGCAATTGTTTGTTGTGCTTGTTTGGGGTTTTTTTTTCCCCTAAGCTCAGTACCGCTTACGAGGGGACACTTACGAGTTCGTAGGTGCTGTGACTGTTCTTTATGAAAGCTTTTGATGCTTGCACGTGATACATGTTATAAGCATTGGAGAAATGTAATCATAGAACTGTTGATGAGTGAATGCCAAACAGGCTGAGTAATCCTGCCAGAGGTAGCCTGTCAGCAAACCCCAATGATTTATGTCAGAGAGAGGGATATATCTTGAGTGGGGTTTCACAGTGATCTGTCATGTCTAGTCAGTAGTTTGCTTAGCAGTCTGACATGTTTATTCAATTTGCAGATGAAGCTGGAAGACTGTGTGTGTCTTGAAGGATTAGGATCAGAATACAAAGCTGTCTTGAATTTTTTTTTTCAATTGGTATTCAGTAAGAATAAATATAGAGGATTGTAATTAGGCAGGAATAATGAACCTTGTAGAGGCCCGGTAGCATTTAGCCACGTAACAGATTTTCAGGGGAAAGAAAGAAGAATACAATAATAGTCCTTAACCTGAATATCATTAAATAATGCTTTTCAGCTACACATGATAATTCTAGGGCACAGGGACTTATAGGTAGAAGTATGGGCTGTAAGATGTGGGATACCATCCTTATCTTATTCTTGGTGGAGTGATAATCTGTCCAGTTTAACACTGCAATTCAAGTAGGCAATCCAGTTGACAAGCATCACCCCTGGAGTCCAGGAACACCAGTGTGAATGATCAGAGATTCAGAAAACACGACCTAAACAACACACAAGGGCTGTGTTAGCTTTAGCTAAGGAATGGAGGACTGAAGAAGAGTGGGAAGCAGGTATAAATTCTTTGAGTGCATAAAATGTTATTGAAAAGGATCAATCTGCTCTTCTTGTTCTGTTCCTCATGGTTATAGAGACTTCTTTTCAGGAAGGGAGATTGTTAGGAAAACCTAGTATCAGTAAGAACAGTATTACAGTGTGTTTCTGGGCTACATTGCCAGCAGAAGCTATGCAATAGTAGATCTGGAGGCCTTTGAGAAAAATAGCTAAATGCCAGTCAGCAATACTTTCAGTGGAAGCTGCAAGTTCATGTTCTCTGGTAGGGACAGGAACTAAATGCTCTCTGTAGGCACCTTCCATACTTCTTCTGCCACCTGTTCTGTCATCCCCTGAAAAGGGTACACTCCTTGAAGTAGATTTTCCAGGCCAACCCTGGCTGAAAAAATCCAATGTGCCACTCGTTACAATGATGCAGAGCTTGAACATGGCATGAAGGAAAATGCTTGTGAAATACTGTACACATTTCTGAAAACATGCCTTGCAGTGGAAAGAATGAGGCCACGCATGTGACTTCTTCACAGTGAGAAAGGAGACTGAAAGAACACAGCTGGAAAGCATATTAAAATGTTGCAAGATCACATGCTGCAGTTATCTGTACGAATAAATGTTTGGCATTACTCAGCAAACAAAATTTAGCTGATGAAGTAAAAACCTCATTTAGGTAAGCTGAACTTGTGGAAGCTAACCTTTAATGAGTCATTAATGTGACTATGAGGATAAAGATGTGATGAAATATTTTACCAGTGAGCATTGTAGCTTCCAAGAAATGCAGAGATTTTAAACCACAGTTGGATAGCTCTATAAAAGGAATGACTGTTTCAGTTCATAATTGTCTGGGCTTGATACATAGGATAAAGATCTATAGACTGCAGATAATCAAAATGATTTTAAGATGTAAGCAGCCTAAATATAGGAGAACAGATAGATGTTGTACATATACAAAGTGACATTTCTCATACATATACAAAACAGTTTCATGAATCTGCAAGTAGACTGAACTTCTGATCCTCACTCTCTCTCTCTTTTTTTTAAAAATTCTGTTCTCCTCTTCAGTAGAAGAAAAGCTTTTCTATTGCAGTTTCTGTCCATCCAGAGAAGGACCAGGGAGGGCAGGGTCTGTCCAGAAGCACATCTGAAGTTCCTGCAGCATGTATGAAAACTAGTGACTGGATACATTAGGAGCATTATTACATTAGGACATAGTTACTTCTGTCAAGGGAAAGGCAGTTCTAAGGCATTCATTCAGACTGGTGGAGACACCCTGTCCAGTCAGTGCACTTTGTTCCAACCTTGTTGTGCCACAGGTTGCCATTTGTTCCACCAATGGTGAGGGGCAGATTGTAGGAGGGAGCCGGAGTTGTAGGAAGGCCTGAAGAGGATAGATAGGAGGGAAAGGTATGGTGCTCGCAGGCACTTGAAGTAATACCTGAACTGCTGAGAGGAGATGATGGGGAAAAAACAAGCCCACCACCAAACACCCGAGTGGAACATCTTGGCAAGTGAGGATGCTTATTTAAGAAAGCACTCTAGTGTCTGCCTGTACGGACAATAAATTTTTGTGCTACGCAGTTCACTCCATATCTCATACTTGTGTGCTCAAACTGGACACCTGTCTTTCTTACTATAGCTGTTCTAATGTCTCCTGCTTAAATTATTACAAGGCCATGAAGAATTGCTCCCTTTTCCCATTAAATAATTTTCCTT
Source organism: Aviceda cuculoides (assembly GCA_035590195.1). Taxonomy (NCBI): domain Eukaryota; kingdom Metazoa; phylum Chordata; class Aves; order Accipitriformes; family Accipitridae; genus Aviceda; species Aviceda cuculoides. Next base: position 52,336,307 of record JAVJGG010000074.1, read on the forward strand.
AGATTTATAAGCTAAATACAAGCTACAGAATTTAAAAAAGAATGGTGATAAAATTGTATGAAATTATAATTCTAGGCCAAGATATGACAGCAGATATTTAGCATTAAGCTAAACTACAGAGATTTGTTGCATTATTCACTTTAGAATACAAATTATGCTCCTAATTGAAATACTTTTACTTTTAAGCACAGTTACATATGTATAAGTTTTGCTGTTTCAAACCAATTTAATTTTTTAACCAAAGAGACTAGACCTCATAACGTCATTTTAGAAATATTACCTTTAGGTTTTCACTTTTATTTTTATGATGAATGAAATGTTTATTTGTGTATTCATAGCATGAACAAAATTAAGCCGAAGAGTGCAGTTGGTATTTTGAATTTTATAGACATTAAAAATATGAAACACAAGGACACCCCCAGCATAGGAGTTAGAAGGAAAAGCCATGCATTTCAGCTGATGGCACTGTAGCAGATCAGTGTTTGGACTAAAGCATTCTTAGCTATGCTTTGGGTAGCAACTGGAGAGATTCTTGGGATGGTAACGGTATTATGAATCCAAATCTGATGCCTACAGTACTTCAAATTTATGCATATAATGTACCATCAGCAAAGTCTCTGCAGAAAAAAAAATTCCTCAGCTGCTTGGACCTTTTGTATGATTTATGTTTTTATTATTTCCTCAATCAGTTTTATACCATGAGTAGAAGGAGAGGCCCACAGAGAAAAAAGAAAAGGTTGTCTTTATTCTGTAAAGAGACTCTGAAAAAGAAGAATGCAATAAACCTATTAGTATTAAAGAACATGTCAGCTTGCAAAGGTTTAAACATTTCACTGCAAGAACAAATGGCAAATTGAGATGCTCCTGGAAGTGGGCTGTAATTCATATGCTAGCCTTTTATTCTTTTTCTTTTTTTATCCATCCAGATACTATAGTAAACATGCTTATTTTGTTACATATGCAGTTGTATTAAAATTCAGAGTAGTCTTCCCACATGCTGTTAGAGGCAGAACAAATCATGGGAAAGAGTGCATTTTGGAATGTCATGTTCTTTTATGTCTGCATTAGCAAGTAAATACAATAGTTCTGCAACAAAACAAAGGAATTAAAGAGTGCTATTCTGTAAAGTAGTAACGAACTCACAGAGGACAATTCAGTAAAACTTAAAAAAAACCCAAAAACACAAACCAGTTGTACTGCAGTTGAAATAAAGATTCAGGTTTTTACATGAGCCCAGTATCACACTGATTTAGAACAGCAGGGTACTGGAACAAAACTCCTGAAATGTTTAAAAGCTGATCCTTGGTGGATACCAAATGGAAAGCTGTTCTCACACATGGTATTTTGAGAATGACTAAATGTGGAGTCTGTTCTTGTAATCATTCCAGGGCTGATTCTGCTAAATCACAAATGTCCAAAGGTAGGATGTTTGCACCAAAGTTAGACCTGTATCACTGACTTTTTCCATCCATGAAGACAGTACTCCATTTATGTGGACTGTTTGCACCCTAAGCTGGGTTTATATTGACCCTCTTTTTCCACAACTGTTTCATAAATATGCCAAAAATAAAAACAGTGTTTCTCTTTCTCTCTCTCTCAGTTATACGCTGAATTCTGTTTAAATGAAGAAGCATCCGTGATGTATGAACTCCTTATCCTATCATACTAATGACACAGGAAATAAAACTGCAAGTCTGTGAAGCTTTTTTTACTGTGCATGACTGCAGAAGCTAGATGTATTTAGCCGCTCAAGGAGACTATATATCCTGACCAAAGAATAACAAAACACTTTTCTTTCCTCAGAGAACTCAGTACTGACATATGAAACTGACATATAAAAATAACACTTATCTTTATATCAGGTTTATCCAAAACATCATAAAAAATGAGTTTGGAGAATTTACAGTGATAATATTACTGTGAATTGATAAGGTCTGCATGATAAATTGCTTTCGCTAGCAGTTGTATACTTTGGACAGCATGATGTTAATAAACCTGTTGCTTTCATGTGCAATATGTTAGAAGAAAGAAAAACTGCAACTTAGCAAGTTGGTTTTAAAATTACGAGAATCACAATAAGGAACATGAGTGAGTGTTCAATGGCAGGAATACCATTAAGAGCACTAATTTTGTCTGTTCAGGAGCGTGGGAGCTCTTTTTAAACAGTAATTGCAAGGATGATATAGCATCTATGTAACAAAATGCTTATGAGCAGAGCATGTAAAAAAATTTGTCCTGTAACTCCTCAGGTATTTATTTAGAATAGCTGTTCAAAGCTACATATTTCCATTCCAAGGAACAAATCAGAGGGATATCGTTTAGTTGTATTGCAAAGAAAAAGAAAGAATTTTAAGGATTATGGTCTCATTTTTTCAGCTCCAGAATAACTTGTACCTAGATCATAGTCAGAAGTGTTAAAATTGGAGCCCTGGAAAGGGCAATGTGTGCTTTCTGACTGAGAGGGTTCTTATTTGTGAATTTTAAAGCTGTCAGTATTCCCTGCTCACACATATGCCCCTGCTAATGGCATACAGAGTATCTAAGTATTATGCTTTTGTAGTATAATAACACACATGGGACTTTAACACTGATTCTTTGGAAGACCATATATCAATTTATTAGAAACTTGAGGATAATTTATCCTTAACTGTAGTAGGTTTTGGTTGGTTGGTTGCTTTTTAAGCTTCATAAACAAGCCCAGGAACCTGACCAAGAAATTGGTAATGGGATGTTTTTCTTGTCTTGATTATCCTATCTCCTTAAATTCCTGTTTTCCTGCTGCTTTAAAGATTCACAGAAGTGCTCTCAAGCAATATTGCTGTACACTAAGTCACCCCTAAAAACTAGGCATCATGTCTGGCTGGGTGTATCTGTGATGATATTTTGTAAAAGTCCTTGGATGTGAACACCTCCCAGGGTTTGGAACTTAGAAATTTGACATCAGAGGGCTGCAGGGTCTCTAGGTAAATCTTTTCTAGGTCTTCCACCTCAGTGTTGACAATTGGGAATAAACCATGGCTCAGACAGGGTTGTCTTTGCGTCAGTTTTGTCATCTAAACCCAACTCCTGCAGTAGATATATATCATCCCTTTGGGGACACAAAGTTGCATAACAGCTTTTCTCCAAATCTAGTTTAGAAAACAACTTAAACAAATCTAGTTCAGGAAAAAGTTACCTTCAAATACTCGACCTGATAGAAACATCTGCTGAAACAGCTAAAAAAGAGACTCTCTTCACAGAAAATTTTCCCTGGGTTTTCTCTGCCCTGTGTAAGTCAAGTTTCCTCCAGTCTTCCCCTTTTACCTCCATTGTCACTCCTTTACATTCTTCTCCTCCTCCCTTCACTTTTCTCTCTCTTTAGTTTTTCCCCTCACTGAAGCTTTTTCATTAAATAAAAATAATGACATTGACATCTTTGCAACAATGGTATTTTTCATTCCATATGACATACCCTTTCCTCTATTGCTTATTTTCTTTATTGCAAGTACTTGCAGGGACAATTAGCTACCCTGTTCGTACAGCATGTAGTATAATGCCAACCCATCTTTTACAGGGTCAATATGCAGTATATGCAGAAACAAGATGAATTTGCTTCCGCTGAACAGCGCAGAACTTGTCTGTTGGCTGAGCTAGGAGGCTGGCAAGAGTCCACAGAGTAATCACGTAGTACTCATTGTAATTCACTGTCACCACTGTGGTATTTAATTAGCTGATTTGCTGGAAGCCAGTTACAGGGAAGCAAGAATAAAATTCTGAAAGAAAGCAAGCAAGAAACAGGAGAACAGCAGAGCCAGACAGTCTGTACTGATTCAGACAGAAGATAAGGTTAGCAGTACTTTTTCCATGAGTCCATTTTCAATAGACTTGATTACAGAACATGAATTAAGAAATATTTCTTCTTGAACTGACACACACATGCAGTAGTCTTTTACAGAACGCTTCTATTTTCTGATATCAAATACAAACCATGTTATGATCATGGGTCTAAATAGCACAGATATTCTAACCTGTTAAAACAATTGACACTCATTTTTCACTGATGGCTGAGGTGAGAGTTAAACTGCTGCTGAATAAGATGTCCCTATTCATTTCCCTAGGCTTAAATGCATAATATATGGTAGAAGTCAAGACCATATTGTGCTGCAAGCATCTTGTTATAAATTTTAAGCATTTAGCTTGCAAGAGTGCGAGTACCAAGATTATGTTCTCTTGCATAACTGATACCTTGAAGAAACTTCGCGTAGTAATGTTCTTGAGGAATAGACTAGACTGACTGCAGTTTAGCTCTATGCATTCAAAGATCAGAGAGATTTCTCTCACAGACTCATATATCTATGAAGCTCCTAGAAGAGCCTAGAAAATGAAGGAGGATCTCTTACCATTCACTGTTATTCACTGTGACATCTTATGTGTTTCCTAAATATTTCTTTGTCATTTGAGTGGGAGAGTGTGCCTCTCAGCACATTTGTAAATTTTATAAATTTCTGAGATGTTTAATTATGTGAGCTCATGTTCAGTAAATTCTGCTCTTATTTGTATCTGATTCAAGTTATTTTGCTGACCTTAACTCTGAATTTTCTCGGGGTTTAGTCTATGTTTTCTGAATAAAACTGTCTATCATTTTGAGCCTTCAGTTATTCACATGTATTGTTGACATTTGACTAATGATAATTACCTAGGAATTTGCATCTTCAACTCTGTGATTTAGTATGTGTGATTATTGTTCAGATGCTGTGCCCAAGTATCAAATTCTTCATTATGAGAGTAATTTTGATAATTTCAAAAATAGCAACTGCTAGTGTGAATTTACCAAGATTTCTATGTCCTTAGGTTTTAATGGGTTTGAATGAAACAAACAAGTAGTCCATAATTTCTGATAAAGGAAGGGAAATTTCTCTGAGCAGTGAAACAGTGAAGTAACTGAGTGTAGTATCACAGCAAAGAGCAGGGGTATTAGCACCTCCGTTCTGTTTGTGTTAGACTCTCCAAAAGCTGAGCTGTTTACAAAAGCATCCTTTGCTGCCAGTGTGTAGGCAGCAGCATCACAATGTGGAGCCAATAGATGCAGGTTACTCATGGGCATCCTCATGTTGTGCCCCATTTTTCCCTGCCAAAGGTGCGGTGGTGAGCTGTCTCAGCTCCTAATTCCCATAGCTGCAAAAAAGAAGGCTTAAAACGTACAGAAAGCTGTGGGCTTGTTTGTTTCCTAGGGCTGCTAAGCTTCCACAGATGCTGTAAAGTTTCTTGAGATGTATGTTCAATGTATGAAGTTTTCAGCAATGCCAAGCTTGTACTCACTCGTGGAAAATACAAAGCATCCAGACTATGAAGCTTTTTATTCCTAAAAAATATTGTTAGTGTGGGTGCAAGCACCCTGTCTAGCCTAAGAGGAGGTTTCCTGCCTCATGATGGGCTTTTCTGCAACAGGTGGGAAAATGGTGATGTTATCAGCCTCCTTCCATTCTGGTTTATGATCATGGTCTTTCTCTTTATCAGCTGATAAGTTGTTGTCGCCTCTCATTTTTGGGCATCTGCTCTTTGTCCTTTGAAGGCTCAGAGGATTCACCTCAATTCTTTCTGTCATAAGAAAGGAGATGTTGCAGTAATTAAAATAAATAAGAAATAAGTATAAAATAAAAAGGTTTTGAACTTTTTGTAAGAAATAAGTTAAAACCATTTAAAATAGGTTTTAGTAGCAGAAATACATTTTTTGATTGTTGATTTCATCATATTCAAGCTTAAGAATAACATTTGTTGTGTTTTAACAAAATATGAAACACATGTTCATACTTTTCTTCCAATCAGACAAGAGAATTTTTAAAATCAAGACTAAAATTATGACGTTTAATCCAGTCTAAACCAGTGGCTGACGTGGCCCTGGAACTAAGCATATCATGTTCTTTGACAGTGTCTTTGTTTTGTCTTTAATTGCAGGTGAATTTTCTTCAACGTTTGCTTTACCTTTCCCAAAAATACACCAGTACTCTTTGCAATTAGGAATTGTAGTAGAAATCCATCTCTGCTTGGAAAAAAAAAGTCAACCAAGTTTAACAAACCAAGTTAAATCCTACCATAGGCTATGCCAGCATGGAAGAAAATTAAGAGAGAAAAAGTTGCCTTCAAAGTAGTTTGGAAAGGTGAATAAATAAATTCTGTGTTGATATGAACTATATTGATACATGTTACTGTCCATGTTTCTCTGGACTTCCAAGAGGAAACTGGAGAGGAGACCTTTTTCTGTGCTGTATGTTGCACTTAGTACTGCTGCATTGAGTCTGAAAGGACGACAGGACATTGTAACATCTATCCTATTCTCTGACTGGCAATACTTGTCACTGTAAATATTGACTATGAATTACTGTTCCCATTTTTTATTTCAAAATAACTTTCTTCACACGGCGTATTTTGCAGCAACTAACAGGAGTGCTGTTTGTTATTCCTATCAGCAGTGCCATGTAAATGTAATTAGAGATTTTTCAGTTCACTTTTAAAGAAAATAATGCTTTTCTAGAGAGACTGTCCAGCCAAATCAGGCTGAAAACCGAGGTAGATTTTGCAAAATTCGGCCATCTGTTAATGACCTGAGTATCCACAGCCATAGACCTTGGAAGAAGCTTTTTTCAGAAACAAACTCTTAAAGCATATCTATAGGGGATCAGTAAGGTAGTAGTGAAAAAGGAAAACTGAGAATATTATTTAGAAAGACAATATTACATGTCTTCCATCATCAGCACTATCTTGTTGAGATATAGCCCAGTTTTGTCCACAAAGTGCTGTATTTTTTTCTGTATTGATTCATCCTTAAGGTAGTGATTTTACTAGCTAAAATATACCTGATCAACAGTGCATGACCCTTTCCTGTTAGTGGGAGCCTCACTTCAAGTAAATAGAAATACTCCATTGCCTTCTCATTAGAGAGAGAAAACAGTGATTTGCAATCCAGCTCTATAGTCTAAAATGCCATAATTAGAAAATTCTTCTGTGTCTTTATTCTCTCATTTCTTACACAATGTAAATGGAGGAAAACAAAATGTTTATAAGTTATTATAACCCTGTTTTTGAAAAGTTAATGTTGCTTGTTTTAGTCTTGATTTTCCAGCTGTCTTTTCACTTTGAAAAGGCTGGAAAAATACACACTTTATTTTGCAAGTAAAAAGACTCCAATTAATTTACCCTAGGGAAGGTGAAATTGTTTCAGTAAATTAGATTCTTTTGGTGTTATGTTCTTGGGGTTTTTTTACATCAGACATTAAAGTCCTGTAAACTGAGATTCTAAGAACTCATTGACCTGCAGTCTGTGCTCTAGCTTCCCATATATGAAAAAAATTCTGACTTGTTCTTTTAAGCCTTATAACAATCCTGTTCTAAATTCCTCTGTGAACTTTCAGACCTCCCCACTGCTGAAAAAAAGTTTTTCACAACAATGCTGATTGACTTCGTGAGAGTAGCATAAGCCAAATCTGTCTGCTAGTAATAAAAGAAAGACCATTTTTCACTAAGTGCATCAGCTGCATCAACAGTAGCTATTAAGTAGGAGTTTTCACTAGAATGGTATTCCTTTGAAATTCATTGTGTGTCAAAGGCAGCCCTCATTAATGGTAAAAGGTGAATCAAAGAAAACCTAGCAATTTCTGTTGAGTATAGCAGCAACATTTTTTGTTATTTACGTAATGAGAAGGACTGAATTCCTAAATAACGAAGATTAACAAAAAAACCCTAGTATTATTTTAGACTACTTAAGCACTAGTAATTAGTTTTTCCAAATCTGTTCTTGACTTGTAGTCAAACTCATAAAATTTTATGCTTTCAAACAAACTGTAGAGAAGATTAGGACATACATGTTCAAAAGAAATACAATTCTAATTAGAGACAATCACAATTATAACATGAGGCTCTTAGTTTCATTAAATTATGTAACCTTTACAGCAAGCATAGTGTTCTATTGCTAATAAATATTTGAAGACTGAACGTGGAAAACGTCAACGGTTTTCTTTCTAGCTTTGGAATAGAAATAAGAACTACTTCTGAAATTACAAAGTTCCTGAGAAGTCAGCAATACTTGGATCTTTTCTCTCTTCCCTACTGTTCTGTTATCAGAACACTTGTAGTTGTGCGTCATCTTCATTTCCAAAGAGTAAGCTGTTTGAAGAAGGTTCTACTACTGGCTTTTATGTACTTATGTATACCAACATGCCAAAGCTTTAGAAGATATCAGTCAGGGAGCTTAAGACCTCTCATTTGGTTGTATTGACCTAGGAATTTTGCATATTATGTTTGACTTCAGCATTGCAATGTGGTGTTTGTAAATTCAATAGGCATGAATGTTTTCAATTGTGGACAGGTCTTCATTACAGAGCTGAGGTAATTTTTTTTTCTTTTTTTTACTGCAAGTAGTGTTAAACAATAACAAAAAATTGTTCATTAAGGAAGCATGCTTAGCTGTGGTGTAATCACGCAGTCATGGAAATGTAATTGATACTTATATTGCTACAGTATTCAATATACAACTGACTGTGACCTCAGGTTACATCAACCCACTAATACCTTTATGGAGAACACATATACCAAGCTGATTACAATAATGATTATCAAGTCCAAGTTGCTTGATGGAGAAGAATAACTTTGTGATAAAGCGATAAAAATGGAGGATTTAGAAAGGCATGTGCCTTACATACATTTTATCAAATCATATGATTTAGTCTATCATCCAAGTCTCAGGCTACGGATGATAAAAAAATCAAAATTATGCCCCAGCTGTCATTTTCTTGAATATCAGTATGTTTTCATTGCATTATCAATTTGGTTCACAGGCATGATATTTAACTCCCTTGTGATAATCAGCTGATGGTTAATGGCCCCCTTTAAAAACATTAGGGAATACTTTTAATTTTACAAAATTGAGTAAGAAAACAAAATTACATTATTCCGATACATGTCCTGCATATTTTTCATGAGAAACCATGGTTTTGTTCTCCATCACAGGTGGATAAAATAGATGCCAGGAAGCCCTGATTCAAATTGCGGTAGCACATTTGTTTCTCTTTCTCCCCTTCTTCCAAGGAACCTCCCTTGGGATCTTGTTTACTTGTTTGTTTCTGCTCTGAGCTTTGTGCCAGAGCAGTGGTTGTGTTTAACCTCTTACTGGAAGCCAAAATTGTAAATGTTTTCAGGTTAGCTTAACAAATTCTGTTTGCATTTAAAGTAGAAGAAAACCAAAATTAAAGTTGACTTGCTGGCTGCTACAGGAAGCAAGGGAGGGAAGGGCTAATTATGAAACACAAAACCTATGGTAAAAGCATACAATTTCAATAGGTGGTGGCAGTCTGATAAATCTTAATCATGTTAACCACTATCAAAACAATTTTAAAATTAAAGTGGAATTTAATACAATTAAAGTGGAAAATAATGAGATGCTGTAAGACACAATTGGAAAACCAATAAAAATAATATTAGTAAATTAATTTCTGTTTACACAAGTTAAAAGTGTACTAGTCTACCGTGTGCACTGTTATCTTTATGACGGGAGGAGTACTGGAACAGCAGAGATCAGTGGGGACTGTGGTTATTGGGCTGAATGGGGAGACTGGAGTGGAATTCTAACGCTAGTAAAATCACAGGCCTTCATTGCAGCCTGGATATCCAACTTGTCACTTCTTCCACTGCTGTGTGGAGAAATTACGTTGTGAAAATAGTATGTCCCATAAGCAGAAATATTCAAAGAACTCCTAAATTGGAGTACATCATATTTGTTTGTGCTCAACTTTAAATGCTGAAGACCTGCTTTTCAAAACTCCAGGATGCTTGTGTCTGAGGAGAAATAGGTCATAAGTATCTCTGAAGAACTGACTGGGAGATTTTTCAAGTTGTGTAGTCAAAATGGTAAGAAACGTCTGGTGACTATACTATGCCATAGCTCATTTTGCTACTGGCAAGATTGGCAATAAAGCTCTTGTTGTCAAGTGCTCAAAATTTGCAGCTGTCAGGAACCAACTAAGTTGTTTGCATACATTATTTGTATAACTCAATATGGAATTGTTTCCTATGATAGCAAAGCACAGAACACAACCAAGCCAATAGTGAGTGAAAAGTTTAACTTAGCTTTGACACAAAATTATGCAGCAGAAACACACAAACCTAGAACTATCACTGTGCCTAACTAGGAGGATTAGGGGAGAAGATCCTTGCGGACATTTCACTGCATTGCTGATGCCAGGTTCCAGCCTTGAGTGAGATGAAGTTTCTCTGCTGACTTTTTTTTTTAGAAATTCTACTTTGTATTTTGAAGAGTGAAAGCTTAATAACTTGCAGTGGATCCGAGGACGAATTTTACAGTTTCCCTGGAAGTGACATTTGCAGATTTCTCATCTTTCCTCATTTTTGCTCCTTTTCTTTTTTATAATCTGTGGAAAGAAACCTGTCAACTTCTGATGCCTGTGGATGTAACTGTAAATTCACACCCACAAAAAGCTGATGAATAGTTCTTCTGACCATGTCATTTGCTTGAGACAGCTCCACTGATGTTATCAGCTGACAAATTATTGAAAAACATGTGACTATAAAATACCGAGGAAGGAATTTGTATTCCTTGGGAATATAGTACAAGTACTAACAAGTTGAAAACATAAATACCACTGAAAAAAGTCCAGGCTGCTCAGACATAGAAATACTATGTTTTGCGGACAGTGGAATGGCAGAAAACAAAGCTTTCCCCAGTAGTTGCATTTTGCTGGCATTTACTCTCCCTATGTTTTGCTGACTTTGGAAGTAATCTAATAGCATAGGTTTTCCCTAATCTTGTGCATATGTGTTAAGACATCTTGCTGAAATACTAATGATATAAACTAACCTGCCTGACTTCGCCTGTAGCATCATCACATCCACCAGCAGTGTTGGTGAAATAATTAGCAAACTATTAGGCAGCACCAAGCAGTTAAAGTCGGAGACGTTGTCTGGCACCAGTACACATCATCAGCCTCATCTCACTGAATTTATCCATATATGTCAATCAGTGAGAACATTTGAATATTAAAATCACTAGGTTAAATTAAATGGCAAAGTATACTTTTGATTCAAAGTTATAGCCTGCTCGTTTGTGCTTGTATGTTTGAAGGTGAAAACAGTGTCTCTTTAATGACAATTTTTTCACCAAGATCTTTAACCATTTTTCAGTGCAGATCACTACTAAATGATTTGGTAATTCTAAAAAAAGCAGGTCTGGATGTAGTTTTTCTTATATAGATAGAACTAGGTATCGAATAGCTTGCAAGCACATTTTTTTTTTATATTCATAGAACAGCACATTCCTATAGCACATTATAGTCTCAGATGTATTTTGTAATATGGAATATTAGGTAATATTTCTTATGTATTTTTCAGGTTTGATTCTCAGTGTTCCTGCACTTGTGTAAATATTTATATTTAAATAAAATGAATGCAAAATGCCTCTTCTTTCAAAGGTAGTTTTTTAATCTTATTCACATTAATTGCTTATTGGTGAAATTCTCTGCATAAAAGAGAACAGCAGTGACTCACAACTCTTAACTCATGTCTGCATACTGATCCTAAGCTTTTTCATTGAGCCATTTTCTCTAAGTCTTCTTAAAATGATTCTGGCTGGGTACACAAGCTGTGTTTTATTACTTAAAATTATTTATGTTCTTGTACAGACAGCATGAACGTTTAGGAATATCCAGATAAAAGTTTGTTTTCCCTGGGTACTCATGCATGTCACTTTGAAATCAGCTTTTTATAAATCTTTGTACTAAAGTATGCTGACTACTGGAATGTTCAGACTGAATAGAGATGTGATTTAAACTTGACTAGAAATAATACTTTAAAACCTAACTCCCAGTCCTTATGCATATCTGTACTGTGCTGTCTTTCACAACTCTGCAGTTTTAGTCCGCTTCTGGCCATTCTGACATTTATAAAGCATGGATTTCCTGTAGTAGCCAGATCCACTTACCAAGTAAGGGGATGGATTTGTAGGAATCTGTAAGTTTAAAACTGAAAAATTTTGTTTATCCCCATATGAACAGGAAACAAGAGTGTTTTTACATTGCAGAATGTTAATTAGATAATGGCGACTTGACCTTGAGACTTAACTTGGTAAGTCTAGTTCTGGGACAAATGACTGGTCTGAAAAGCTGCTATCAAAATGCAGTATTTTCATTGCTGCTGGCCTTGTCTCTCTGTGCCTTCAGGAGTCATGGGTCCCAGATTTCTGGTTAAAATTGCTACAGTAATCTGAACAACTGTGATTCCTTCCTGTTGCATCCTGGAGCAGTTATGTGTTCTGGGCACATTAGGGGAGTTACAAGAAGATGACAGGATTATTGGCATGTAGGTGGTTTACTGTGCATCTTTTGCATGGTGCATCTTTTCAACTCCTTTTTCTTCAACACCTATTGTCAGTCCCTGACACCTACTGATGACATAAGGTAAACTACACTTAGTATGGTCAGAATCTGCATTTAGTGAGTATAGTTCCTTATTTTACAGAGAATAAAAACTATACTAATTGTATTATTTTTCCATTCCTTTCTATGGGAATCCTTAAAAAAAAAAAAAAAAAAAAAAAAAAATCTGCTTTGCAGCTTAAGAAACTGCTTCCTGACTTGGAAGCTTTGTGGAACAGTTCATATGCACTTAGCCATTATTCTTGCATTGAACTTTGTCTGCTTTAGGCTGCTACTGGACAATCATAAAAAAATTCAGAGTTAAGCTTCACTGATGTAAAGTGGGAATACTGTTTTGGGGTATTTACTGGACCCATTGAAATATATTGACTCTGTAAAATTTTGATGTACATCACATGAGAGCAATAGTTTATCAGGCTGCCTGTGGATGCCAACCATTAAGTAAAACAAAAGGAAAAAAAAAATCTTTCCCCTTTCTCTGCATATACCAGCTCTTAATGTCAATGCTGTTCCATGAAATAAAAGCATCAAGAAATAATGCAATTTGTTTTAAATGAGGGGTGTGTCCCTCCAGAAATGATTCGTAGTTAGGTAATATGAAGACTGTCATACCCATTTCCTTCTCTACTCTTACTTTCCCTTTCCCCTCTTCTGATTGGTTCACTCATGCCTGTTTTAAGAACAAAATATGCTAGTCAAAGAATGTGTATATTTTTAAAAGCTTTTGTTTGTGGTGCTTGGCAAGTTGCAATATTTGGCAGTTCCCCAATTAATCATACCACAATGACCATTGCCATTATTTGTTTTTCTGACAATGAATGTAATATCCTTTTTGTAAGACCCTATCCCAAATATAAATTAAAAACAACTTCACAATTATTATGTGGCTTTTTATGCATATTTTTTTAGTTGTGGCTACTTTCTAAGTCCGGGGGGAAGGGATAGAGAAGGCTAGGAACAACTTAAGATTCACATCCAGTCTTGGCTTCAAATACAGGGCTTTGTTAATGTTGAATTTGCTTTCTTGCTGAAAGGAGAGAAAAAAAGCCTTCTTGTCACCAGAGATTAAATACTGAATGACATCATTAGGACTCAACAAAATCCTAGCATCCTGTGCAGCACTACTCTCCATTTCTTTCTCCTTGTGTCTTTTCCTCTTCCATCTTTAGTTCTCCTTTCTTAAGTGGAAACAGTGGTATTCAAAGTCATTACATTGCTGATGAACCCTAAGTCACTCAGCCTTGTTTAAATAAGTGTAATTCACTGTTTTGGGTTCATGTGGTGGGGTTTTTGGTAGCAGCGGAGGTGCTGCAGGGGTGGCTCCTGTGAGAAGCTGCTAGAAGCTTCCCCAGCTCCAAGTCGGACCTGCCTCTGGCCAAGGCTGAGCCTATCAGCGATGGTGGTAGTGCCTCTAGGATAACACATTTAAGAAGGGAAACCTGCAGTGAGCAGGGTGATTGGACTGTGAGAGGAACCCTTCTGCAGACACCGAGGTCAGTGAGGAAGGAGGGGGAGCAGGAGCACCGGAGGAGAGGATGCCCCTGCAGCCCGTGGTGAGACAGCAGGCAGCAGGCTGTCCCCCCCCAGCCCATGGAGGGGAGCAGGGGAGCAGATGCCCACCCGCAGCCCGGGGAGGACCCCATGCCAGACCAGGTGGATGCCTCTGAAGATGGCCATGACTCCATGGGAAAGCCTGCGCTGGAGCAGTCTGTGCCTGAGGGACTGCAGCCCACGGAAATGACCCATGCCAGAGAAGTTCATGAAGGACTGAGGCCCGTGGAAGGGACCCCACAGTGGAGCAGGAGCTAGTGAGGAGTCCTCCCCCTGAGGAGGAAGGAGCAACAGAGACAATGCGTGATGATTTGTCCACAACCCCCATTCCCTGTCCCCCTGTGCTGCTGGGGGGAGGAAGTAGAGAAAATCTGGAGTGGAGTTGAGCCAGGAAGGAGGGAGGGGTGGGGGGAAAGTGTTTTAAGATTTGGGTTTTACTTCTTGTTATCCTTGTTTTGATTTAATTGGTAGTAAATGAAACTGATTTTGTTTTTTCCCCAAGTTGAGCCTGTCTTTTGCCCATGAACATAAGTGGTGAGTGATCCTTCCCTGTCCTTGTCTTGACCCATGAGTGTTTCTTTGTATTTTCTCCCCCCATCCCACTGCAGGGGAGGAGTGCGCGAGCAGCTGCATGGTGCTTTGTTACTGGCTGGGTTTAAACCACGACATTCACATAGAAAAAAAAACACAAGAGCAGTCATTGTCTCTTAAGACTGGATCCTGTTTGCTGAGGTGTATTGCATCTGCCTTTTTTCATTAAAGAGGTATCTTTCCAAAGACTTAGAAAAATACTGCTTTACAAAAAGTAAGGAGAAAAGTTGATGGCATTTGAAGGCTTCTAGGGAGAAAATCAAACACTTCTTGCTGTCACTGTGTTTACAGAACTTTTCTTCTGCTGCAGAGTAGCATAAAAGTGAAGGTCCTGACACTGCAAAGATTTAGTCATGGGATGAGCTAATGGCAGTACAAGTCATCTTAACTGAACCAAGTAGGATCTCACAGAGTACTGGGGATAAAGGACCTCCTAGAACCTTCCAGAATGGTTAGGAATGTGCTGAGAGAGAGTGTTCCTCTGAAAGTTTTCCCTTATTTTTGCAAGTTTATTCTTCTGTCAAATGCCCTATAGCTACTGAGGATGTGGTGCCAATTCCAAGTTACCCCATTAAACTGAATGTAATTGCAACAGTGAAGGAAAGATTAAAATCAGGTTATGAATTATTTGTCACCAAAACAATTTAGTGATAGGATCAATTAGAAGGGATTAAGTCCATTACAAGACTCTTCTATCCTGTACCTTCAGTGAAGCAAATTCTAGGTGTATGCAGATGTTTCTGGGACAAATTTTACACCACTGTAGTAAGTGTGGACTGATACTAAGTATTCTGTGGCTAGTATTACGTCAGGTGAAGAACCTGCTACAGTCCTGATTCAGATGTCACTGCAGTGGTCAAGAATACACAGAGGATTACACAGTAATGATCTTCTGGATTGGGCTCAACGTTCCCCACTGCCAGCTACTGTGTCCGAGCAGCTTTCCAAAAGTGGAGTCTGAGTCAGATGGTAACTTCTTGCATAGAATTTTGTTTCAGAGTAAGTGACTTTCATAGTCTCTTTCTAATTAAAAAAGAAACAACCCAAAACTTTATTATTATCATTGCAGGTCACATACCACCTTTGACTGTTCTTCACTTTAGCTATTTGAGGCTTTTTTTACTTATTCTACAAAATGATTAGTAGTGTCATTTGGTGACCCCACGTCATTTAGCTGGTACTGTTTCCACCTCTCATGGGGTCAGAAGGCCAGACCATGGCATACGGTCAGGACGCTTGGTGGGCTCTGATCAGTCATTTACTTTCTTGTAATGCAAAGTCCTGTTTAGTTTGACACTTGTGCTGCTGTCAGAGGCAATGAGGGTCAGCAGTTGTGGTGACAAATTAGTTTTGACAAGCTTAATGACCCCAGTGAAGAAAAGTCTGCAGCCTTGATAACAACTGCAGAATAATTGGTTAGCTCAGCCAAACAGGGAACGTGTTAAAATCCCAAATCCTCTCTGGCAGGCCAATTACACCATTCAGCAAAAGAGGTGGAAGGTTGCCATCAGCTTCTATAGTGATACAAAAGCACCAATGGGCTGGATTTCAATCAATTCGGTTTTGTTTGGTGGGACATCAGGACACTGAAGGAAACAACTGAGCCTTTCAAGCAGTGTTCATACTATAAATTGAAGCAGAAGTCAAAGGGAAATCTTTGTAAAAGCCCTTTAGACCTTTATTGACAATAGTGGCTTGCAGCGTTTCAGGTAAGTGTGTATATATATTTACGTTGAATTAGCTAAATACAAAAGACTTATTCAGGTTTTCTATAGGTTTTCAGACTGTAGGATGGAGCAACCAAAGTCAAATAATAAAGTAATATAAGTAATAGAGTAACAGCTGACATGCACTTAATGGAGAGTGTTTAATGTTCAATCTATACATAGTTTTGAAAAGAGAATATAATCACTGTAGGGGCATAGCCTTAACATCAGGATCCTTTAATGTATGTTGGTTTTGAAATTACAGTGTATACTGTTAATAAGCATCAAAAGCTCACTGCTAGCAGGGCTAGCAGAGCTGATTAGGTGTGGGGCCATCTTACGAGCAAACACTAATGGAGGAAAAAAAATTTGTAGCACCATTGTCTTGCCAGCAATATCATCATTACCATCATCCTTCTTCATTGCTGGGCTCTGATTGCCTCCCTGACTAACTATGAAAATAGAAGTAAATAAATGAAACCCTCACTTTTTCTGCAAGTGGTCAGTTTTCTAGAGGAAATAAATTTGCCAGTGCAGTAGACCCAGAACTTCCACTGAACCCTCCTTCTGAAACTCAGGTGATCTTCAAAGATACACCACTGTGGTTTGAATGTTTTATTGGTAAATAGGATACAAAGGGAAGAACAGTACTGCTGGACTGCTGGTGTGACTGGAGTCAGTAAGTGCTTAGTCCAGCAGGATCCACCCTGAGATCGCCCATTCACTTCAGTTTCTTGATTCTTCCAGGTCTCTGAAACCATGCCAGGTTTCTCCTCCCTCATCATTCCTTCCTTTCCCCACACTCTTAACAGATAAGTTATCTGAAGATAATCAGGGCTCTGTACAAAGCTATCAATAACAAACACCTATCAAATTTACCAGTCTGCCTTAAAGTATAATACAGACAGCAGATTTAGTCACCCTGCATTTGGACATGTATCCAGCCAGATGTTGACCTTTTCAATAGCAGTGTAGACATAAAGTTATTTTGAAACAGAAACTCCAGATAGGAGAAGTACAGTAGAGCACCATTCTGCTGTTTTCAACTGGTTTTGTGGTGCACATCAACATGCACATTTAGCATTGCGGTTGATAAGGAGGTGGGAATAAATCTAGGCTCAGAGTTAGTCTTCTGTTCCCATTAGCTCATGTAAGCTTCATCTGCTGTTCATTTTCAATTAGTCTTTGTGTTGTGCAGTTATCTGTATTTTTATCATCTGGCTTTGTCTTAATGGTACAGACCATTAAAACAGAAAAGAAAGTTTTTATTGTCAGTTAAAAACAAGCACAATGGTTTTGGCCAAAAGTGCAAATATAGCTCTACTATCTGTTGTAGCTTCTCTAAGACATCCTTTCACAGTAGGAAAAGATTCATTTCAAGGACTATTGAACGCTGTAATGATTCACAGTGAAGGAGGTAAATGTTAAGTTGCCGAGGGGAAATACATACTAAGAATAATGCAATGTTCACCAAGGAGAAGAGAAAAAAAGCCCTTAACTTCATGCACTGGTAGTATGGTTTAAGGATAGTTGTTTACTGAATCATCCTTTATTTTTCTTTGGTGAAATTCAAAGCTTCTTACCATTGCCCTCGGAAAATTGCACACCTAATTCCCTACATGTGCCTCTGAACCTGCAGGTATTTTGGGGTTTGTTCTTTTTGTCTGTACCCATGAGCAGTAAAAATTAGGTACAGACATTAATCTGTTATTATCTAAAATGTCCTCTAGTTGTTCCACAACCAGTTGTGGTGCCAGACATACTGCATAAATAAATGAAAGTCTTGTAACTCACTCATTGAACAAACACTTCACTTGAGGAATGGACATATGTACTTATCTTTAGTAATATGCCATGCTTACCAATCTTTTTCTTCCTGTCCCTATTTTATGCATCTCATTCTTCCACCTGGCTTTGCATGCTCTGAACTGGCTTCTCTCATCCTAGCCCTGGATTTATTCCCAAAGTGTTCTGCTTCTGTAAAGTCTGTAAACCCTTCAAGGCTTCCCTCAAAAATGACATCTGTTGCATGATAGGAACAAAATTATTAGATCCTTCAAGGCCTGTGATTATTCCATTAACAGCCTACTTTTATTACCCAATTCCTCTATTTACTCTTTCTTGCCCTTGCTCTATAATGATCACTTAAGGGTTATCATAGCTTAAGCCCTAGTTGTATGGTGAGAACCACTCTTGTGTAAGATGCATAAGAGACTCATCTGCTTACACATTCAGGGCAAAGAAGTGCATTGCTAGATGCATTGGAGGATCTGTGCTATAGAGCAGAGAAACTGCTTTATTCCTAAATTATTTAGTAATTCTTTTTCTGCATCACTGTCATGCTACTTTTCTCAGGAGCCCAAGGGAAAGAGAGGGTTCAGCACACGTCTAAGCTGTGCCCGACATGAAATAAATGCGTGCTTGCTTTGTTGAGCTATGTAGATGTCTTTGGTATTTTAAAGGTTGGTCATGGGATGTAAATGTTTTTTGAATGGTTTAACTTTATTAGAAAGATGGAGGATAAAAATAATCAACACCACAGTATCTTCATTAGCGTATTCCTCAACTTCTCCTGTATTAAATTTTTCAGAGATGAGCAGCTTTTTTGGCTCACCCCAAGGGAACTCTTCTGCATTAATCCCTCACCGTCACTTCACCACAGGCCTTTTGTCACAAGGTTTTTGTCTGCGTAAGATGGCGTCTCAGTAGACAGGACCGAAAAGCCCTACATTCCTGTGACTCAAATGAGTGCAGCTTTTCAAGGGGTTCCATAAAGCTTTTGCATTACCTTACCTTCTGGTTTGGGGACCTCGAACCTTTTTGCACAGTCCATGTGGCAGGAGGAATAACAACCCTGTAGTGAGTCAGAAAAGACCAGCTGTAGCCACTGCCCTTAGGCAGAAGCTGTTGACTGCTGAGCTCTTCAGAAAAAAAAAATGTTGTGCCTCAACCACAGTTTTACAACCCGGGAGTACATGCCAGCATGCGTGTGGCCCAGCTACAGGCCTGGCCCTTTCCTTCAGATGATGTCCTGTGTGCTCAGCCTTTGCTCTGAACCCCTAGTCCTTTTCCTGGTACCTGGATGCATTTGTTGATTTAGTTGTGGTCATGCCTGCTTCCAAACCAAGGTCCAGTCCTAATATTTGTACTCCCAGATTCTGCACCGCACTGTTGTCTCAGGCATTAGCCTTAAGTCACTGGTGACTTCTGTTTGTCCTCACTGCAGCCATGGCCTAATGCAGGCTCACAGTCCTACTCTGACCAGGCCTTCCCTGAAGAATAGCCCTGACTGCCCTCACAGTGTGATTTCTGCTGACACCATATGTTTTCTTCTATCTGCTGTGAGGAGTGTCTGCAAGAGGCAAGGCTTTCTTGTGCACATAAATTGAGTTGCAGTTGATGCGGTATGAACTCAGTTTGTTGGAACTGGGAGATGGCAAGCTTTGGTGACATTAAATGGGATGTCAGAAAGCTGTAAACCCTAACTGTTGTCTGAAGATCACTTACTATAATCCTTACTGCTTCCTTACTATGTCTCTTCTGATGCTAAGAGGGAGGAGGAAGGGGAGGAACAGTAGCCTCCTTTTCTTTCCTTTTGTATGTATTTGTACATATTGTCTCTGTGCACTTGGGTACATTGCACTAAAAGGAGGAAAACAACTTACGGAGTTTTCTCTTCTGCTGTTTACTGGCATGGGATCACAACAAAATTCTTTCACAACTTGACATGGCACATACAGGCAAGGTGATTTTCTATCCTAAAAAGAAAAAGGTGCCTATTTCTGCTTTTAGCATTCTCTTTTGACTTGTTTTTCAGCAAATTTTTTTCATTTTCATCTTAAATTCAAAGCACAATCATTACATTTCAGTTAATTCTACTGCAAAGAAATAGAAAACGGTAACCAACACTACCTTTTCCAACCTCTGGCCTGTTCCATTGGTTTTCTCATCCCTAGCTAGCTCATACCCGTCAGTCAGATCTGCTGGTCATTTTGAAACTTATTTTCCTTCTGAGGCCACACCACACTGAAGCACTGCCAGCACCTAAACTCTTGTCACCAACTTCTCGCAGTCACAGCTTGCTTGCTTCGCATCCATATGGCCTTCTGTCTTGGCCTTTTGAGTCTGGAGAGCTTGCTCACCAGGTGGATTTCTGTAAGCCTTCCCAGCTCTCTTTTTAACTCACAGGCTTATAACATGTGGGAGTATTGTCTGAGTTGTCATAAATTTTGAGATTTAGTTGCAGATTGTCAAAAGCATGTTTTCAGCTGAACAAATCAAATGAAGCAAAAAAGCTTCTTTCTGCCTTTATTCTTATTACACTTTCCAGTAGGATGAAAGATTAAAGAATGCATAGTCCAGATTTGAAAAGAATTTCTAATTTATGTTCTTTCTCCATAAGATACAGGGCTTAATCCTCTCTTTAGAGCTTTTTTTTTTTTTTTTTTTAACTAAACAAACAGGACCTAATTGAAAAAAGCTGAGGGTGCTAAGCAGCCAAGAATGGAAAACATCTACTGAGCTGGGAATTGCATTTTGAGTGTTGCTGGAAATTTGCATATGGTTTACTTGTGGGGTAAGAAAGTACCATCCTCTTGCTGTTTGCTGTTGTGGTGGACTCCCACTGATTATAGTGCAAGCACTTTTGTGTTGTTTTCCACAAGTGTTCTTTTTGGCAATCCATGTCTCTTAAACTGTGAGGTGAACATTCTCCTGTGCTTTGCCATGAAAGGAAAGCTGTGTAAGTAGCTCTGCTCAGAACACGGGAAGGCTAGAATTTTAAATACTGAGTTGTATTATTGATTTTCCCTTTAACAGGGGACAAATGGGGAAGAAGAGGTAAGGCTACACTGCTAAACAGTTCAAAATGCATTTCACTTTAAACTTTTGGTTGCTTAGTTTAATTTACTTATTACGGATAAGAGTGCAGTGGCAAGATCCTGGTATGATTTTTAGACTAAATCAGCAGAATCCTACTGTTAGTGCCCTAAAAGGTGCTGCAGAGCTGTTCAGCCAGCAATATTATGAGTTGAGGCACTATAATTATCATGGATTGTGGCCTAAGGATTAAGAAACTAATTATACATTCCTTGCATATCCAAAATTCCCACTGACTTCAGTGGAAGTGGTCCATATTCAAGGAATGCAGAGTATGGGACCTGGTTATTAGGACAGAACTGTTATAGTACGGGCTAGCAGTAATACAGCCACGTTAAGGTTGTTTAAGAATTCACATTTGCTCTATTTTCATTTGCTTACATTTTGCTGAATAGTAACTTTGGGGGAGTTTTCTTTTCCATATTTTTTCAGTAGCCATACAGATACTAATCTGAACACTTTTTAATAAAGCATCAAATAATCTGATTTGAAACTAGTGTGTTTATTTCTCATTTTTTCTTTGGAGGAAAACTGTTTGGCAAGGGATATCCCACTTGGTGTCTATAAGAATTGTTGTTGCTGTTTCTGAGCTAGTATTTTTGATTAATGTTTTATTTCTTGGTAAATGTAGCTAAGGGCTAGCAAAAGCAATAAATGGATTCATGTCAAAATCATCAAATTGCCTCAGCTGAATTACAAAGAAAGCAATGGGAAAAGTCTAAACATAATTTTCACACTTTCAGTATAAAACTTCAATTTTTATTTTGCAATAGCATATTTCTTTTGAAAATTGCCAAATTTTAACTGAGTAGTTTTTAAAAGTTCTGAAATTCATAAAATGAACATATTAATGTTATGGGGTTTTTATTTCTAGTTACGTAGTTTGGGGGTATGAGGGTTGGATTTTAAATACCACAGAGTGTATTCTGGATGCCTTAGACCATTCTTGTGAATGTGATACAACTGTGAACCCAAATTAACCATCTGAAGTGTTAGAAAGTGCTGAATATTTACTGATGAATATGGCCATGAGTATAACTTCCGTATGCTTTACATGCTTCCAAAGAGTTAGAAATATCACAAGGTGATATACCCTTGTTTGCTCTTTATGTAAAATTGTCAGGATTAAAATTTCCTATGAAAAATCACTGAGATGGCATTATCGTGGGAGAGAGTGAGTATTATGAAATGGAGGGAGAAAAAAGTAGTGTTTGTCATGTCTGTTAACCAAACAGATGGAAATTCAAAGTTAATAGTACAATTAGAGGATAGCAAAGTAATCCTTATAGCTTAGTATCCAAGTGTAGCGGATGCACAGATTATGTTTCAAAAAACTTCTACTAAAAGGCAGTGCAAGGAATAAAACTTTGGAATAGTTTATTGAAAAGGAGATTTATCTTGAGACCACAACCCCTATAATGTTTTGGTCACCACTGCACATGTATTATAAAATATTATTACTAGCAGAGGTAAGACTGCTCAGCTTAATTATATATATTCACTCCCACTATATGACCATATCCATTCCACTATATGTTTAGCCTCAGGTTCTTTGTGTAGTACAAGAGTAACATTTTCCCTCTTTTTTCACATAAACTTTGGAGGGATTCATTGATATAATAATATCCAAAATGTTATTTAAAAGGAAAATGCTAAGTACATTGGAAAAATAAACTATACATTTCATTTAATTAGACACCTGAAGTTCCTATGCTACAGTTGGTTACTTGCCATTCTCAATTTTGAAAGAATACTTCTGACAATACAGGTGTAATTTCTTCTGGTTTATGATTCAGCAATCCATCTTTTGGGAAAAAAAAATCATGTGTGTGAACAGATTGTTTTAAAGGGAAGCTCTTTCGTCCAGTCCCCTCCTTTTAACTGTGCAAAAATACTATCTTCTATGAAATTAAATGTTACAACTGCATAGGGATAGATTTATATGACCTTCTATGATCAGGTGACCCACCTAGTGGATGAGGGAAAGGCTGTGAATGTTGTCTACCTGGACTTTAGTAAGGTCTTTGACACTGTCTCTCACAGCATAGTCCTTGAGAAGTTGCAGGCTTATGCCTTAGACAGGTGTACTCTTCACTGAGTAAAAACTGGCTGGCTGGATGAGCCCAAAGGGTTGTGGTGAATGGAGTTAAATCCAGTTGGCAGTGGGTCACAAGTGGTGTTCCCTGGGGCTCAGTATTGGGGCCAGTTCTGTTTAATATCTTTATCAATGATCTGGACGGGGTGATCGAGTGCACCATCAGTAAGTTCACAGACGACACCAAGTTGGGAGGCAGGGTGGATCTGCTGGAGGGTAGGAAGGCTTTACAGAGAGATCTGGATAGGCTGGATCAATGGGCCAAGGCCAATGTGTGAGGTTCAACAAGACCAAGTGCTGGGTCCTGCACTTGGGTCACAGCAACCCCATGCAGCGCTACAGGCTTGGGGAAGAGTGGCTGGAAAGC
>JAVJGG010000074.1:52362329-52449691 GCA_035590195.1 Aviceda cuculoides
GGATAGGATAGGATAGGATAGGATAGGATAGGATAGGATAGGATAGGATAGGATAGGATAGGATAGGATAGGATAGGATGGAATAGAAGAGAGTGGAATATTCCAATTTCCATGTATAGATATTTCTATTCTATTTCTATATATAGAAAATAGAATAAATCATGAATAATCTGAATTTGAACACAGAGTTTGGTGAGGAAAAACCCTCTAGACTCATGTTTCTTTCCCATTTGCGCTATGGTTTCAGAGGTTCCCTGATCTTTTATGCCTTTTTTTCCCCTAGTATAATAGAGAACAAAATTTAGACCTTTGTGAAATTCACAAATAACAAAATGCTCTAAAACAGAATCTTCCCAGTGAGAATGTGCGTTACACTCCCTCATCTCCATGTTTGAAAGCTTATGGTCTCAATTTATAATATATCTCTGGCATGAGATCCTATAGAGATCTGAACTACAGAAATTAGATGTAGCTACATGTTTGAATTTGTATTGGAGGGGAAGATAGTGTTCCTGCATGTATTTTTTAGAATATCTGCAAGGAAGTAACTGGATTTTTACTTGACAAAAGATTATTTAGTTCTTGCAAGTTTACTAGAAGGAAGAAGTATTCAAATCTAGATGACTTCTCTGGGGTTTAGCAATAATAGTAGCTGCTTTAACAGTGAACAGTTTTATAACTGTGTCAACTTTTAGTAGAGAATCTGCATGAATACAGATGGTGACCTTGGTTACAAGAGGATCAAAGACAACCTTTTAGAAAAGCCAAGGAAGAAGAGAAGGAAAGGATTAAAATCAGAAAAAATCAGGAGCACCGTTTTCCAAAAGGAAGCAATGAAAGAATTCCCAAATTGTTCGTTCTTGCTCTAATGGTTTCTGTACCATATGGTTTTTGAATCAGTAGCAGCTGATGTGTTCAGTAACAGTTTCTTTTGAAGGGACTTGTCATAATATTTACCTTCTCTACAGCAACAGAAATAGCTTCCAAGGCTGAAATGGCCATGCTTACTAAAACTAATGAAAACAAGAGACATTTCCATAGTGAGTGAATCTCTTCACACCATTATTTCAGGGGATAAACAACTTTCAATGTACTGTGCTTCATTTCAGCTGGGGTATTTGTGTCTTTAGGCATGGTGTTACCTAGAAAGTAAGAATATACGCTGTGGTGCAGATCTCTAGAATGTGAGAACTATGAAGATCTCCAGAGCATTGAAATAAAAAAGATAAATGAGCATGCTATATTTATCAAGAGCCATAAATAAAAAGAGCCATCTGTAAAGAGAGCTCTCACAATAAGAGTACTGTGGGTGGGGACAGTTCCTTACCTGTTTTCCTCTTCCATCTTTACTGTGACTTGGTGGCATCCTTAATCCACTGCTCCTGTTTGTCCTGTCAGAGCCGACACCAGAGTGTTCTCTATGAATAGTGATCTCCTTGGAAAGGAGACTAAAATTAAATTTTATTGATGAATTCAAGTAATCTGTCTACATATGGAAATACTCAGCCAAGTGTGTACAGTGTGACTGATAAAGTGAGATTTTGTTCAAAGAGAATGCAAAAGACTAGCCTCTCTTGTGTGTCTGTCTGAAAAAGTAGCCCAATTCAATTTTTCATATGTTAACCAATATGTAACTTTTTGCTCTGCATTAATATCTGCTTTTTTTTCCATTGATTTCATTGCATTTTTCAGTTATAGCAGCAATGTGTAGCTCTTCTTACTTAAAATATACACCAAGAGATGGATGTATTGGAAAACTGAAATCAGATTAAGATATAGTTTATTAATCTTGTTCTATCCACATACACACAGAAAAAGCATTATATGCTTCTTAGTGAAAGGCTCTTAAAATACAAGCCTTATAGCTATAAGCACTGACTAGTCCCATAAGTCTTACATCTGACTCATAATATGAGCTTTCTTGTACATCTATTGAGTGTAATAAGCCTTTTTGCTTGAAGTAGGAAGTACAAAGAAGATAAATAACAATTTACTTCAGGCCTTGTCATGGTCTGTAATTATCTTTTGTTTGCATTTATACTTATGCAATGCTGGATAGTAAAATTTTAATGGAATCTATCAGAAATACCTGAAGTGCGGATATTGCAGTGGAGGGGACCTTCTTTTTTTGAGAGGAAAAAAAGAGAGTAATTACTTATTGACTTCAATAAGCTTTGGACCAAATTGTCATTGAATGGTTGGGCAAACAAGCATCTACTATAATCATATGCAACACATAAACATAGTCCGTTGTCATTTACTGGAGCAAAGAATTCCAAGACATTGTATCATTTCGTAAGCTCAACTATAAAAGCAGAAAATAAATCCCAGCCTTTGCATAGCTTTGAGGAAAATATAGCCTTATATAAGCACAATGCATTCACCAAAGCATTCAGTCACCGTGTCACAAAATGTATTCTGTTCAGATAGAAATGATTGCACTGTAATGAAGTCTGGTATGAATGCTACATTTTCCCCCATTTAAACACTTTTAGGGTTAAAAGCACAGCACTTACTTTACATGAAATGAACCTGGACTTTTAAATCTTAGCTATGGTACTCCTTGTTGGTGAGCTCCTGATGTCAGAAGTTTGAATGATGTCTGACACTAATTATGTGCCGTTCACAAGATTGCCAGGCAGGAGAGTCTGGGGGAATAAAAACCTATTTAAAGGTTTTCATATGATGTCTTACTCTCAGTTTTTTGAAAGCCCTTATGTCTCTTGTTTGAAAGCCATATAAAGAACAGCTTTTATATCTGTTCATGTAATAAGTTCAAAGCTGAGGTAAGATGCTTTGTCCTTGTCACACCACCGGCCTTGGTGCTAACACAGAAGAACCTGCCTGGTCAGGATATCAGAGCATTCAAAATTAATTGAGAGATAGACATAAAACATTGTTAAATAATTAATTTGCCCTTTATCTGGTAATAAATCTTTTTAAAATGCTACATGACTATCAAACAACTCAAAGATTTGGTTTGGGGCCTTATGGATATGCTACTCTGGATTTATTTTTTCCTTTACAGTTTTTAGGGATACCATTCTCTCCATTTGCGTGTATGCATTCACATATGACAGCATCCCCTAAAATTCAGAAATGGCTTATATTTTCGTTCAGATAACTTTCTCCAAAGTCTAGGATTTAAAACTTTTATTTGTCATGCTTATGGTCAGCATATAAATATTACTAAAGTAAGCAAGTCAAGCAGCTTGTCAAAGAAATTTCAGACAGTAACTTTGTGTTGTGAATGGGATCAGGTCGGTGCCCAGACAGTACATTTGCATGAGGCAGAGGCAACATTTTACACTGTCTTCAAGCAGGCAGACTCATAGCAGTTTGGATCTTTCAGCACAAGTTTTATCAAGTTACCTTGCTCTGCTTCCAAAGACTCAGAACGCTACATGAAACATCTTGGTGTCCTTCTTTCCCTTTGCAGAGTCCCACTTGTCTTGTTTTCTTCTCCCATCTCCATCAGCTCTCTGAGGGAGCATGTGTTATAAAGCTGTTATTTCTACAGTCTGGGATGGAAGAAGGAAAAAGTTGAAAAATAGTACTATGTTTATGTATTGATATTTGACTGAAAAAAGTTTAAATAAAATTGTAAATGATAAGCACAAAATATTTAAAAATAGCCTAAGATTATTTATTAATACCTTATTAATGAATAGATCTTAAATGTAATTCAAATAACGAATCATAGGCAGATAATGCTGTTTCCAAAGGAGGTCTTGCACTGAATTTTGCCCCAGTGCTGTTGGGGATCAATGTGGAATAGAATATGAAATACTGCTGGTGAAATGCCTGTGGTTCTCTTTTTGAAAAAGGCAGTATACACTATAATTGGATTTCTCCAAGGCTTTTCGTGTTTGAAGTACATGACATTGTTGAACCTTATGTGGAGGGAGATCTCTACAACTACCTGAAAGGAGGCTGTAGTGAGGTGGGTGTCAGTCTCTTCTCCCAAGTAACAAGTGACAGGACAAGAGGAAATGGCCATAAGTTGCACTAGGGGAGGTTTAGATTGGATATTAGGAAAAATTTCTTCACCAAAAGGGTTGTCAAGCCTTGGAACAGGCTGTCCAGGGAAGTGGTTGAGCCACCATCCCTGGAGGTATTTGGAAGATGTGTAGATGTGATGCTTAGGGACATGGTTTAGTGGTGAACTTGGCAGTGTTAGGTTCACAGTTGGACTTGGTGATCTTAAGTGTCTTTTCCAACCTGAATGATTCTATGATTTTAGGGTTTTTTGTATTAAATTCCATTAGTAGGGCACGTATTAGATAAAGAGTGCTTCACTTGTTCTCAAAATAGTGGTGCTACATAGGTAAACTTTGTACATTTAACAGGGACTAGTAGAGCTACAAATCCTGAGAATATCACATTGTTAGAGATGATCTGATTGACTTTGCTGAATTACTGCATTATAAAAAGGTGCACTGTAAAACAGCCAAATGCAAAGCAATACAAGCAGGCATGAAGACATATAGTTTATATTTACAAGATGAGAAATTCTGCCTAGCAAAAAGTGAGTCTGAGTGGGAATTTAATATTATCAACCATAATGAAAACCCTCTGTAAAATGCTGTGACATAAACAAGGCTAACACAATCCTTGAATGAGTGAAAAAGAGAGTTTGTTTCAGAAAATTGACGTTACCTGAATGCCTAGCACTGGTAAGCCTGCTACTGAAATATTGATCCTGTATTTTGTGTCCCAGGTGAATGTAGAAGTAGTCAGAAGGGGACCACAGAAATTATCAATGGAAAACCAAACCGTATTTTGTGAAGAGTTTTTAGAGTATGCATCTCTGTGGTCATGTGCAATCAGTCATGGATTAATGTGGGTTAATTGTGGGTTAGCTGGCAAAGGAAGAGCTATGTCTGATCTGAACTGTACATCTGTGAAACTGCTAGTTTTCCTGCCTGTGCAGATGTAGTGGGGAAGGCCCGGACCTACACCGTCGTGATGCCATGTGTCCTTGGACCAGAAGGAGCATCCATTGTGCTTAATGAAGAAGAGGCAGGGAAGGTAGAGATGTTGATCATTTCAATACTTTTTCGTGGAAAGCATATTTGCTAGGGTGAAGCTTCTTATCTTGCTGACCTTGTAAAATCAGGGAATTTCTCCCCTCTGATATTTATCTTAGTTTCTCAGTGCACTTTTTTCTTCTCTTTTTGTGTCATCAAAGGTTCACCATGGCTGAACAGGCTACTAAGCCAAATGAAGTGGTATTCTGCAATTGTGTAGGAATATATTTGAAGCATCTAGTTAGTACATCATGGGTGTGTACATAGGGTTAGGCTGATTTCCTTCAAGTCAGTTTAGCAGAGATTTGGACAGTTCTTCACCTTTCCACCAGCATAAGTCACAGCTAACTTTCTGAGATCATTTGGGTGTATCTCATCCAATCATTTCCCTATATCACAGCCTTTTGGGGGCCTCTCAGTCTCTTCTACTTCTTGTCTGAGGCATGTATTCTGTTTTACTGAAGAACAAAATGTGTTCTGTCACTGAACTATCTAGGTTTTTTATTGAGTCTTTGGACACTGGCTAGCTCTTGATACACAGAAAGCCACCTGTTGCAATTTAATGGTTACAGGAAAGTCGATGTTTAGCAAAGTAAAATTTAAAAATAAAGAACACCCATTTCCCCGTAACCTTAGAGTGATGAGTTTGGGAACATGTAATGAAGCATATTCATTATAATATCCCATTAAATATTTCCCCACACATGGCAACAGACGAGGGAAATGCTTATCCTTCACACTGAAAAAATAAAAGATTATCCTTCCCCAAATGCAGTGATGCTGAAAAATATTTGAGGAACACCGTGTATAACTGATTCAAATAAAAAAAGATACTAAAAGCCTAAATGTGAGAGTATCAGAATAGGACAGTAACATTATGTTGTATATTGTATGAAACATTACTGTAAAATCAAATACTGCTCAGGTGTCAATATTTCTAAGAATATTCAATTTTATTTGTTTGGGTTTTAGAATAAATTTCAAAGCAGGTCTGAGGAAGCATTGTTTATAGTGAGAAAGCAAACAATTTTTATGTGTATAAATTATTTGGAGAAAGTTAAGTGACTCGATAACAGAAGATATCTAGAATCAGAAGTTATCTTTTACATTATTTATCACATTAGTATAGCAGAAAAAGACAAAAGAAAACACACTGTTTGGATGCTAAAGCAAAACAAATTCAGATAGGAAGAAGTGAAGATTTTTAATACCAGATAATATTAGGGGATAGTCTGATTAAGAGGAAGCTGAGCTGTCATTGACTGTTAAAATCAAGACTAGATACTTTTCTGTGAATCAGATCTCAGACAGCTGTTTGCCAGAGCAAGGTCTTCAGTCTTTATTACACTGGTGATCAACTGAGATAATCAGAGCAGTTCCTTCTACAGTGAAAACTGACTTATTTCTTAAACACTTGGCCTCTGGATATCTACTACTAACATTAAAGTATTCACACAGGTATTACCATGCTGTTCATACAGTGTAAGTGTCTCAACATATTTCATCATGAAGGTTGCTGTCTAATTCCAGACAGGGCTAAGAAGTGCCTGGTGCATCCAGCAGTGCTTTACTTGCTGCACAGATCGTTTTATATAGATCTATGTAATTATATTGTAATTTTACAGGATGGTTGCCTGGTACACTGAACACTGTCTCTGTGTATACAAACATGAACAGCATACTTATGGGAACATGAGTGTTTTAAAGTCGTAGCACTGCTTTTTTTATTCACGTGCTTTACCTTTCACTGTAAATACCTTGTTTCTTACTTTTGAGAGTTATCCTTAAAAAAAGATAAGGTAAACATGGATATGGACACTCCAAGGAATATGTTTTAAAAAGAACTCCCAAGTTTAGGAAGTACAGAGAGAAAATTTCCTTTATGAGCTACTTAACTGTTTCAATTTGCACGCAACAGTAAAAATAAATGTTCAGTAACTATGATTTCTGTATTGCAGTTTAGGAAAACATTACACAATTAATTCCACATAATACTTCCAAAAATATGGTTTAATCAGGAGTATGTTTATGAGTGTTAAACAGCTTCAGAATGCCAAATGCATGCCATGTACTTAAGTGAGTAATTGTAATAAAGGTGTTACATCCTCCTTTTCTACCACAGTTAATAACTTAGAAACTATGAATTGTTCCATTTCAAAATACAACTACCATCTACCTGATTTTTCCCCCCCATAGGTAGTTGTGTTTTCTCTAGAATAATTCACTGAAATCTGGTTATCAGGAAAGAATGTATGTTCTGTATTGTTGGAAATAATATAATTTCATTCCTTTTACCTTACACATGAAAGATTCCCAAGGCTTCACAATATCTAGTTTTCAGAGTAAGCATTCATTAACTGTTGTGTAAAGATGGTCTTTCTAATAATACAGGCTTGTAGTTTTTGTGTTTGCAGGAACAACCTTTTCTGCAATACACAACTATATATAGACTTGAGAATATGACACACAGAAATTTAGGGCTGTGTAGGGGAGAGAGAACTTCAGACTCTCTTCTCTGCTTCCAAGTTATGATCAGCAATGCAGGAGTCATCAGAAATCACAGTTCTTAAATTTGTAAGATGACATTCCCCAGTTCTGCTCAGTTAAAGATTTTTGCCTCGTTAAATTCAGCAGTAATTTTACAATCATATAAACAACTATTTACACATATTTAATTTTGTTTGCTTGCTTGAAGAGTCAAAGTTTAATAACTTATGAAATAAACAAAACAGAGGGCCTGCTCTTAGAACTTTTTCACTGGGCTGAGTTTTACCCTATGAAATTGCAGGTTGCTTGAGATACTACCATTTATTTCATACCTATGTACAGCTTAGTTACTGTCATTACAATGGGTGGTTATTCTTTTATGAATTGAATACGAAATAATAACTTGTCCACATAAGATGGGCTAATCAGTAGGTTTCTTTGTTATTTTAACATAGCTGCTCTTGAATTATTTTGCTTTTCAAAGGTCATTTGTTATATCAGTCTTTTAGCTCTTAAGTTTTTTATGCTTTCTCCACTCTTCACTTTTTCCTTAAAAAAGTGTGGTATTTTTAGCCAGGCAATTGTAAGAGATATCTGTGTAATGTATTTTTTTTTTATTTATCCTGGAATATGTTCTAATAATGGCTCACTGAAAGTAAAAATATTTTTAGACTTGCAACAATATTTTGCTTGCATACTAAACCTTCATAAACATAAAGGCAATACTATATTTACAAGCATAAAATAGTGTTTAGCAATCAAAATTGGATAATCTGAAAAGCACTGTAGGTTTGCTTTGCATAAAGGGATAGGATATAAGTAAAAAGCTTCATGGGTGGAGAAATTTTCTGAAACTGATATGCGTGAAAGATAAAATTGCAGTTACGTTACAGTGGGGGGTGGTTCGTCTCCTTTCTTCAGCTTTAATTTCTTAAGCTTAATTTTAATATTGCTGCTTTACAGGTAATATATGTTTTCTCCTATATGCTTTGTTTTCCTGGGCAACATTCAGTCTATATTTCTTTCTGTTGCTAAAACTAAACAAAAGCTGTTAGGGAGTGCTGTACAGAAATTCAACCTTCCCAGTTTGTTTGGGGAGACTGAAACTTTTTTTCCCCTGTATTTTCTCCCTGCACTTTATTCTTCAAAGTTGTAACTCTTTCTTGCTTTAATCCAAAAAAATGAAGTGCCTAGAATTAAGTGATGAAAATTTTATAACCTGTTTTTCTCTTTTTTGAGGGTCTTACAGATTTCTAAGAAATGCATACTAATTATTATCAGAATTATGCCAGTGTTTTCCTACTGTGCTTTTGTAAACATACCTCCACTGAATAATATATTATAAAATTTATTTGTGTTATTCTAACATCAGTGAAAAATGGCACGTTTCTTTTCAAGTGAATAAAATGGATAGGGAGAGGAACAGTGGAAAATTCTGTGTTATCATTAGAAATGATTGACACCTCTGTTAATGCATTATTATTATTTTCGTAAGAAGTCTATACTTCTAACTAATATTCATAAATATTCAAGTCTGATTGAAATCAAATGTACGTTAAAATGCTGGTGTCAGATAGAACTGATGTCTTTTAGTTTCCCTTCGGATAAAGTATGCTATGGGAACATGATAGATGAAGACCTGGTTTTCTGCTGATACACTCATAGGTTTCTCTGCACATGCAGTATTTGATTACGTGTAGAAATACTGTGCCACATGATTAGTGGTTACCTGTAGGGATTAAATACTGTTTTGATGGGCTCCCATTACTTTTAGTGCCTCATACATTTACTCACGGCAGAAAGGTAAAGAAATATTTCAAAAATCATTTTACTTCTTACATCACCATCAGCAAGGCAGAGCAGACTGAAATTTCCCTGCATGATTTTGTTGTTGCTCTGTAGGTTGGGTTGGTAGGTTGGGAGATGCCCGGGTTCAGTTCAGTTGCTAATATCCAAACAACCCCAGAGCTGAGATAAGGGCAGCTACCACAGGACTTGGGAACCCTACAGTGACCATTTTGCTTTCTGTGTGCTATTGGGAGAATCAGCTGGGGCTGTGTTTCCCAGGTAGGCTGAGTGGTGCTGCACTCTGAGCTGACCTGTCTCTTGGGGTCTCAGTGTCCCATCTGTAAAATGGGAGTGGGACATAGTTTCCTGATTCAGCCGTGTGCAGGGAGGATAAATACATTCTTATGGTCTAAATGGTTCAAACCCTGCAGCAGCACCCACACTGAGAAGTTAGGCTTTCCTCAGCTCTGGAGAGGCATCCAGCCATAGCAGGCTGGAGGTCTCTGCAAGTCCTACTACCCTCTTGCTCGGTGTTTGCTGTTGCAGTTTGCTGTGTGTACTTTCCTTTCAAATAATTTCTTTCTCTTTTCTAGTTTGAGGGTTGCAAGAAAGCCTTTTCCAGACTAGAAAATCTCAAGATTCACTTAAGGAGCCATACAGGTGAAAAGCCGTACCTGTGTCAGCACCCTGGCTGCCAGAAAGCATTCAGCAACTCCAGCGACCGTGCCAAGCACCAGAGGACACACTTGGACACTGTAAGGAAGCTGAAGTCCCATTGCAGTCCCCTGTACATTAGGCCATGTGCTCCTTTCCTCCAGTTTGGTGGCAGCAGATACCCCAAAACCTTAGAGATAGGAGCATCTGATGAGAAGTGTCTGATGAGGCTGTTTAAGCTGTGTCAGAAGTGACCCGGTAATGTAAGCATGGATGAAGATGGGCCAAACTAGTTGGTAAAAAGGCCACAGCTCCATTGGCTTTGCTGCAGGTAGAGGCAGTAACTTACTCCCATTTAGGTGATCTTTAGTGAAGCTGAAGTTACTATGCAAAGACACAGAAGCCACCTGCGATAATAATTGCTGTTCTCTGACAAAAACTCTGTTAAACTTAAGGCTGGGGCATGTAGCAGAAAGTTTAGAGAGGAAGAATAATTTTGTAAATCTAAAAATTTTCATGCCTATAAATTGTTGCTTGTGAATCTGAGTCACAGCTGAGATTTGTTTAAAAACTTTTGTTTCATAACAAAAGATCATGTTTCATCAGAGACATGCAGTTTCCAAAGGGCAGAAGTTCAGAAAGAAAACGAGAACAATGCCATTTGAATTAAACGGCTGTCACAAAACTTAA
Source organism: Aviceda cuculoides (assembly GCA_035590195.1). Taxonomy (NCBI): domain Eukaryota; kingdom Metazoa; phylum Chordata; class Aves; order Accipitriformes; family Accipitridae; genus Aviceda; species Aviceda cuculoides. The sequence continues at coordinate 52,372,979 of JAVJGG010000074.1, forward strand.
ATTATCCATTTCAAATAGTTGATAGTATGGCTGGTTAAGTTAATAATTTGTACAAGGTATTTTCAGAAATGCTTTGTGAAATGTAAATGGCTAAATTGCAAAATAGCTAATTTCAGCTAGTTGGACCTAATGTTCATTTAATAGTCTGTATTGCAGACCTACAAGTCATCAGGGAAGACAGACAGGTTAGTCAGAAGGAGATGTTTATAGAGATACGTATTTATTCAGTAAGTTAGATTTATTGGGTTTTCTTTTAAGAAAACTATAAAGGTATTATAGGACTGCTATCTTTCTAAAACAACATGTGTTATTGGAAAATGTTAGCTAGAGGAGTTTGTCTTGTACTTCACATTAAGATGTGTATTTTTTTGTTTACGATTTTTTAAACTTCGGTAGTATTCAATGCTCGCTTTGGTTTTTGCTTGCTCTCTTTGTAATGTAGTAACTAACACTTTTTCGTGTTCTCTTTTTCTGAAGCAGATTCTTCTATAATCCTAAACAGTCTATTTGGGCCTTTACTGCAGTTTCTTTACCTGATTCACTAAAGAATGTAATTTCTGATTAACTCAAAGATTGCTCTGAGGGTGGAAGAATTGTGAGTATAACTAACAATATTCATTGTACTGATTACAAAAAAAAAGGTAACAATGAAAGGTGCCATAATGAAAGCTTTCCTTTGGTTAGCCTTCCTTATAATCCTTACTTTTCTCCTTTCCCTTTCTAATAAATTACCAAGCATTCTGCCTGTAATAATGTACACCATCTGTGTTATGTTGTAATGTGGTTTGTAGCATCTCAAGGCTCAAAAGGGATTCTCCTGAGTTAAAATAATCTGTGATATAACAGCTGCTTTATTCTTTTTCTTTTTGACTTAGAAACCTTATGCATGTCAGATTCAAGGATGTACTAAACGATACACAGATCCAAGTTCCCTGAGAAAGCATGTGAAAGCCCATTCTTCCAAAGACCAAAAAGTCAGGAAAAAGGTAAATTTTCTACGGTGTCGACTGGTGTAAAGCTTATATGGAGAAGTTAGTGTACTGATATTAGATGTTTCAATGCACCTTCAAGTACCTGTGCCAGTTTCAGACTGTTGATTAGAAAAACTGTTAATGAGAAATAACAGGTATAGTTCTTATGTAAATAATTTCATCTTTGACTTAATTAGGCTGCCTGCTTCAATGCTTTTTATTTTTTGATGTGATGATTAATCACTAAAGATACATTATGAGCCAAATAAAAAATAATTTTTGAAAACAGAAATTTTTGGTTTTAAAGTTCTGCAACTTGGCAAATACGTAGTAATACAAAATCCAGTTTACATGGCCAGTCTCAGATGGGAGGATGGATTTTGAGGGCAGATGGACAGTATGTGATATTAAGCTCTAAATTATATTTCCATATGCCAGACACTTCCAAATACCAAGACATTTCATAACACCGGTTCCCTGTGGATGTCAAGTCCATGACTGAACAGTTGTTTGTATGTGTAAGCACATCTTTGAAGAGCTGAGTTGCAACCTCAGGGAATGATTTATTTTTTTCTGAACATTTTTCAACATATCTCCTATTAATCACTGGCACTATTTCATTAGATGTTTAGATCATTGAGGATAAAAGTCTAAGCTTTCATTTTAAAGGAAACTGGTCCTGATAAAAGGGGAACATGCGTGAATTGGTGTAGGGATAGATAAACCTTTGAGATGTCAGCCCCATGTAAAACAAGTTATAGTTTAGAAGTTTTAAAATTAAATGCACAGCCATTCATAGAAAGTAGCAAAAAAGTTGCTTCATACAGCATTGGGAGCACTAAGTGGCAGTCTTTAAAGCTGCAGTATACAAGTTTGGAGAGGAATTTTTGATTCAATACTTTGTTGAAGCAGGACATGACAGGAGAGACCTGCATGTCAGCCTGCATGAGGAATTTCCTTTAAACTTATGAGTGCCCCCTCCTGTATCAGAGACAAAGTAACTGAGCGTTCATTTTCGCCTTAATAAGTAGTGCTTTGGCTCCCTTGCTTGTATGCACGCTGCCCACAGGCAGGACTGCCAAAAGAGGTCTGCGAGCCCTGTACCGCCTATCCCAGGCGGGCAGCTCAGCTATCCAGAGACTGTCTTTTACAAACATGTGAAGTAAATCCTAACCAAGACGTTGCATTCTGAGAAACTTTTATGGTGCCTCAACTAAAACTGGCATAATGGACCTGAATACAGGTATTAAACTGCACTGTAACATTACTGTCATTGAAAGTGAAATAAAGTGTTATCTCCTCTCTCTCATTTTGTCAGATTGCAATACTATGTGGGGTTTTCCTCCCTGCATTTCATTCACTATTTGATTTTGCTCATTTTCTATTCCTTCTTTGTGCCAAACAGTTTAAACCTGGCCCTTTTTACTCCTCACTTGACCCTCTGTGGGCATATTCTAGACTTAAAATTGCTTATTTTTTCATCCCTGTTCGATAAGGATTTATTTATGCTTATTAGTCACCTGAGGTATGTTGATATATAGAAGGGGAAATAAGCCAAACCTCCACAAAAAGAAAAGAAAAATTGCGGCATCTATCAAGCAAGATACTTAAAGCATGGATAAAGTTTGCGATGTATAATGTTTATAATGTACAGCATAGTTACTGGACCTTTGAGAACTTATAATTGCTAACTAACATCATGCTTTGGCATTTGAAATATTTCCTGGCAATAATAATAATAAAAAGTAAGAAACAATAAACCTTTTAATGCAGAATTAAGGTTATTTATGGCTTTAATTAAAAATGAAAATTGGCTTAATGTCAAAAAAGTCTTTAAAAAAATGTGAATTCATCAAAAATAACCATAAAAATTCCAAGGTGGTAAAGGCACAGTGGAGTAATACTTCCAGCCCTGGGGATCTATTCTGTTGAAAAGAATGAAACCCTGTGCTGTCACACCCCGTTAGTCATGGATTCATTTAATATATCGTGCCTGACTGCTTTTAATCCTCCTTTTAACCTCCCCCTACACACCGAGTGACATTATTGTGGTGTCTTAAGTTGCTGGCTCTCCAAGACTGTACCTGCAAATGTATCTTTGATGTTGCATAGACTTAAAATTGCAGGATGAAGTATATTTGTAACAGCAGAATCAGCTACTTGCTGTGCTAAAAATTGCATTGAGTCTTCAGCCCAGATTTTCTAGATCTGTTTTCAAAGCTTTGACCCTAACCTTGTCCCTCTAAGATGGGTCCAGATTATTCAATGTGGTATAGATAAATTTCCATCTCTGAATTATTTTAAGCAACCTTTGTTGATGCATGTTTATGGCTTACCCTGTAAGGCAAAAGTGCATTTTCTGCAAATCTTGTAAGGCAGCCACTGTTCTCCTCCCAACGTCAGCCATCCACCAAATACATTTAACTGGGAATCTCTCCAGGTAATGGGATGAAATCCTATCGAACAAGAGGATCCCAACGCAAACACATTTAATGCAAGCAATTTAGTGGATAGTACGATAAACTTTCATTTTTTTTTCAAAGGAAAGCAGAAGAGTAAAGAGAGCCATGCCTGCTTTAATCACCTTTGTGTAATTTGTAAAATTCTTCATAAACATGAGGGCAAACATGTACACAAATACCATGCAAACACCTGGGAACAGGTGCTGAAAATGTCTAGCAAAACATTTTAGGTATAATCTGTATGCATCATAATATACAGTCTGTACTTTTTAAATGTTTTGGTGGATTAAAAAGCAGGGCTTTCTATCTTACTTTAAAAAGTAAAAATGGCTGACTGTGCCTGGGTTTCATCTTCCCTTGGGGAAGATGGATGGAGCTCCTTCTAAGCAGCGAAGTCAGTGATAGAAAACTAGGCAGCACCCAAAATGAGAGCATAAAGTCATGCTAAGAGGAATGCTAAGGCACAACATGCCCCTGGACTACAATTACTTTTAAAACCTGCCCTCTTCTGAGTCATCTCCTCTTTTCAACTTTGAAAGGACAACAAACTTAAAAGATTTTTTTGCAAGTTGAACAGTTACCATGTGGTGCTTATTACTACAACATAAAATGGAAGCTAAGAGCCACGTGGAATCCAAAGGGAACTGAATATTTCTGTGGGTAATGAGACAGGGTTAAAAAATAGACGTCAGATTAGCAAGGGTTATCAATGCTTCAAGGTCATGCTTCAAGGTAGAAGTCAGCATCAAGCTGAATAGATTAGGGAGACGTGTGGTTATTCTGTACTGCTTATTTGCAATTTCTTACTCTTTCTCCTGGAATGCCAGCCACTGGTAGACACAGTGTACACAAAGCAGTCTGAATGTATCCTGGGCCTGATTTGGAAGATGCACCTGCTTCTAAATTGATACTAAATAACCTTCAGGCTGCCTAATCTTAATTTATGTAGTGTCCATTTTTATAATCCTTTTCTCTTTCAGTTTCCTTTCTTACTCTATCTTCCACCTTTGTAGCTTTGGGTCTTTAGGATATGCAACCCAAACTGGACATGTGTAGGCAGCTGAGGTGCATATGCCATGGTAAGACAAGTCCCGGGACTTTCTTCCACCCCAGGTACTCCTATATTGTCTCATCTTTCACCTTGTTTCTTTCCTTCATTTCTTCCACATGCAGAGTTCAACTAAATTGTCAATTTAGAAAGAATATTGGTACATACAGGCAAATGCCATTTAAACATTTGGCATGCCATATGTTTGCTAATCTTTGTCTAGCTTGGACCTCATATTCATTTAGGATCTCATGAACCTTTTACCTTTTCATCTCACATCAATAATTACCTAACAACAGTTCAGCTTTTTTAATCTTCCATGCGTTTTCAGGGCACACCAGCACCATAAAGAGAAATTAGTGGGTTTTTTTTTCCTTTTGGGAAACTAAAAAGGGGAGAAATCCAGTTTTTAGCTGAGTCATTTCCTGAACTAGCAGCTTTTATATGAAGAGGGGTTGTAACAGCCTAAACTGATTGTTTCCCAGAATCAATGGTAAACATGAAGGATTTTTGAAAGGAAAGGACAAGGAGGAAAAATTCATGGGTTGAAATTAGTATTTCACTTCTTCTTTCAAATACCCAGTAAAAGCAATATAGTTACTTGGCTTGGTTTGTGGAACTGCAGGTAATCAGAAGAAAATGTTAGGAAAACAGAAGGATAAGTGAGACAGGTATTTGCTTCAGCTAATCTTCATATTATTTATTCTTCTTACCAAACACTAACACTATTTTCTGACTTCATAAAATCTGAAAAGTGTTTATGCATTGATACTTTTTGTTCTGAGTATAGACTGGCTCTGAAAATTGCCAGCCTGTGATATTACGTGCAGCTGTTAATGGTAGAAATATTGCCTACATGAAGTCAGGGTGAGTCATTATGCCTATTAGATTCTATAGTTCTTATTTGTGGAACAGCTTTAAGGAAGGTTACAGTTGAGAGCTTTGCTTTGGTATCTTCAACAGAGCTGAATAATTTTGTTCCATGAGTCATCCTGTGGAGTCTCTGACTAGCCAAAAAGTAGGGCACTACTCGACACAAGTAAGCTTATTTTCAGTTGGTTACACTTTGTGTTTTCAGTAAACAGCAAATTTCTTTAATTTCTTAACTGACAATACTGTATTGGAAAATATGAATCCATAATCTTTTAGTTTCTAAGTCTTTTTATTGACATTAGTGAAAATTAAATTATGCATCATATCATTAACAAAATCCAGAGCCTGTACTATTACATATCCAGTGATCTGAAACCTATGTAGAAGGTGAATATTACCATTATGCTCTCCAAGAAGATCTGTTTGTTGTGCGAGCCTGCACTCAACCTTGTACAAGAACATTATCTTCCTCATACAAGTATAGCACAAAAAACAATTTGCTATTTTGTAGGAGTCTTCCTGAAGAAATCTGTATTTGTAAATCTAAAGAAAATATTTAATTCACTTTTAAGTATTACAGAGCAAGTCGCACTGTGAATGGAATGAACCCTCCACTGGCTTTGTGTAGATCTTGTCATGAACATCTGTAATGTCTAATGCCTTTTTAAAAAGTTTTCTCTTTTAAAAAAGTGCGTTTTCAAATAGATAAGAGATAATTTTTAAAAAGGACGAAAAATTGCTTTGATTTCGTACAGCTGTTTGGCAAGGACAAGATCAGTTCAGTAACATCTACCTTATCATAGTAGTGGCTATGCTTTTAGATATGGTTTTAATTTTAGCCATAATTATACCAGTGAACAGCTGTTGTCATGTATAATAGTTCTTCAAGCCAGTGTGTCCTGCCAAAAAAAAAAAAAAAAAGATTTAAAAGATTGTTTCCACTTAATTACAAGAAAGTGTAATAGATAAGGATACAGCTGGTTAGCTCCATCTTTGTGGAAAAAAAGAAAAAGATAATTTGAGCAGCTCAGTTAAACAAGACCAGCTAAAGGGAATGTAAACATCTTAGTATGGGCCTTGAACTGAAACACAATTTATACCAAATAATACCATCTTTCAGCTGATCAGTCTTTGATTCTTTGGCAGTTTTAACAGTGCCCAGACCATGTCTTTGATATTGTGTAAATTAGTTATGGATCAGATACATTATACAGACAAGCTCTGAGATACTGAATGCGTACCTGACATTTGCCTCTGAAAGTTGTCTGTTCTTCTTAGCTCATTCAAATGGGTGTTGAGGAAACCATGCGTGCATTCAGCTGACACATAGCTTAACAGCTGAGCAGATGCTTAACATAGGTGATACTCTTAGGTCTCTACTGGATTTTTCAATACTATGCAGAGGAGCATAGATCAGCTAAAGTGTGTTTAGTCTTAACTATATTTTGCTCCTTATTTATTTATTTGATTTATACTTAGTCTTAGTCTAACATAACAATTGTTCTCGTGTCTATTTTCCTAGCTTTTTCGGTGACAGAATTTTCATACTGTCTCTGGCAGAAAGCGAATATCATGGAGGCATAGCTCTGGGAAAGGTGGTCCAAAGAACATTTCTGAAAGTTGTCTACACTTGGTGGAGTTTATTTCGAATTGTTGTGTATATGGTACATCTACCAAATCACTAAGGAGTGAAGGGGGTCACGAGACCTCAGGAGATAAGGGATATGTCCAGAGGCTTCCGGCTTGATTCATTTCTGCCTAATAGTATTCCTTTTTGACACAGATTGGCCATTAGTAAAATGATGGCTGAACAGTGGCTTTTGGGGAGTTGTCAAAACATTCTCCCAGTGAAGGTGGACTCTTCCAAGATTTGTTCCTTTGCTGTCTGGTTGGAAGGAGATCTTTTCAGGTGTTATTGTGGTTGAGGAGCAATAAAGGACAGGCAATCAGGGTCTTTCTAATCCTGCTGCTATTTGTGCATGATTTCTTCCATGTTGCATTTGTTGCTCTTTTGAAAACTGATCAGATGGAAGTTTTCAGAATATTTTTCCTGATTACAATAAAGAAAAAAGGTGCTACAGTGCACTGCTGAGATGAACCAGGCTGTATGAAACCTTAGCCATATCCATGACTACTTTGGACTGTAGCAGAGGCTAGCAGAGCACAGAGTCCACAGTAGGTGTGGAGAATAATAAATATTCAGAAATATTCGGTCGGAAATAATAAAATAAGGATATGGATCATCTGGCCAAAGCAGTTCCTGGAATTGCCTTGCAGAGTGGCCTGTGCTGACATTGACCAGGGTTCCCATCTGAACTGAGGGGCTTTACAGAAGCCACCTTGCACAGCTAGTAATGATCCTGCTGGTATTGCTCTTCTACAACTCTGCAACTCCCATATTAACAAAAAGGGGATATAAAATCTCCACCTTTAGAGGCAGATATTAATAACTGAATTCTTCTGAAGCCTAGTCATTTTATATCCCTTTTCTAACAGTTCACCTCTTCTCTCTTGGAGCTCTGTTATGTGTAATGTATATAAACCTGTCCAACTTAAAATGAAAATATTAAGAGAAATGGAAGAAAAAACAAGTGCTTAAAGACATGATATCTCCCTGTTGAACAGTATTTCTCTGGAAATAAGACATACAAGTTATTTCCATTACAGGTTAATGTGGAGTTTTCTGTAAAGTTTTGATAGATTATGTACCTTTGTATTTTGTAAGTCATGTCAGCAAAATAATACAGAGCTCTTGCTTCTTATGGAGCTGCACACTTTTTGATTGTTCATTGTTTATATTGTTTTACAGTAGAAGCTGGCTTTTTTTTTATGACTACATGTTGATTTTACCACACAATCGATGAAGCTACCAGTTTGTTTAAATATTTTGGAATAAACAAAATTTTACACCGGCATTTAGGTTTAGTGAAGACCATGAACAGAAGAAAATGTCTGGTGATTTTCTTTAGCTAGTATCTTTGGTTTATTTAATTTTGCAACACTTGTTTTCAGTTTTTCCTTTCATTTCCTTTCATTTCTCAGTATTTCAACTAGGCTTTTTTTGTGAATCAAGGAACACAATACTTAATGTGTTTGTTACAGGTAATAAATTCACTTCTTTTTTATTTTTTCTAACTCAGAATGTTTAATTGATGAGGAAAGAGGGAGTCAAGGAGGGTTACAGCATTACACAATTGGTATATTACATCAGCAGGTTATTCAGCCACTAAGCTAGTTACCAGTGACATTGTCCATTATGTGACTACATTAATCTGGAGAAACTGCTCTGTTTGTGAACACCTGCCTCATGGGGAGCAAACGGCCATTTCCTACAGTATGAGACCAGTTTGCTTCTACATCTTTCAGGTTTCACTTGCCCTTGTTCAAACTCTTAGTTCAGATTTCACTGTTAAAACTGCAGAAGGGAGAGAATGGATTGAAAGGGAAGTAAATCTATTTTCTTGCTTTGAGAGTGTAAGAATATTTTCCCTCATTTGTCCTCTATGGAGTCCATTTAAAAGATGTCACTAATGCAAAAAGAAGTGCATTCAGGGGCGAAGGGTCAGTGAGCAGTGCCCATGGCAACTAAGAAACTATTCTGCAGAAAAAATGCAGTAAAGAGTAAGTGTTTTAATCCCCAACTTTAATCTCTTTACTTCCTGTTTTCAAAATGAAATATAAATCAGGCACCATGGTGTGAAGCAATTTTTCCTGAAAGGATTGTTGGCAAAAAGGGATTAGGAATGGGCAGCAGTGTTTAAGGAATTTAATCATACAATTTGTTGGAAAACTTTTGAGACTATGAATGACCAGTTCTTTTGAGTGCTGTCAGTGAGAAACAGGAAAACAGACCCTGAAAGCAATAGAGGACTGGCTGTGGCTGGCCCCGCTCGAGCCACTGCAGCGGCAGTGATGTGTGCTGTGGTGGGATGCACAAGGCGTACCACACAAGGAAGCTCCATCGTGGGGGATATGCTTTCCCAGTGGTGCATGTCTGTGCTCTCCAGGGAGGAAACGTTGAAACTCCCCTATGTTTTTCATGGTGCTCTGGCAGCTGTGGCAGTTGTTATAACCAGGAGATTGTTCGTTCACTCTGATGTTAACATTTTCTATTTCATGTCATGATTCTTCCCTGCACTTGGTGTCTGCCCTGAGCTTGTAGTCCTGTGAGCTTCAGCAGCATGATATGCCAAAAAGTACAACAAAAGGAATAAGTGCTGTCACCCATGTTACATTTACACACATGCCAAAAAATATCCAGATTGTCTCAAAACTCTGTAGACAGCTGTCAGCACATGCCCATAGCATTTTGTATTCTTCAGGTTCATTTCTGGTAGCAAACAATATCCTTTTCTCCATTTGTATGTCTTCACTTCCCTGCCACAGCACATGCATGAAAGTGGGCTTGAGAGAGCAGAACCCTTTTTTCTTTAGGGGCAAGGTTGACAGAGTCCCTTGGAAAGCAGTCCTGAAGGGCAAAGGAGTCCATGAAGGCTGGATGTTCTTCAAGAAGGAAATCTTAAAGGAGCAGGAGCAGGCTGTCCCCATCTGCTGAAAGAGGAGGCAGCAGGGAAGAAGACCAGCTTGGCTAAACAGAGAACTTTGGCTGGAACCTAGGAAGAAAAAGAGAGTTTATGACCTTTGGAAGAAGGGGCAGACTACTCAGGCACTACAAAGATGTCATAACATTATGCAGGGAGAAAATGAGGCAGGCCAAAGCCCAACTAGAATTTAATTTGGCTACTGCAGTAAAAGACAATTAAAAATGTTTCTATACGTTAGCAAAAAATGGAGGGCTAAGGAGAATCTCCATCCTTTATTGGATGTGGGGGAAACATAGTGACAAAGAATGAAGAAAACACTAAGATACTTAATGCCTTCTTTGCCTCCATCTTTAATAGTAAGACCATTTTTTCTAGCCCCCTGATCTGGAAGACAGGGACAGGGAGCAGAATGAAGTGCCCAGAACCCAAGAGGAAATGGTTAGCGACCTGCTACACCACTTAGACACACACAGGTCTATGGGGCTGCATAGGATCCACCCAAGGGTACTGAGGGAGCTGGCAGAAGTGCTTACCAAGCCACTTTCTATCATTTTTCAGCATTCCTTGCTAGCCAGAGAGGTCCCAGTTGACTGGAGGTCAGCAAATGTGACACCCTTCTATAATAAGGGACAGGAGGATTTGGGGAACTAAAGACCTGTCAGTCTGACCTCGGTGCTGGGGAAGGTTGTGGAGCAGATCATCTTGAGTGCCATCACGTGGCATGTACAGGACAACCAGGCGATCAGGCCCAGTCAGCATGGGTATCTGAAGGGCAGGTCCTGCTTGACTAACCCGATCTCCTTCTATGACAAGGTGACCCACTTAGTGGATGAGGGAAAGGCTGTGGATGCTGTCTACCTAGACTTTAGTGAAGCCTTTGACACCGTTTCGCACAGCATTTTCCTGGAGAAACTGGCTGCTCATGGCTTGGATGGGTGTATTCTTCAGTGGATAAAAAACTGGCTGGATGGCTGGGCCCAAAGAATGGTCATGAATGGTGTGAAATCCGGTTGGTGTCCGGTCACAAATGGTGTTCCCCTGGACTCAGTTTTGGAGCCAGTTCTGTTTAATATCTTTATCAATTATCTAGACAAGGGGATCGAGTTCACCCTTGGTAAATTTGCAGATGACACCAAGTTGAGCAGAAGTGTTGATCTGCTTGAGGGTAGGAAGGCTCTGCAGAGAGATCTGGACAGGCTGGGTCAATGGGCCAAGGCCAGTTGTGTGAGGTTCAACAAGGTTAAGTGTCACAACAACCGCGTGAAACACTACAGGCTTGCAGAAAAGTGGCTGGAAAGCTGCCCAGCAGAAAAGGACCTAGGGGTGTTGGTTGACAGCTGGTTGAATAGGAGCCAGCAGTGTGCCCAGGTGGACAAGAAGGCTAATAGCATCCTGGACTGTATCAGAAATAGTGTGGCCAGCAGGGCTACGGAAGTGATAATCCCCCTGTACTCAGCACCGGTGAGGCCACACGTTGAATACTGTGTTCAGTTTTGGGCCTCTCACTACAAGAAAGACGTTGAGGTGCTGGAGCATGTCCAGAGAAGAGCAACAAAGCTGATGAAGAGAGCGTCTAGAGAACAAGTCCTGTGGGGAGTGTTTGAGGGAACTGGGGTTATTCAGCCTGGAGAAAAGGAGACTCGGGAGAACTTAGCACTCTCTACAACTACCTGAAAGGAGGTCGTAGCGAGGTTGGTGTTCGTCTCTTCTCCAAGTAGCAAGTGATAGGACAAGAGGGAATGGCTTCAACTTGTGCCAGGGAAGGTTTAGAACAGATACGAGGAAAAATTTCTTTCCCAAAAGGGTTGTCAAGCACTGGAAAAGGCTGCCCAGGGAAGTGGTTGAGTCACCATCCCTGGAGGTATCTAAAAGACCTGTAGACGTGGCACTTAGGGACATGGTTTAGTGCTGGACCTGGCAGTGTTATGTAATGGTTGGACTTGATGATCTTAAGGGTCTTTTCCAATCTGAATGATTCTATAATTCTATGATTCTCATTACCCAGTCGCCCTTTGGTCTGGGCTTTAAATGTGCTATCCTGTCCATGATGCTACTTAAGCATCACCAGTGTCTGAGCAAGAAAGATTGAAGCTGTATAAAGCATGCCTAAGAGGTTGCAGTTAACAGCCCTGATAGCAGCCGAAACACCCTTCAAGTCCTTAAGACTGTCCTCATCGAGCGTCCCTGTTCAGGCTGGGACCTCCTCTGCATCCATTGTTGGCATGCAGATTTCACTCTGCTGGAAATGGATATTGGCAGCTGGCCTGCATTGACAGGTACTGATTTTGGAGTCCTTAGTACTACTCCTGAGGCCATGATATACTGGCTTCACTGGTAGTCCCTGTATGAGGAGGGCCTTAATCTGCCCATTTGTTTCTTCCCTGTGCTGCAGTGCTCTGCCCCATCAGCTGACACAGTCGTTTGTGAGATTGCACTGCAAGCTGAATTAAGGCTTTAACAGCAACAAAAACCCCAACCTGAAACAGAAATGCCCCACAATAAATGGGAGGCTGTAGCAACTCTGAAAGTTAGCACTGCCAGCCCAGCCATCTCATCACATCATCATCTAGACAGGCAACACACTAAACAGACAACTCACAGACACTGAATGAAACTGTAGAGTGATGTCCTAAGGAATCTTTGCAAAGTGAAAATCATATGCCTGAAAGTTAATAGTTTGAATCTCTTAACTAGTAAAGCTGGCTGAGTTTTTTTCAGTTCTATTCTTGGGTGCTAATCAAGGTATTATTTTGAATGGATGAGATTTCTTTGTAGGAACTGGTACATGCATGAACTTAAGTTCCAGTGCAGATTAACACAAAAACAAATATTTAAAGTGAAGGCCAGTGTTATATAAAGGATGCTGCAGAGTTTAAAAAAAGAATGTGGAATCTGAAAATCTTTGTTTCCATATACTAAAAATTGCAGATATTATCTACAGATTTTCATGGCAATTTTTGGTAACATGTGACAGGGAGAGAAATATGTTTGTGGTAAATGAAGCACCAGGTGGATGAGTACTTGTTTATTTTCTACATTTTTCCACTCATGAAGTAAAAATTTGCCAAACAGATGTAGTTTCAGAAAGGGACAGTAAATCATTCTGCAGTACAAGTGGTTTCTTTGTCAAGCCACATTTACTTGGAAAAGCTGATGTTTAGCAGTATGATGTACTAGCTATATCTCCAAATCAGTCTGTCACAAAAGAGTGATTTTTTTCCTGCTTTTTGAATGGCACAGCTCAGCTCTTAGATTGCTGTTCAGACAAAAAGCAGCTACAAGCCTCTAAGAACTGCAAGAAAAAGAGGATGAAATAGGAAGGATCACAGGTATAATGTAGGTAGCATTTTTAATAAGATAGTTGCATGTTTTCAGATTTGATAAAATCTGATATGGGGCAGGGAGAGATGTAATATGTGTGTGTATGCATCTGCACACATGCATCTATATAGGTGCTTTCCAGTTCTATGACTAGAGTGAGAAAGAAATAAAAGTAAAATTTGTGAAAATGTGGACTTCTCCAAGAGAGTGGATGTCACAACAAGGAGCATCCTTAGGAGCCGTTTATGTTAAAACATATTACTTCCAAATATGTAGAGCAAAATTATAACAGTTTTCAACAGAACTCTGACTGAACCAGCTTTTTTGTTTATTTCAGAAAATGGCCACTTACATCTCACTCAAACTGTACGTCCCTTCTTTACAGTAAGATTTCAGTTTGATTTTTGTATTCAAAGTTTCCTTTCAGATCTGTCCCAGCTGCATTTTTTCCCCTTAAAATGGTGTTCTTGGTGTTCTATACAATTTTAATAAGGAGATAGCCCAAACTATTCCTCATATTAGTTTAATACGAATCAAAAGAAAACTCTGTTCTATATATAATAAAGCTAGAATTAATTTCAGTGTCACCAGTCTGAATTTAACAGTGCTTTCCGCTTGTAGTATTGCTTCAAAACCAGAATTTCTTCTTGACTTGAAATTTGCTGATTGTGTATGTTCCAGGTCCTTTTGATTTTTAGTGCAAGAGGCTGAAAAACATTTTTGGTATGTTTTCCTGTTTTACTCTATGTCACAAAGATGAAAGCCGTTTTTGTATTTGAACTCAAATGTTTGTTGTAAAACTGTGAGAGGAGCAAAAGTAACCATTTCTTGTATAGAACCTAACATCCCTGCTGTGTAGATAGGCTAACTTGATTTTTCTTTTGTTTTCCTGGCCAAACATTTAACTGAAATAGAATGTAAGAGCAGATGAAAATAGCGTGCACACATATCTGAAAGCTGTGGTAGACAATTAGCAGAATAATGAATGCTATGGCTTTTTAGAAATCCTGCTGTGGTGACTCACTGGAAACAAAGGTTACTGAGGAATCTCTTCTGTCTGCGTTGCCTCTTTGCCCCAAGATCTCTGTAGCCTCAAGCGGCAAGAATTAGGATGCTTAGCAAGGATAAACTTTTAGCAAGTGTAAACTTTTATTGTCTGTTGTCAAAAAGGTTTAGTACTGTGCAAGAAAGCACTGGACCTTGAAGCTGATGTGTGTGAGTAAAGGGATGATCTAGCAAGCAAACCTGTAATATGAGTAAACACTGTCACATAGCATCGCTTCATCTTAAATTTGTCATTTTCTAGTGGCCACATCTGTATAATGTCAATGTCATGATGCTAACAGGACATAGTTTTACTCCAACTGTACAAGCAAATATTAAATTCTGGCTACTCCTTCAGAAAAACTAGTACAATATGTAGCTCTATGTAGACAGGTCATGCTTCCCTTTCCCAATGCCAGCTTAATTTACGGACAATAAAAATGCATGGAAGACTACTGGCTTATTCTCTTCTTGACAAATAGTGCTTAGTAAACTTAATACACAGACTATTTGAAACACAGAAATTCCTCCTTAGCTTTATAATGAAAACAGAAACATATTTTTAAAGCTATTACAGTTAGTGTAAAACAATTCCTCTCAGTGAAACATGGCAGTATTTTAGGGGGGGGTTGCTGGTTTTAGACATGGCAGACACAGATCTAACCTGCACCAAAATAAATAGACTACAACCAGTGTCTCCCTTACATAAAGAAGTACTCTACTAGGTGCACAGCATACATAAAGTCCGTTAAGCCTGTTGTCACAAAACCAAGATTTAAAATGCTGTGATTTCATGACATAACTGGCATGTTTGAATGACTGGAGGAGTCCAGACTGCTGAAGAATCACTAGGGTTAATCCAAGTACATATAGGCAGGTTTTGAAGTTACTGAGATCCTATTTTATGTGGTTTGGAAACAAACTAATAACATTTAAGAAATCCTAAACTACTACTCTTCTGACTAAGTGTGTTCATAAACACATGTTTCTGACGTTTTCCTTAATGGTGTCCAATTTCTATTGAACAGGAATAATGTTGAAGAAACTAGCCAGGTTGTACAAAAGCATGCAGATCTCAGATAAAACACACATTGGTTAGAGAAATAGAAAACAAATTATCTTTTCTTTTAAGGAGACATTTTCTCTGGAATTATGTCATGCATCAAATCAACAGCATGTCTCTGCTCTTGGACTCAAATATAATGAAATTAAAAATCAAAGAATGTAGAATCTTACTCCCTTCTAATTACTTCTGCTTGTAACATTTAATCTTGGGTAATTATTTAATCATATCTAAAATGTACAGGAGTAGAATTTCCATCCATTGTTCTGAAAGCTGATAAACATTAGTTGATTGTCACAGAAGTAAAACAATTGTAAATCATGACTGACAGTGATTTGTTTTGTGTATTAGAAAAAACTGCCACACTGTGATAATGTGAATGTCTCAGGTTTCCAAATATAAAACTTCACAAGTCTACCATACAACTGAACTATTAAACCTGAAAAATCTATTATTTAGAACAAATATTCATAGCAGGAAGTTATCAGTGAGCTGAGCCGTTGATTGTTAACTTGCACCTTGGTCAGCCATTAATTTAGGCTACATTACAGCACACACAAAATGTCAGTGCTCAGCGTGGCAAAACTATCAGTTACTGATTTCATCATTCAGCAAAGTAACTTCCTAACCTTATAGTTCTCAAAAATAGATTGGCAAGTTTTCAGTACCGGTGTGATTGTACTGGTGCTCAGCTGAGTGATCATGAGGGAAGCAAGGTGATCATGGGGAAAGCAAGGTATTGCAGACAGGATCCTAGGAGATTTGTGCTGGGATATGATTTATAAAGAAGTTGAAGAGGGTGTCAGCTGTCTTCTACAGCTGGTTAATGAGTCTACAGTCTAGGCCAGAAAAGAAATACATTTTGTTTAGAGCAAAGCAAGAAACAGACTGCAGCAGTTAGATCTGGTCAATTATTATTTCTCCTTTATAGCTTTTTTAACTAAAGATAAAATCTTATGGATGCAATGAATGGTTGGTTTATTTGCATGTTTTTAAGATCATCTGTCTTTTCATTGTCTGTTCTGTTTCTTCACATACTAAAGAAAAATTGTAACTCAAATTTCCCTGCTCTTGACAAAATGCAAAACATTGGTTTCAGTTAAAACTTTTTATTAAAAGTTTTTCTCTAAAATATGCAAAAATATTTGACTGAGATAGAGGGGTTTTTTTTTACCCCGAATGTCTTTACAGGAAAAAGCACTGCCTTAATCTGCCACATCTGAACCAGTCTGGTTTTTGCAGTCTGTTTTGCTCCAGAAAGACCACAGCTTATGCCAGCCCTGTTAGTGATAAAGACGAAACATCTGGAAAAAACATTGCACAGAGTATGAGCTTTAGATAGGAGAGGAAGGAGGACCCAGCAACCAAAGCATAGTTACTGTCTCTCTCAAACAGTAGTGGTGGGGAATGGAGTTTTATAGAAGTTGTGTCTAGTTTGGGAAACAGCTGTGATTTAATGGCTGATTCTGCTAAAGGAAGCTTACCCATTTCTGGTTCTGCTCTCCTAAGCAGTAGAGTAGAGAAGAGGTCCTCTACTCATTGCTCCCTGTGCTATCCAATACTGCAACAGTAATTCTTCTTAAAGAGCAACTCGTATATGTACCCTGTAGTAAAGGAGAGTAAAGTTATTCCCAGCCCCTATTATCTGGTGAGGTTTATAGGGGGCCTGTGGTAGTATTTTTAGTGGCAATTTGAATTAGCAGTGTGTGTCTGCAGTTGCACAGATCAGTGTAATACCCACCCCTTGCTCAGAATATTTCATTATATGTATGTTAAATACATATATTGCCATTCTAAAATTACATATTACGATACATGTATGCATGCGTCTATGTAAGTTTGTGAAATCTGTATTTCTAGCCCTTGTGGTTGTAAATATGAATCGATAATAGCCAATGCATGGCTTAAGAACTATCTCCAGAAATCAGATCACAGCTGTCTGCCAGTGTTTGTTTTACTGTTTTTGGTTTTCTGTTGTTGATCCTGGATTTTGGTTGGTTTTATAAGCATTGGCTGTTGGGTAAGCTAGAAAATTTATGTCAGCGTGGGTTATCATGATAGATGTGTTCTCAGTATCAAAGGATATGCAAATGCAGAACAAACCTGAACAGTGCAAAATAAGAAAATGTATAAAGTAGGCTGTTGCTGTTATTTAATACTTGTAACTAATGTGTAAATACTTAGCTCTCATTTCCTTGTTCTGCTCACTGTTTCATCCATATGAGTGCTATCTGATCATAGAAAATTGATCAGTTTCTTACTCACGAAAAAAACTTGCACAAACAACTTTTTACACAGCCAACCTCTGTAAATTTGTATTCTGTGTGATAGAACCCTGATTTTTTAATAAAAGTCAGATTTTTTCATATTTATTTTCATATTAGATTCCATAGAAATTTAAAGTCACATAATGCTCATTAATAATGTAACTGATAAGAATTTGAATCTGGGTATATCTGGCATTTAGTTTCACATGCACTTAATTTAATGAAAAAGCCATGTTACTAGTGATAGCAGTAAAACCAGAATAATTAGTGGATAATAGGAGACAACAATACATGCTACACTGGAAGAAATATTTGTACTTATAGAAGGCTGTAAATATAGATAACAAATGAAAAGCATTTGTCAGCGTATTTATCCCTTTCTTTCTCCCTTTCTCCCTTTTCTCCCTCTTTCTCCCCCCCCCACTTCCCTCTCTCTCTTTACAGTTCTACAATAACAACTATAGCTCACAAATGTAGCGTACCTTTGGGTTTAATAATGACTCGCTAAATTTTTAAGAGAATGAATAATCTACAGCATGCACAGTCTGTGCATAGGTATCATAGGTTGTGTAGTATCTCTTATTAGAGTCACCCAGCCTCAGGTGCTTATAATGTATAAGACCAACTCTCCACTCTGTTGCAACTGTTTTGCAACTAATTGCACTCTGTTGCAATTAGTTTTATACTAATGCATATCATCAGAAGTCATCTGAACGATCATCAACATCTTGTGGCACAGTAATGGGTCTTTCTACAGGTGCATTCAGAATCATTTGCTCTTACTCTTTTTTCTTCATTTCTGAGTATAGGACAGACAGAATTTTCTCTTGTTGCTTTTCCTCCCTTTAGGAATTTGTTAGAGGTGCTAGGTTATGTTCTAGTTACTGTTACCTGCTCACTTTTCATGGCACCAAACAGAGAGGAGAAGCCTCAGTTGCATCTGTGAAATTTGCTTCTTGAGACTCTGATGCATAAGTGCAGCAAATCCTACTGCACTAGGTCAGGTTTCTGTCCATCACGCTGCATGAACTACCCCTTCATCAGCATGGGTGACAGGACAGGATATTTATCTGCATCTCAGCCAGTGTGGTGGCCCACTTGCATATAAGCACACAACCTCCTTTTTCATACTTTTATATAAATGCACCAGCCTGTGAGCTGAGATGGCCCTAAGGAACAAGCAAATTTTTGTTACATATAACAGTAACATCAGGCAGGGGGTTGGGACAGGCATCAGTCCCAGCAGCCTGCAGCGGCATCCATCTGTCAGAAACCTCGGGGTGCAATTTTGCATTACAGCTAGGACAGCCTTGTGTCAGGGTGCTTTTCTGTATTTTGGTTTTGAGATTTTTTTTTTTAATTGTATTTTTTTATTGTATTGTATTGTAGCCTCAGGGTGAGATTGCTCATCCAAAGGAAAACTCTTTTTATGAATTTGTTTATTAATTGTTTGCAGAGTGAATTTTCTGCTGGATCACCCAGAAAAACAGGCTTGCTGTTGATGGATCAGGTACCAGGCAAGTGGCCATACATGCAGCTGGGATTAGTGGCAGTAATGGAGCACTCACTTTCAGATCAGTTCAGCCATAATGTGAAACAAATGCAGTCCTAGTCACTTTAACAATGTGGTCTCGAGACAACTTTGGTCCATATAAAGTGCTACCACTTCCATCCTGACCATCTTGAATGATGCTACTCCTGGCTGCTCGCTCCCAATCACTTGTTTACACTGCCATGAGCATCTTTGCTTTTCTGATCCTCCAGTGAGCCAGTTCAGGGCACTAATCCAGCAGGAAAATATTTGTATTTTTTATAGTACACCTCTGCTGATACAAGAAATGTTGGACATTATCCATGAATCAGGACAAACTTCTCTGTTTTGCGGTGTATGACAGGACAACACATACAAGTCCATCTGTCCAAGATCCTATCTGTACAAATAGCCCTTGTCCTGAGTACAGTCTTGTTAAGCATCTGGAAGACATTCCTTCCTCAGATTTGAAAAATGCCTGCTATAGTGGAAGGATATTAACCAGGATTTAAAAGAGAAGAATTCTGCTTGTGCTCCATTTCTTTCTCTAACCCCTCAACATTTCCTCATTATAATTTTTCAGTGTCTTAAGTATTTCTGTGATTTATTTCCTTTTTTTTGCCCATGCTATAATAATTTCTCCTTTTCTATCTCTTGTGTTTCAGTTGCAATCGAGCTCAGAACTTGGCCAGGACATCCTGAATGACTGCCTCGTAATCCAGCCCTTCCAGCCAGCCCCATCACCACATGATGATGGAGATAATACCATGGGAGACTCCCCAGGGCCTGCTCACGGTATTTACCCAGGTATAGAAAAAGACAGAAACAGCCTGCCATATTGTTGCTCTCTTAAGATTAGGGATGATTTTGCAGAGTAGAATATACTGTGAAATCTGTATATATGTCATGAGAAAGATAGGATCTGCAAAGATAAAAAGATAGATTTTGAACATGTTTTTTAAGGGAGACAGGACAAATCATATTTTATCCATCGAAAGACCTACTGCAACAGAGACCAATATTTTTGCTCTATAGGCATTTGACTTTGCTAGCAATTCACTTCTGCCATTCCTTGTAGACATCTTGAATTCATTAAGCTTCATTTAAAGTCAAAGGAGTATTTTTCCTCTTCTTTATTCGTGGATCACTTACAAGTTTTCCAATAGATCTACATTAATGAAATTAAGTGCTGCATTATAAGCTCTCATATTATGACTATAAATACACCAATAAACACATTTATGCTATAAATGTGATAATCCTATTTTATTGTTACAGTTAAGTATTTGAGATTTTCATATTAAAATATGTAACTGTCATACCTTCCTAAATGTACAATTGTTGTTCACATTTCAGCTAAATTTAAAACATTTGATAAGTTATGAAGGATAATACATCTCAAAGCTCAAGACAATGATGGGCAGGATGTTAACTTTTTTTAATGCTGTATGTTAGTAGTTGTGAAGACATCTGTTTTTATCTTTCAGGCAGAATGCATTACATCTTCTAGCAGTTCGACCTTTAACTGAGAACCAGATGTAGGAAGTGAAAGAATTGGCTGACATTATATGAAGTGGCCACTTCAATAAGTGGCTTTATTTCATGGGGAGGCTTGTAAACCTATCAATTTTATGATATGTTTTTGTCAAGGCTGTTTTGAGCTACACAACTAGTTGGTGATCATGTAGGTTTATATGACAAAAATCAGGAAATTTAAATCTGTGATTGACTGTATCTTAATTTATAAAACAGTTGATATTATTTTTATGTTGTTAACTGTTAAATGCCTTAGTCTGAGTATAGGCTGAGTGTGACATCTGTTATATGAAAGCTAAAAGAAATTTCAGATTTTAAAGATCTGATTTTGTCCAGGGAACCTCCAGCAACATGGTGTTCATTACAATTGCTTATTTTGTATTGTAATTTGAGAGGGAGTTGGATAGTGAGGAATGCTGAAATTTAAAAAATTATTTACTGGCATTACCCAGTGTAATGTGCAAAACTGAGAATAAAAGACTCAGCTTTTCCTTTTCCTTTCAAGTCCCTAGATGGGGTGAAAACTAGGTGGGGACAGTGTGTCAGATGAGCTGAGAACAGGTTTTCAGAAATCTAGGACATTCTTACAGGAGATTTACACTGGAATCTGTTGAGCACTCAGCTCTTTTACCAGGAGATTTACACTGGAATCTGTTGAGGACTCAGCTCTTTTACCAGTCTATCTTCCAGACTATGATTAAGCGTCAAACCAGCTGCTGGGTCAATCTAAACTTAGGCTGACAGCAGCTTGGGCAAGCTGCTGCCCCATGACTTCTCAGGATCCTAAGCCAAGTAAAGCTATTGCCTCCAGCCAGCCCTTAGCTGGCAATTGTCTGCAGTCACAATGTCCCATAGACAGCTTCTGAGACTGTGGCATTACTTTTTGTAATCTCATTCATGCCTTGTTTTACAATACTTGGGGTTTACAGCACTACTAACTATGGACATTCTTTGATCTGATAATTTTTTTTTCTTACTTGGCACTGCTTTCTATTGTGCAGCAATTTTTATAGCATTAATCAACATACTTTTATCAGCATTAATTTCTCTGTAAGTGAACTGTAACTGCTTTCCCTTACGTGTGTTCACAGCTATCTATAACTTGGCAAATTTCTAATAATTTATTTGCTTGTGTTGTTTCACATCAATTAACTGAAGGTATTATGTCAGGTATAGATGAATCCACATCACTTCATTTTGACAACCAGTTGAAATGAAATGTTTCATTAACTACTCATTACAGCTGCTACATAATAATATACTATGTAAATAAGTGAGATAACTCCAACAGGGAGGGAATTATTTTATTGAAATGGCAACATGAAAATTATTTATGCCCCAAGGAGAGAAAAACAAAACATACAAAAGCTTGAGTGTCCTGCCTGAGAGAAGCTACACTTTAAAATTCTCTGAAAATAACAAGTTTTTTAATTATAAAGAAAAACTTTGAGACTTTTCCGAAAAATAAAATATGTAGTTTTTACTGGGAACTGTTACAGACAGCATATTAGCTGAAATGTCTGTGCTGCTTTTCAAGTAGAATCAGGAACAGATTTCCATTCTTCCAATGCCTTTAAATCAAACTTTTCGCGCTTGAAGGATACTTTTCTTACCATTTATGTACATTTAAAGCAAAGGTAGGTTTTCTCCTTTCCTAAGAGATCTACAGAATAAATGTTTGAAAGCAAACTATTAGAAATATGTAAAAGATTACAAAAGTAGACATTTAGATGCTAGTCCATTTCCACTTACTAAGGTACAACAATGCCTGTAATGATCACCATTTCTCTGTACTGTTAAAGTACAGAATCTGCAAACAGATATATTTAAATGAAGTACAACAATAATCTTTTTTATTACATGTCTATCACTTAAAGTTAAGACTGTAAATATTTTTTCTTATCTTTTGGCCTTTGTGACTTTATAAAAGAAATCTGAACTGAGTACAATCTTATTAATACAGTGCAGTAACATGACAGATCCTTTGCTTAAAACTAACACAAAATTACATTTACATGTCTAAAGTTAAGCAAGCATGCATACTCTTCTAGGGCTAAGTATAGTGATATTTTGTAAAACAGAAATTCAAATTCTGTTTGTACTGAAGCATGACATTTCTGGTAGCACCTAGGTTTTAATTTTTAAAAATACACAGGCTTTGGGATTTATTCAGTTCATAGAATGAAGATATGAGCAATTCATTCGTAACAAGAATATAAGAATGATGTTTTTTCTACTATGAAATCATATCAGCTTCCTTTGTGTAGTGCAATCAAGAATCCCTAAGGCTGAAAGAATCATAAATAATGCAATACAAAAAAAAATTATTTTTACTGTGCTGTTTGGTTAAAACTTGACCATTTCATATTTAAGAATAAACCAGAATGTGTCATTCATTTAAAAATATTTACTGAATACCAAACTCTGCTCTGCTCCAGAGCAAGCAAATGATATTACTAAAGCTTGTCAAGTGCGTGATTTCCTTTGCAAGTTGGAAATTAGAAGTTGCATCAGGAAAGTTACAGAAGGTTTTGCAATTCTAAGTGTATTTTAAGTAATATCTTATGCTGCAGTAATGTGAAACTTTGGCCTAACTACTTTTATGCCTGTGACTTAAGACGTGCTTTACTTAAGTAACACTTTTCCTTATGAGGGTTTTTTTCCCCAATGAAATAGTACTGAGCTAGGCACTCTACACACATAATAAGAATGAATTCATTCCCAAAGGAGTTTATATCTAAGATTATGATAGGGCAGTTGGTAGATACAAGAGGCAGGTAGAGAATAGAGGATTCATACAGGAAAAATTAAAGAATTTTATTAAAGAAATTGTCCCGGTGAGTGAGCTCCCTAACCATTAGGCACCATGGGCAGTGTGGGAGATGTCTGATGAAAAAGCAGTCTATTTGTTAAAGCTGACAGCCTTGGGAAGTAGTTACGGCTCATTACTGGAAGAAGAAAAAAAGGATGAGAAGAACTGAGATCTGAATGGCCATTGCAGTGAAAAACGGAGTTGTATTTGACACACAGGGAATGGATGCAAAAGAGTAGGTGATGCAGGGTAACCAACAATTAGGAGGATCTCTGCTGTCACTTTTGGAGCCGAATTTAAGTACGGCATACATATCCAGAACTCCTCCTAAAGATGTGTTACAGGCAGGACCATACACATACCACAGGGTTGAAAAGTGTTAATATTATTATCTTACCTATTTTAAGGAGGGTAGTTTCTTTCCCTTCAGACTTGTCCTTTTACTCACCAGTTTTAATAATGAGTTTATAATTTCCGTTTTGAGACAGCTTAGTGGTTCTCCAAGAGTTGATGCAATGGTTGGGTTCACATTGTGAAGAAGAGAACATTTATTGATGAGTTGGTACAAACATTATAAGCAACAAGGCAACTGTACCATTTATAGTTCCTTTCTTCATGGTGAGACACAACTTCAGAAACTGCAATGCATGGAAAGAGAAGAATCTGTCTTGAAAGGCAGGGACGTGATATAAAGATGCCATAGCAGCAACAACTTTAAATCCCAATCCAGACCCCACCTCATTGCTTCAGGGACTTAATTATTCTTAATCTCAGAAACTACAGGAATTTCCAGGATGTCCACCTTTCTCAACTAATAATCAGTCTAGCTGCCCATCATTGCAAGTATCCAGCAATAAAACTAGAAAATGTTTGTTGTGTCCAGCTCAGAGAAGAGACCAAAGGATGTTAAAAAATTAGAATCACACACCTTTTCCTATTTATATTATAGGCTGCTTTGGGAATATCTGGGGTAGCAATTGGGAGACTTTTAGCAAGCTCCGTTTTACCATTTTTATGAGAGGCCTATAATTACCTATAAACTAACTCTGGTATTTTTGTTATGATTCAGCTGGTAATTCTTCAATGACTTTCTTAATTTTTCTCTCTTATTTTCTGAGCTGTGGAGTAGGGGAAAAGATTCTTAGTAGGTGGTGTGGTGTCTTAGGACAATTTTTACATGTGGAAGACCTTTACCACAAAAGTACTTTATGTTCTAATCATTTAGATTTCTAAATATTTGAGGTAAGGGATCTCAAAAGACAGAGTTTGATTGAACAGATCTCCAAATAATGAGACTGGACTACTGTACAAAGTGCTTTCTCAGTTTTTCCCAGTTTGTTTTCTTCTTCTATCCAAATATCTTGAGGGGGTGGACTTTGTAAACTCTCCAGCTTTCTAGGTGCCTGCAGTACTTGGATGCTTCCAGTATATCTGATCTGCCTACAGAACATCTGAAGAAAGATACAGGGACCATCGATGCAGATGGTCCATGCGACAGACCCACTTTGGAGACAGGCTTATTATCTTCATAGTGTGATTTTGACTTCTGCTCTACTTCTTAATGCATGGTGGGGTCTTAAGTTCCATGCATAAAGGAGTCTTCAGATTTACAGATGAGCTGGACAGGATCAAGGCAACAAAGGCAGCATGTTTTACATTTGCTGGGCTTACAACTTATGGCTCAACACAGCACATGCCCACATATTCCTGGCCACAAAATCCTGCAGGGAATTATGGGCTCCCCAGGGGAGATGAGAGGGGAGACTGTGTGGAGGTGATGCTCCCAAGAGCAAAATGCATTTCAGATATTTCCTTCTGTACACTAGTAAATCACTTGTTCACAAAGACTGTATAAATATTCATTATAGAAATGGAAGGTTAAATATAGTAATTAAAAAAAACACTCTTGCAAATGTATGTATGTAATTTTAATTGACTGAGCTACAAAATGAAACCTTCATACTGCCTTATTCTATATGGATAGAGTTCTCAGCCATACTCCAAATTCATGGTGGCAGTGGTAAGAGGAGAGGTATTTTGGGGGCAGAAATAGATTGACACAGTGCTGATTTAGCAGTAATGAATCCAAGATAGTAAATTATACCATTGTTGGTAATTGCAAAGGGGAGGGTGATTCTTCTGCATTTTTCTTCTGCTTTTTCTTCCTTAAATATCCTATTTGCACCTCTGGTCCCTGCTATAGTTAGCTCTTACTTTACGCTGTGTACTGTCTCTTCATCAAAAACAGAAAAAAAGTACAGAGAAATTGCTGGAAAACCTAACCAAAAGGTAAAGTAGCAGACACTGCTGTGATGGTGAATGTCACAGTGAGCTTTAGGTTGCTCTAGTTCAGAGAAAGGACAGATGGCTGCCCATGCCTGGCTGCAGACAACCTTTTTCCAGGGAAGAAAGTCACCAGGTCTTGGGCAGTGCTGTGGGAACCCGTGCTACCACTACAGCCTCAACCAGCTAGAAATGTACAAGCACAACCTAGAAAACACTTGCCTAAAATCCTTATCATGGTTGTGGCAGAGAAGAGCTATGACAGGGCAGAACGACTCTTGCTATCTTATGCTGGGAACCCAGTTATAGTCCAGCCTTTTTACTCCTAATCAACCACAGCCTTGAAAAAATTCGTTTTAAACTCAAAGATCACAGTACTGGGAAACAAAGTCATTGTATTTTCTTAGACATTTTATTGTTTTTCTCATGGAAAAATGCTGCAAGTTACCCTATTTTTTGCAAGGAATAATCTAAATAGTCTCTGTTATTATTTAGATAATCAGGGTTTTCCTTTGCAGTGTACTGATTTCTTAAATATTCTCTCTGCTTATTCTGCCAGCATGTGCATTTGGTTGTTTTTCAGTATTTTCTTCCACGCTGCATGTAAGCATGAAATAATAAATTCAAAAGGTTGTTCCTTTGTTTTCCCCTCCGCATTTGTCTTGATGCTACTCTGAGAGATAGGTGTGGAGAGAGTGGGGTTTGGGGTGCGTGAGCAAAGTGAAAGTACAAGAGAAACTACCTTCCCCTGTGTTAGCGGGGGTTCTTCCTTGGCCCTTTCTTAGTGAGTTACTCTGCTCGCTTAAGTGATTTCTCATCTCCCTGTGGGATATGCATCCTCTGTACCTCTCTTAAGGCTTGGGGTGCCTTCTACTATCACATATCTGTTGTCACTTGGGTTGTGATTAGGAGGCTCTTGTACATACAAGAATTATCAAACAGTAGAGGCTAGTGCTGAGGCCAGCCACAGGCATTTTGTTGGTCCTCATGGCCATGTGGTAGGGCAGCCTCCACTGCTCCAGCTTTGCCCACCAGTGTGGCTCATGCCAACTTTCTCTGAACTTTGACATTACCTCTGCAGCATCTATATTAGATGTTTTTATTCACAAAGTGATTTCCTTATCTGTCACCTTGCACTGTCTGTCATCTCCACCAGCTGAAAGATGTCCAAGACTCCTCTTTAATGAGGCTACAGAATAATTAAACTCCTAAGCCTTTCCTTAACTCTGGCTCTGGTGAGTATCTAGTGTGTCACAAAGGCTGGCTTGTGAGGATGAATAGAGACTTTCCAGAGGACTTGGGAGATGAGGTGGACTTCTCACCCTTTTGATCTTGGGTAGCAACATTCAAAATTGTGACCTGTGAAATAATTTTCTTGGAGATTGATCTATGGTGGGGTTACTCCTAAAGTAGTGTTTGTTCTGCTAGAACTGCAGCATCCATGCAGATATTTTAGCCTAGAAAGATCTTTTACCAGTGACAATGCCCTTTGGGTAACTGGTTTAAATTCTAGGATTATATCAACAAATTTGAATCTTTAGCTCCAACATATTCACTAACATTAGTTTTATGGGTAAATTTTTATTCTGTAAACTAGGTGTAAACAATACTTTTTTATAAAGAGACTGGAAGATATGACAACCAAACAGTGAGAGATCAATTTCGTGTTGTAGACAGCCTATCTATCTAATTCATTCTCAGGGTTCATAAAATATTTAAGAGCATGTGTTTGGCTGCCATTCAACATCAACATAAGCTACCTGACACAGATGTCAGTAAAAATAATTGAGTAACTAGATTTTCAGAGGGATTTGGTAATCGGTGTCTTACCTTCTGACTGCCTGATTTAAAGAACTTCCGAAAGCAAGGTTACAGCATTTGGGGTCAACTAATTAGGACATTTGGAGGGAGTCCTGTGTTGCTTTTTGTTCAATTATCCAAAACCTTTCTTTATTCGAAATGTATACAAGAGCAACCTCATAGAAAATTGTGAAACTGTTAATACTAGTTTAAAATTTTTGTATGGATTACTGGGGAGTCTGGGGGCAATAATAGCAATATTTGAGTTTGGGTTGACCTCTTCAAGAAATTTTGGATTTTTACAGCTGAGGGGAAAATGTAGAAAGTATTTCACTATTTGCAAAGCTGTGCTTTCCTTTCACTAGCTCTAAAAGTATGTATCTTAGGAAGTATTTGACACCTCTTCCACAAAAGGAAGCTATAGATGATTTGCAGCCTTATTCAGACAAAATCCGCAAGACAAGGAGTACAGCTATGTCATGCCTAGCTTTATGAAAGTGTCATTTGGGAGCAGCAAAGGTTATTTTTAAAAGGGTTTTTTTTCTTCTCTTCAGACAGAAAACAACACTTGAGAAAAACAAGTTAGTTGCTAAGAATTGGCACTACAGCTTTAGGGGAGGTGTTACCCGTTAGTATTTGGTCAGTTATCAATGCTATTGCCTGCCTGACGAGGGTTATTTCTCTCCTTTTTCTTTCAGCCACCATGTTCCCCAGCACACGGACAAGTCAAAGTGCAACAGCAGCTGGGGCAGTGTCCTTGTCCCAACCCAGCAGCCACCCCTCCCCAGGATGTAACGTACAGGGTAGTCCTCTCCATCCTCCCCCCCAGTTATCTCTTCTCTCAGCTGCGGACTCAGAGAGGTAAGACCAGCCCCTGCTTTTCTTACTCTGAGCCTGTGTCAGGACTGCCTTCGGAGCTGCCAGGATGGGTGGAAACTGAATTGTTGGTGTGCTGAAAGTCTCTGGTGGCAGCCGCTGGGTAACGATTGCTCTGGGTATGGATTTACCAGGGGAAGGAGAGGTGAAGGGAACTCTATTATCCCAGCCTGGGCAGGGAGGCTTTCCACTCATCTCCATTTCAGGGCCTTCCTCCAATCCCCCTTTGGTCTCCACCAATGGCCCGAGCAAGGAAAGTCATACTGGCTGGGACACTAAACTTCAGAGGAGCCCAGCTATACTGTACAGAATGGGAGCTTCTGTTTACTTGTGGTAGGGAGAGTCATATTCTGTCAATATTCACTCAATATTCACTCAATACTAAATATTTCTGCAGGAACTTTACTTTTTTTTTTCCTTGGCATTTTATTAAGACCAAGAGATAATGAAAGAATTTTTAATTCACTGGTTTGAGTGTTTGATTTATAGTCAGGATTTATTTTATGCTGGCTAGGTACAAACTCCTTGACCTTTGCTGTTTCCATGTTTTTAGATATTCCAGTGATGTGAAAACAGATTGCTTGGCAGTGGTTTAATTTTCACATTTAGGCATTCCCTAAATTATTTTCAGCAATCTTTCCAATTATTTAGGTAGTGTATGGTATTATAGATTTCCACTTAGTTCATTGAAGCAGAAGTCTACCAGATCACACGACTGAAGAGCCTAAGCAAATAGGTTTTCAGTGGAAAAGTCAGAAAGATACACCATAACACAAAATACTGAATTCTTACTATATGTATATGGATGCTTAAACATTATTTTGTTAATTTCCCTATTTTTCAGTGCTCTAAATGATACATTGCTGTATTTCATTAATGTATTTCAAAGTGTTGAATTTCTTTGAGTGACAGAAATGCCAGTAATTTGGAGATCACAAAGTGTCCAATTATAAACCTGAAAAGAGCATTCACTAGATTTTAATTACTTATAAATGAGCATAATTTCTTTGGAGGAAAGCAGTACTCACCCTGCCTTGTATCAGGAAGATGGAAGAACATGATGGCTCAGGGAACTGACAACAGGTGAAAGTACTTTTTGATTTCAGACTGCATGTGTGAATTCAGCCAGTTCTGGAGCCACTGGAAGTTGTTGAGCTTTTTGTACACCAGTGTGAGATGAAACTTGCCATTTCATGATCATTGGAGCTCATCTAGTGGTTCAGTCCTTCCTCCCCACTCCTGGCCACACGGTCCTGACCTTTTTCCCTTGCCCTGGCTCTGGCCCTCTTTGCAAACTCTGGGGCTGCCCATGCTCTCTTGCCTGACCCAGAGGCTTTTCCTTCCCAGTACAGTTTTCTCTCCAGTGCGTGAAGTGTCCAACATCCATATCCAACAATTGTCAGAGCACGAGGTGACAGGCAGGGACAGATCAGTAGTTATTACAGGTAGAAATTTCATTACGAAAGACAGTGTTCTTTTCATTAGCCCATTTCTGAGGCAGTTGGTGTAGGACCATAGCAGATGTGATTAGAGTATGGCTTAACTCTAAGTTCTTGAATGTGTTACAGACCTCAGGATATCACAGTACTCTACCAAATAACAGTAATAAAAAGCTAGTGTGATACATTCTCATGCGTTAACTGTATACACTGTCTCTAATATGGCTTTAAGTGCTAATTCCCATACCTGAAGCTACTTTGGATTAAAAAAAAAGGTGCCAGTAGCTTCATTTAGGTAGTTTGACAAGTGGAAATTTAAATCCAGAGAAGAAAAAAAGTATTACAGCAGTGTTGGTTTGATTACAGAATATAGAGTACAAATTGTGGGAAATGTTTAAAAGAAAAACTAACGCAGAATCTGCATCTTGACTCTAATACAGTTCACTCCCCTAGGGGCCCTGCAAGTAAGCTGTCATTTACACCACTTCATGGGTGTGATGATAGCTGTGAAAACCTGAACTGAACAAACCAACACTTTCAGTACAGAAAGTGGCAGAGATAGTGCCTTTGAAAGGTGTGAATCACCCTGTTTATCCCAATCCTGTCAGGGAGAGGACTGCAGGATTTAGGAGTGTAAGCAGGGGATTTGTTCCCACCATGCAGTGGGGTTCCTGACACACTGTGGGTGCCTGGGGTCATTCCAGAGCTTGGACTGGCTGATCAGCACTCGCCCCTGTGATAGCCCACATTGGTTGGACTGAAACCCGTCCAAGCTGTCCTGGCTGCTTTGGCGACTCTCGGAGCCAGTCATGTGCCCCTTTGAAAAGCAGACTCAGGTTTGTCAGTGACAGAAACAGAAGGAAATAAGCACATTCCCTACATCTGCAGGTACCATGGGGTAGAAAAATAATTGGAGGGCTTCTTTTGTGTCTTTCTCCACCTAGGTACTGGGAGGGAGAGTGTGGACTTGATTAGGCCTTATTTATGTGAGAAACCAAACCAAACATGGGACATATCTTACACTGCTTTCATTCTGTGTACAAAACTCAATGTACACAGAGTGCAAGTCAGATAGAGAGTTTGGATGCAGGAAGCAATTTCATTTATCAAAGGAGAGAACATGCATAATAAAAATGCAGATTTACACTTTGTTTGTTCCAGCTTTTTTATACTAACTTTCAGTGCTCCCCTAATATGAAATACAGCAACTGTTCAATGAAGGTAACAAATGGTAATGGTACCCAAAAGCATAAGTATGAAAGCGAATATGTACTTGGCTTCCTTTTCACTCATTTTTGTAGTAAAAGAAAACATGGACATTCAAGGAAGCTGAAAGAACACCCAGATAAAAAAACGTTGGTTTTATATGGCATAGTTAATGTGCAGCTCAGTGCCCCAAAATTGATGGTGCCAAATGCTGGATTTTTTTTTTTTTTTAATAACCCAACATATACATTTTACTTTTTAAGGCTCGCTTTTGTGCAGGAAGTAGCCTGTTAACCATTGTGAGACCAGAACAGAAGTTTTCATTTGGACTTGATGTTCCAGATGATTTTCACTTTCCTGTGAACCAGAGCTAGTGGTGTGTCCCTGAAGCATGACATGTCCTGCCTTGACAGGAATTTCTAGAGACTGGGTAAAGCTGGAAAGAAGGACTTAGGGCAGAACTGTTCAGTTTAGCATTACTGTAATGCTATAATAAGCTCTGCAACAGTGCTTCTTTTTCCTTATTTGAGTGCGTGGTTATATTCCTTTTATGCTTTTGCTGTAAAATAATAAGTAGCTCCAAGCAAGACTTCCAAAAGCAAAAGCCTCTGAGTAGTTCTAACCAAGGAGTCAAGACATCCAATCTTCACATATTATGAAGCCCTTTGTATGTGGCATACAAGAGGCTGCCTCGAAGAAAGTCTTTAGTTAAAGACCTTAACAGTGTGGTTTTGAAATCAGTACAGTAATTTCTTCCGAGACATGGGATACTTCAGAGTATTGTCTCCTAAGACATTAACACTTTTTTCGTTAGTAAGCAAATGACACATATAAATGACATGCTAAAGAGTGGAGGTGGCAGCAGGTCTAACCCTGAACCTGAGCCATAGGGTCGTAGAATCATTTAGGTTGGAAAAGACCCTTAAGATCACCAAGCCCAACCATTAACATAACACTGCCAAGTCCACCACTAAACTGTGTCCCTAAGTGTCACATCTAATACCTCCAGGGATGGTGACTCAACCACTTCCCTGGACAGCCTGTTCCAATGCTTGACAATCCCTTCAGAGAAGAAATTTTTCCTAATATCCAATCTAAACCTCCCCTGGCACAACTTGAGGCCATTTCCTCTTGTCCTATCACTTGTTACTTGGGAAAATAGACCAACATTCACCTCGCTACAACCTCCTTTCAGAGCCAACCTAGCAAGGCTTGGAATTTTTCTCCAGCCTGTTTCCACACTTCTTTTTTCCAAAGGCACTCTTTTCTTTGCATTTGCAAGAAACTCAGTTCTCTAATACAACACAGCCACAGAAAATGCCGAGAGATTTTAAAGTTACATATCTCTGTCTCTAGAGAATATGTATATTGAGGTGGCCACTCACAGCTTCCTTCCTTAAATTCCACTTCTTCTCACCAAAAAGCATGTGGTGCTGGTCAGAGGGGCTGTTCTTCCTTCCTGCTGTCCCGTCTTTGGCCTAGGTGGAACACTGGTTTGATCTGAAATAGCACTTCCTGTGTTCCTAAAGCTTGAGCATGAAAAGGAGTTTTAGACACTTATTAATGACTGAAAAGAAGGATATAAAAGTAAAGTCTACTGGCATATGCAATGTACTCCCCCAAAACACCACAGGGATAGAGACCTGCTGTGCAGGGTCTAAGGTAGAGCTTGAGTGCAAGTTTGGTGGCTGAACAAAACTGTGGACAAAAATTTTGGTTTATGTTGGCCAAAATATTTCTGTTATGGGAGAAGATTACCTTCCCTAAAAAAAAAAAAATCATTTGTAACAGAAAAATATTTGGAGAGAACCATGTTATATCATAGGTAGGTAAAACATGTAAGGTTTTGTCATTTTGGTCAAATGAACGTGTTCATGACTTTTGGGGTAAACATTTGATTTTTTCAAAATTGTGTTTGGCAAAAGCTATGCTTTCCTTACAAGTTTTTTAAAACCATGTTTATTTGATTGTCATTGATAGCTAGCTGGACTAACTTACAGTGCAATATGTTCAGCTACAGAATACTGTATTACAGCAGAATGTTTCCCACACTGACAGTGGACTGAGAAGCTGCAAAGTCACTAGCACACAGCATGAAGTGTGGAGCCAAACCAAGAAGTGAGATTACAGCAGAATGACAGTCGTGTTGAAAGCAGAGAATGGAGAGATCACCCCAGATTTTCTGGACTTGCCTAGAAATACGAAGGCTATTAAAAGGGAGTGAGCATAGATTATTCCTCACTTAACATTGTCAGAAAGTGCAGCACTGTACAGGACACTGTTGGAGACAGCAACCTCATACAGGCAGCTTATGGTTTTGTCCTCTGTCCAGACAAAAATTCAGCAGTAATAAGATGAAAGCCTGATCTCTTGGCTGTGTCAACTGCATAACATCTAGATATGTTCCCAAACTGTTGTGGCCCAATAAAAAGGATTAGAATTCAGCCAGTTAACGGAGCAGCAACCCAATAAACTGTATTTTAAAATTGTTAAATGAAAACTATGACCTCTGAAGAAAAAAAAAAAAAAAAGACCAAAGCGTTCAACTTTAATGTTCTGTTTCAATTTTGGAAGCATATTGAGAGTAACGGTAAGGATTGATGTTGTCTAGATGATGGCACATGCTTTACTTTTCAGTGTGAAGTTAAGGAAAAGCAGAAAATGAAAACATAGCTACATCCAACATAGTTACATAGTTCCTGTCTCAAATAATTCCTGCTAGTAGCATTTTGTGCCATAGTGTAGCATGGATTAGTGGTAGGTAAACTATGTCTTCTCCTCTTTCCTCATTTATATGCAGGTGCAGTTTCCTTTCTTTTCAATATATTTTTAACAAATATTTAGTTGCAATGAAAATATTTTCTTTGCTGTTCCCAAGAAAAGAAAATACTCCCTTCATTTGCTATTGTTACCACTATAGTACAATTTTTGTTACTACTATAGTACAATATGCTGTTATCGTTATTTTTGTCAGGCTTCTAGTCCCCTGCAGAATTTATTTCAAACTGTAGAATAATTGAAATAAAACTTTTTCCCAGCAAAGTACTAGGTGGGAAAAGTGATACACAGAATTTGATGTAATATGAAATTACAATCTTTTGCTAGATTTAGCAAAAATCAACTTTTTTTCTACAACTCTGAAACAGTACAAACAGGAAAAGCAGAAACATACTAACACCCTAGGGATATGAAATTGACAGAGCTGTTGTCCTGCAGCCCAAGTGGTTATTTGGTATTTGCATTCTTAACAAGTTTTTTCTGTTAAAAACAAAAACTGTTTGTGTCAGACATTTTTGGTGTAAACTGGTTTATTTACCAAAAGGTGGTAAAAACTCTTAAGTCCTATTTCTTAGAATAGATTAGCAGCTCTCAAAGATTTGAAAAGTTGATTCTCTTTAACTACAAAAAGGAGTCAGAGTAAGTTTACCTTACACCTTTTTTTTAAAAAAAAAAGTAATTTGCCCTCACACTTTTCTCTGGTCATTCAAAGTAATCTTTATAGTCACATTAGAAATGAGCTTTCTGATATCCTATGAATATGGCTACATTGGAAGGAGAATTTGAGAGACAGGAAAGCCAGAAGCATGGGGGGAATTCACGGTAGCATTAGTGCTAAAAGCAATAGTTCAGAAGTTGTATCTCGGAAGCCAAATCAATGTGATTGGCTGCCAAATTATAGATTTTTTTTTAATGACTGCACACAATTTTTGTCTGCATTTTGAAATTTGAACTCTTGGTATCACTTTTCCTTTCCACCATATGTTTGTATATGTACATGTGTGTGCATATATAGCAATTAGATTAGCCACTTCTTCCAAATTTCCTCACAAAGAAGGTATGTAACTCCAGCTTTCCTTTGCTGTAGTGGTTCTCACATCTAAGTCTATCATGCAATCAATCATTCCCCAGTTCTGCCAATCTCCCATTCTTCCCATCATTCCTGTGCTCCTTGCTTGTGCTGGGTGAGGTTTCAAACATTGAGGGAGGAGGACAGAAGAGCAGAAAGACTTGGGATGCTGCCTTGTGTTCTTTCTCTTGCCCTTTTCCTAATCTCCTGAAAAAAAAAAGGCAAGGAAAACTCAGCCTCTTGTCACAGCTCAGAGCTGCTATTCTTGTTCAGAAGGTGGGTAAGTGAAGCAGACAGTGAGTCAAAAGGATTTCCTTTTAAGATGGGACTGAAATCCATGAGACACCTGGAATTTTTCTTGTCATCAGCACACAGGCCCCAATCTTGGACCAATTTCCTGCTCTCCCTTCTCCCCTTAGGAAGGGGAGCTGGCTACTTAGCAACAGAGAGCTCTGTGAGGTAGATGCAGGTGATAACTCTTGGAGACATGAAGCAGTGAAGGTGGGAGAAGCCCACTGAGCGATTCCTGTATAAGCCCAATGTCCAATATTGCCGGGCCAGTCATGTACTTCCATGAGCTTCCTGAGGCCGGGAGTGTGAAATCAAATGAAAGAATGCCAGTCTAGAAGACCAGCAGCCGAGATAGTTCTAAGGTGATGAATCTTTCCAATTCCTGTGGAAAAATGGGAGCACCATCAAAAAGCTGTGGGTCAGGCAGAGCTTTGAATGATAATTCTCTTCCTTTCCTTGTTTCCAATCAGCTTGAACAGTGACAACTTGATATCACAGTTATAATACCTGTCTCGACTGTGTTGGATTGCAATGGCAGTTCTGCCTGGTGGGAAGTTTAACAAATAAGGGTTTCTCTACTGTCCAGTTCCCTGCATTTTCTCCACCTACAAAAATAACCCCTTCAGCCCTTTGATGCCCAGGCAATTCAGCACAGCCAGTTCTTCAATCAAGGAGTCTCAAAGCACTTGAGATTCTAGGCAAATAAACACCTTGTGTATATATATATACTTGCTACAGAGACATGAATTGTTGTTTCCCCACACCAAAGACTCGTTTACAGGTGGCCAACCATGCTAAAATAAAATATGTGCATAGTTATAAATACTATATAAATACACTATTTATACTGTCTAAATACAGTATTACTATTAGCTTTCCTCTTCCCTTACTTTTCCACACATTGCTTAGATTGTGCATGTAGTTTACATTTGGGCCAGCTCCAGTTAACAAATGCCAGAGTAAAATCTTTTTTTCCATGTAGCCATGACCAGTACTGGTTATTAACAAAAACCCTATTTATGTGCCATTTTAGCTAGCTCATCAAACCAGGTAAGCTTTGGTAACTTTGTCATCTATCTTGCTTATCTAGTCATTCCCCTAGGAATGCAGGGCACTTTTTCCTAACTACTGTTGGAAAGGGAGAGGCTATTTGATGGCTCCGGAAATGTTCTTGCTCTGATTTTGTGCCCAGCAAGCATAGGAAAGGGCACCTTTCTGTAAATCTGGCTGGTTCCTGATTGCATTGGCTCCAGGGCTTGGCCACAATTCTTGATGGCAGTTTCTGAGTGGTTACAAGCTGGTCCTGATTGTTTCAGGAACAAAATTAAATTTGCAGTTCCCCCAGTAATACACTATGATTTGTTCAGGGACAAATCTGGACTAGGACAAGTCCAAGTTTCTCTTTTGTTATGCAGAAGGGAACTAAAAGTAGATAACTATAGTCACCCATATGAGTAAGCCAGGAATTCATGAAGTGATTCATAAATCATTATAAAGACCACTAAAGTCTACTAAAAAGGAGTCCTGTCTGTCTGTACAAAGTAGTGCATTATTACTGGGAGGGGTTTTTGGATGTTAAATCAAATATGAAATCTTTAAAACTGTGCTTTTCACTTTGTGTTTTGAAAGGATTTTTTTGCTGTTGTTCACTGCTGGTTAAAAACATTTTTCAGAGATTAATTTTCACAAATGAACTTTGAAAACACAGAGGATGATATCCCATGCTTTCTTAAATAATAGTAGCAATAAAAGACTGTACATTGCTCTTAATCTCTGGCAGCTAATAACAGTCTTTCCATGTGAGCACTGTACAAAAAACTAACTCCAGTCCTTACTCAGGAGACATATAACCAGTTAGTTGTAGCACTTTTTTAAAAACCTCTGATATTTTTATCACTATATAGCTACTGACTTCTCTTTTTAAAAAATTACTCTCTAGTATTATTGTGAAACACAGGCATGTTCTATTCTCTTCCTCCCTAGTATGTCTTTAAGTCTACACTGCATCAGTTATCTGGAACAATGAAATATTTGACACATTAAGGACTCAATGACTCAGTAGTGACGTGTTTATTTTCTCTGTCTATATAGCGTATCTGAAGTAATGAATGTGTTTATGAAGTTAATATCAAATCAGCACAAAGACCATCCAAACCCTATCTAATATGCCTAAAAATGCAATTCTCAAAGAAAACTGAATAGGCAGTAAATCATCCAAAGTTCATCTTGACACTTGCTATACTCCAAAAGTAAATTATGGATCTACCAGAAATGGCCTAAATATAGGTTTCGAATTGTGACAAAATCACACAAATAATGTGTGGCAGATAGATACTGATTCTGAGCTGCAGCATAAAAGAGCTCAGGTGTCTTGGGTTTAAATGCAGTTATAACCTGTATGATGACCCTGTCCAGAGGTGTTCTGTAGAGCTACTACCACAGTTGCACCTTCTGTCGTATTCAGGGCAAGATTACAGCTTCCTTACACTTCTGCAGGAAAAAGATTGTTATTGCTAGGTTAAAAAAAAGTCATTTACTGTATTGAGGTCCAGTCTCAGGAGAACAGGGACCAGACCCATGCTTTAGGATCCTGGCAGACTGTGTTAATTGCAAGCACTAATCCCTCCTAGCAGCAGGTACCAAGCACACCCACCACAGAGAAGGGTAGGTGGGTGCTCTTGCTCGGCACAGACTTGCAGCTTGCTTTTCGGAGTAAAGAGAGAGGCTGATCTGTGACAAGCATAGCACATCAGTTTTCATGCACCTTCTTGCAAAAATATCCTGGCTCTTTTTTGCTGGCCTTCCCGGCTCTCCTCTCATGGATGAGAGGCCCTGAGCCATTCCTGAGCACAGGCTGAGCTTTCATTTACTAATCAGATCCCATTGGTCTACTGGGTAGTTTGGTCATTTGAGGCACGGACCAGAGCTCTTATAATCTCAGCTTTCCATCTGTGAAAATGACTGTAGCACCTATTTGTAATGTACTTTGGGATATGCAATATTAACGAAATGTAGGAAAAAGTTAAACTTTTTTTTAAAAGTCTGTAAAACCCTTGTATAAAAAACTCAAAGTAGTTTGTATCCTTGTAGTGCCAGTAGTGACAGCTGTGCAAAAAATACCACTGAAGTGATGAACCTCTGTGGCAGCTGCACCACCAGGTTCAGTCTGAATGGTTCTCCTCCTCTGCCAAGCTTGTAAGTTTATACTTTGAGACAAATCAAAGTTTTGATGTGGTCAGACTCTGCCCAACTGGAACCGATTTAACCCTTGCCTTTATGTACATTATATTGACTTCAATTGTTTATTTTCACATAGCTCTATGTAACATACAAAGATTTTTAGAACTTGAAACCTGAACCTGGACCTGAGCCTAATATCTAACTCCTCACTGTCCAATGACCAGAACTGACTGCTCACT
Organism: Aviceda cuculoides; assembly: GCA_035590195.1. NCBI lineage: Eukaryota > Metazoa > Chordata > Aves > Accipitriformes > Accipitridae > Aviceda > Aviceda cuculoides. The sequence continues at coordinate 52,411,612 of JAVJGG010000074.1, forward strand.
TCCAGTGAGGAAGGACAACTATTTATTGACAGATACAGTTGATACAAAGCCTTACAATGAGACAGCTGGCAGTGCCTCAGAAATCAGATCCACATGAGGTATGTCCTCCCACTAAGATTTAAACCCACTCACAGAAGTTAAAAGGAGTTTTCCATGAAAAGGGTGCAATTCAGCCTTTTAATTTCCCAGTTGTCAAATCTAATGATATGTCACCATTTGAAAATGTATCTTCTCTGTATCTGGGCTGCATACTGTTCTTTTGGAAGTCTGTATCTATGCAAACTGCTAAACATTATAGTGATCTAAGTAAAGTAGAAACAACCTTTAGCTCTTATCTACTGGGGATTTTACAGTTTGTGTTTCCGAACTCCTAGGTTTGTTGCTCCAGCTCCTTCTCCTCACCACATCAGCCCCCAGAGAATTTCAGTTCCCCATCACATGATGCAGAGACGGACTCCACAACCTCCCCGCCTTCAACAGCCTGCAGGAATGCCTCTGAAGGCATACCAGCCAGCAGCAAACCCTTCTTTTCAACCAAATAGCCTCCACATCCAAGGTAAGAAAGAAAAATCTTCATCACTGATGTTAGTTGTTTATCACTGCTGCTTGGTTTCAAATTAAGTGCTTCAAGAGCTGGTGCTGGTATTTTTAAGGCACTTTTCCTTGTGAAAGACTCTGGCCTTCAACACCCTGCCTTCAGACTTCCTTAAAATTCTTAGCTTAGCTAAGAATTTGTCTTACTATGGAGTTATGGGTTTCTCTTCAGACTGATTTTCAGGGCTGTTGTAGAAATAGAACTGCAAATAATTCTGTGATGGCCTCTGCTTTTAATTTTCTAATGCTATGCTTCTAATCCCACTTGACTTTACACATAAAGTGTTACCAGGTTTTCAAGAGGTGTAATACTTTTCTCCCTTGCACTTGTGGAATGATGGAGACCTCTTTGTTTATAAACATAGATGTCTTTTACAGCTGTGTTCCCACTTGTGCTGTGTAAACAGCTTCGACAAGACTTCTCTCTCCTTCTTTGTTCAATCAAATATAAACTTCTGTAGCCAAGAAGAAAATAAACAGCAGCTGAAAACAATGTTGGGTTGTTTGGGGTTTTTTTTTCTAGCTGGTATGGAGTCTGAATGGTAATTACCTTAACATTTCAGAAATGTGTTGACAGCAGTAATGCTGTTTCCTCTCAACTGTTTAAATATATGGTTTGCTGTATTTCTTACACAAGGTACATAGCATACTGGACTTTTATAGGCCTTGGGATTCTGCTTTTTGATCAGGCTTCCTGAGAATTATCATAGTAGATATCATTGGAAACATCTTGAGAAAACTAAAGCTTCTTTTAGTTTCTTGCACTGATGGAAGCAATCTCTCTAGTCAAAGGGATGGGAGAGGACACAGAGTCATCTCCCAGAGTTCGTGAGTGTGAAGGGGAGAAAGGAAGGTGCCAGTCCTGTTTTGTTCTTCTTATCGTACTAGACCACATGCGAGCAGGATCTGAGCCAGGTGCTTTTCTTCCAAACACTGGTAATCTTGTAGGGCAGTGATCAGTACTAGGAGAACATGCTATTTACCAATGGATGTAAACAGTTATTGTTGGCTTTCTCTTTCTCTGATTAAAGTGTCACTAATAATCTAGGGCCAACAGATACAGGATGAAATTTTTTTAATATACTGTTCATTGTCATATGACATATGCAAAGACATGCCAGTGCAGGTCCAATAAATTTCTAGCATATGAGGCATGAAGGAATCAGGTTAGCCTTGCTATTTCCACAGGACAATAAATTTTACTCAATTCCCTTTTTTGCTGAATATTTGGCAAGAACTCGTCTTCCAGAAAGGCGTCTGGACATTAAGGTCTGTCTTCCTGCCTGAAACAAAAATTGTCTTTGACTGCATAGAAGGCTTTACCAACCTCTTCCTTTCAAGGTCATGGAATCTTCAGTAATTGCAGAACCTGGGATCACAACCAGTTGCTCCAAAGTTGAACAGTTTCCAAAGAATCGTGCCTCCCAGAGGCTCACAGATCACCTCAGATTAGTTACTGCTCCACACAGGACTTGTACTGGCTGATGCAGCTAGCTCCTTATCTGCTTGGGCATCTCTTTAGGGCAGGTCAGAGCGATGCTACTGTGTTCCCATCTCCCCCTCCTACAGTCCAAAGAGGATTTAAAAGGATAAAAGACATGCATCATTAAAACCATTATAAGAGGAGGGCCTAGTAGAGACCCTCACCTGGGCAAATGTCACATATGGACTGAAGCCCCACTCAACATGCAAATTTAAGGTAAAGCTTAATACTATCTTCTGACTGGATCAAAAAATGGATAACCTCAAGGGATGGGACCTTAAACCCATACCTTACTTAGTCCCATATTAGCATTACTGTGTTTGCCTCCCTGTCCTAGGAAATCCTATGTTGAAAATAGACATTGCTGACAGGAATTATATACACATAGATAGCAACTCAAAGTTGCAATTGTAAAGAACTCTGCACTTAAAACTGGTGGGAAGACAATGTGGGCTGAACTCTGATATTTTTCTCCTTTTTTTTAATTGAAATATGTAATACATTGCAATACAATAGCTACATTTGGGTATTAAATGTTCTTTCAAAGATTAAATAGGCTATTGTCACTATAAGAGGTATTTTGTCAGAATGTACTCCCTGAAACTTAAGCACAGCTGTCTCACTTCTATGTGCTACACTGAAAGCTTTGTTTGTCCTGTGTGCCTGAAAGGCTTGCCTAAACTTTCCCTCTGAAAAGCAAATGTTTCAAGAGTTCATGGTCATGTTTTCCCAGCAGCAATACAAAGATTACCATCTTCTTTGGTCACATCATTATAATGTAGAAAAACACCACAGAGTTATCTCACCAGCCTGGACTATTTGGTATATAAAAAGTGTTTGTGCAAACCTCTGTTAATTTCTGTCTCCTGCAGTTCATAACCTGCCTTTTCATTATTTAAAGTGCTGTAGCTATAGCCACTTCAGCTCAGTCTGCTACCAAACAATGGTGACATTTTTGTCTCAATGTGTAGTCTTAAACTTGTCAACTCCATTTAAATTGGCTGTACTGAGGAAGAAAGAGTTTGCCTAAAAGCTTTTTGAAGAAAACAAGTTCTAAACAAACTCCCTTACTGAAAGCCTGAGCATCTTAAAAACTCATGGAGACTTCAGAGCACTATCCTTTAGAAATAATGTAGGAGATCCAAGACCGACAAGCCTCGTATATCTAATAGCTACTTGTATTTTGAAACTGCTCCATCTTGGAAGAACGTTGTCTACTGTTCAGATTTCATTCCTTGTTCTGAGTGGTTTTCAGCATCAGATACACAGTAATATCTGAGGACTTTTTATTGCCTTGGATAGTATTATATAATAGACTAAATAGTCCCTTTCCTTCCTTTTGTGAAATTCAGTTTCCTTTGCTGCATGGGATGTTTGGAAGTCATGATGTTAGATGATTCACTGAGCTGCAGAAGTGGAGCTTTTCTTCCCCTTTCATTAGACTGTAGTATCTTTTATTGGGTTACCATAGGCAGTAAATCTGAAGCTCTCCTGGATGGGAGACTGGATTGACAACTTCCCAGCTTGACACCATTGTACACCACTGTACTACGTATTTGTAGGCAGAATAGAAGACAGTACAGGTCCTGGAAATCTGCAACAATTGGCCCGGGACCTGTATTGTATTGGTGAGTCTTTACAGCCAAGGACTACAGGGATCTCAGCAGAGGTACCCAAAGTCACGGGCATCTGCAGCACACATCCAGCAGCAAGAATAAGGTATTGCTTTGAGACAAGTCAGAAGAGATGTGTGAGATAGGAAAGAAAGGAATAGCAATAGAAACTCCTCCTTCACAATGAGCAAGCTTCTGTGTTTATAGTATAGAGTGAGGTAAAGCTCCTTTGGGCATGGACATAACCGACTTGATTTTGGATACTTCTGATACTGTGAACATTTTTGTGCTAGAAATCTGACACTCCCTTAAAACCGTACCTGTAACTCATGTTGTATGTGTTTGTGAGTTAAAGTGATGACCAACGCTGGCTGAGTAATGGAAGAAATAAAAAGTCATGCAAAATATTCAGTAAAAAAAAAAAAAAGTCAACATTTCTTTAAAAAAGTTGTTAGCTGATATGAGTCAGCTATACTAGTGTATCTATACAGGCAGCTCTACTAGTAACAGTTATCTTTTAATTACAAATACTCAGATTTAAATAAATAGAAACATTCCTAGTTTTTCACATTTGCAGTCTGGCAGTACGTGTGACTCATCTGTCTTACTCTTTCTTTTCCTTTTGTTCTTCATGCTCAGATGGTACCAAATGATTACTTCATGTCTGTGTAATTCACTTCATGGGCACTGCAGAATTATACTGCAGAGGAGCACTGTTTTGAAGTAATTCAGGCCTAAACCAGCTGGAATTCTTATATATGACAGCAGTAAAGACTACTCAGCCATGATGTAGATTTTTTTAATAGCAGTTATAATGATTTTCTTGAGAAAATATTCTCTCTTTGTCATGCCAGGCAGAGAGCTGACTGAGGAGGAAATAAATATCCACCAGAAACTTCCTACCTTATGGAAATGATAACTGTGGCAGTCATTCATTACATATCTGCAATGAAGTCTTTGTTCACATCAGTTCAATGGGATCAGGACTCTGTAACAAACTTATGTGGACCATGATTTCAGCTGTGAATTTGAGATGGGCTGTGTACCTGGGATTTTCAGATGCTCAGCATCTTTCAGGATGAGGCTCTGTATGTGATAAAGAGCAAGAGCTTCTTGATTTTAGAAGAGATTCTTGCAGTATACAGCTATTTTATCATATTTTAAAGTATTTCACTTTCCTCAGGAAATAATGCTGTCATGCCAGAAAAATAACTGTTTATTCTGTATCTTGACATCATGGATCTTGGCTATAGTGTACTGATTCAAAGAAACACAATTGACATACCATTGTGCATGTGTGTGTGTTAAATAGTTTAATAAGAGAGCAACTGATACAATCCAGAGTTGCAGTCCCGAGAAGAAATGTTCATTTGCCAGAACTTCATTAGCCAACCTGTTTGCCATTTTAATTTTTCCAGTGCTGCATGAAAACACAGAAAACTGATGCTACACGTAGTTCTCTAACAGACAATCTCGAATGAGGGGTCAGCTATGGTCAGAGTCTAGGGCCTGAATTGCATATGGTTCCATGTTATCCTACATTCAGCAGTAGTGCAGATTTTCTTGGACATGGCACCATGTGAATAAAGGGAAGAGCTCCTGATACCAAGCTAGGAGATTGTGCTGTATCATGTTTGGGATCCAGTTCAAAGACCTCTGCACTGTGACCTGATGCACTACAGGCGTGGACAAAGACATTTAGAATAGTGCTAAATAACTGAGGCAAAGAAAACGATGTATGCTCTGTTCTACTCTTTCCTGTTTATGGCTCTCCGTTTTTTAAGATGGATATTTATGACACTGAATTGTGAGAAGAACATGTATCTAGGAAAGTTGAATTATTTTTATGTGCTCTCTTTCCATCTTAAAAAAAGTATTTAGGGGTTCATCAGTTAATGAAAGTGCTTTGTGCACTTCCTGTGTTATTTCTGCAAGATAGTGGTTAAGGTACCAATGGGTCAAAGCTTGTAAGACTTTGATTGACAGTTTTCTTTTGCTTAAGTAGGGAATGAGCAAACACAGAGGATGTGACTCACAGTAGCTCAACCCCAAGGTAAGTAGTTTTTCTGGCAGATTTCAGGGAGCAATAGTCAAAGTCACTGCCAGGTCATTCTGCATGGGGAATAGGATGCTGTGAGAAAGGCACAAATAGCGAATGAGCACAGAGCAACGTGAAAGGACAACTCAACATGTGTCTTGAAAGGTCTTACCAGCTGGCTTAGACCACCATAGGTTGAAATGGTTGGTTTTGGTAACTAATCTGACTCGAGTAAACTTGCACAGTGTGTCTTGTTGCTGGTTGAGAGAAAAGTTTATTTTAAAAGCATTTTTAAAGGAGGCAAATACTGTCAATAGCTATGTAGCTTCTAAGTCAAGTTTTGGATGGCTATTGTTTTTTCTTTCATTTTATTTTATTTTACTGCAGTTCATTCTTAAATGTCAGGACTGAACATTTAAGGATTGCCAGGTTGTAAATTCCTGACATGTTTTGCATGTTTTGCAGTCTGACTCAGTTTTGTTGCAGTTAAACTTTAAAATAGAAAAAAAGATCGAAACTGTCATCTTGAAGCTAGGGCTGCAAAGTGCCCACAGCCCATGCAAAAGACAATGAAATCTGTGAGTGTTCAGCCTCCCTAGAGTGAGCAGAGTCTGCAACTTGTGCCTGCTGTGGAAGAGGAACCGTGCATCTGCTTTTCATTTTTCTTTCTTTTTTTTTTTTTCTTTTCTTCCCCCCCCCTTCTTTTATGTGAAGTTAAATACTCTTCTTTCGTGCAAGTTATCAGACAGAACACTGACAAGTATTTCAGTGTTCTTCTGTGTAACTATTTGCCTGATCTAAACTTCCATTATGTATGTGTAAATTAGGCATTTATCTCATTGTGTGCACACAGAAGTGTCTTGCAAGACTACTAAATAAAATGCAAAGACCATTCACTCACCATTGTTACCTAGACCTCCCTATTAGGTCTCTTCTGAGTTCCTGGGTGCAGCAGGTTCAGACTGTCTTTTCCTGTCCATAGTCCTGGCCTGTTCTCATGCTTTCAAATATTGAGTTTTCTGTTTGAATTCAAGCACATCTTATGCATGCCAACATTTGTATGTTTCTTCATGGAGACCACAGAAATTAGTCTCAAAGGAAAAATAATCAGAATCATGAAACTCCTAAATCATGCATCCTTCCTCTTGCTTGGCAGAAAATCAGTTATATTGCACAAAGTGATACAGCATGTTTTCCAGTGCGTCATTCTCTTTTCTCCATCCCTATTATTTATGAAATGCATTATCTGTACATACACACTCAGTGCAGCTTTAGCAAACAACAGTCCCATGTGCACAATTCCATAGCAAAGTTAATGGAAATACACTCCTAGCCACAATCCAGAGTTTGCCAAATGCCTTATGTTCATAACATGTTTCTAAGCATAGACTATCACTGTAAATGGATTTGAGGATGGAGGGTTTGTTTGGGTTGGAGTGTGGAACTGCAGCAATATAAAATTTTTATTTTTAATATACTTTTTATTCATAAGTCAAAACTAGATGCCCCATGCAAGGCATTTCTAATTACTAGTAATGAATGTAATGAATAGGCCAATAGTTATGTTCAGGTATCATATAATACCTAAGATATTTAGACATCACCCTCTCAAATATCGATGGGTTCTGATTCCACGTTTCATGCTTCCCAAAAAAGGATCTTCTCTGCTTGTCATCTCCTATCATCGGGGATATCTCCTTGATCCTTTCTGAACTGTTAAATGGTACCTGAAGGCCTTTTGTCATATGCTGCTCACCCAAACATCCCATTACCTTTAGGGAGGGAAATGAGTCTTTAATCCTGTCAACTAACCTCCTTACTGCTCATGGTTTGTTGCTGCTCATGGACATCAGTAGATCCCAGGCATTAAAGCTCAATGTCTGGTATAAATATGCTTTCCTAAGTACACAGTATGGATGTGCTGAGGCTAATTCCTGAACATGTGGAAGGACGAAATTGAGCTGGCTGTCCCTCTAACTATCCAGATTAGGATTCTTTATTCCCTCCTAGTACTAAATGCTCTCGGAAGTCAAATCTGTGAACATTTATAATCACTGAAAGTAACAAGGTTGCCTTGTTATATCCGAAAGAGAATAAACAGATGCCTAAGGAGAGGGGAGTCATTTAAGTTCTTGAATTGTAAACCAGTATCAGCAGTACAGAGTTTATATAGAAAATGCATTAAAAGAAGTTTTTCAATCCCTCTTTTCCCCTTTTTTCCTTGTTTTCTGATGTTGATGTTTTAAGGGTTTAGACAAGGTTCTGTTGTTTCTTTTTATTGATCTTTCTACACTGAAAGGAAATTCAGCTGGAAGACTTTGTCATATGGTTAACTAGACTGGCTAGAGGAGACAGCCCTGCACATCAGCTAGGAGACAGCCCTGCACATCAGCTTTTTTTATTGACAGTAATGTCTCTGGAATAAACTTGAAACACAGGAAATTCCTTAAGATACCTCCTGAGGTAGGGGCTCATTTTTCTGACAGTGGCTTTTTGTTGTAACTTACCACAACATATTCTTCATCAGGAGAATAGCACACCAGCCCTTAGGCAATAAGCTGTTTGCTAATAAAATCATCAGAGACTGTGTCACTCCTAGGCCTAAAATTTCTATATAGCACCTTAGAGGTAATGCACTGTCTTTTTCCTTTATGCATGAAAGGAGAGTGTTGAGAACAAGGAGCCAAAGCAGTGGCAGAGGAGAGCTTGATTCGCAGTTTTTCTTAAAAGAAAAATATGTATATATTGTAATACTGAATTTATAATGGTTTCATTTGTGACATATACTCTAAGAATATACTACAGAAAACAGAAATAAATGCATACCACAGTGTTATACCTGTAAAAGCCATCCTTCAGACTCTGAGCAAAATCTCCAAAGCTTAGACTTAGCAGCAATTTTTTGAGGAGGAGAAAAGACCTTGCTTCCATAAGAAAAATATTCAGGCCAGCCTACTGCAGAACATCCATTTGTGCCTCTTAGATTGCATACATGTCCCTGTTTTACCAAGATGAGTGGTTTTAGTTATATAAATATATATTTTGGCATGCACCTCAATGTGAATTTACTCAGTCCTTATATGCCTCTCTCAAATATCACTTAAGGAACAAAAAACAACTTAAAGAAAAAAAAAAACTGGTGGGGATCTTTTATGTCATGTAACACAGTGGTCTTGGCTCTGTTCCATGTGGACTCATTGCTACCAATGAATGGGCAAGCCCCGTGGATCATCAGCTAGCCACCATTCTGAGTCTCATATGCATCTCCCCACTGTTAGCCAGCTGTCTTGGCATCAGTGATAGAACCTCAGATTTTATTCAGACCTTACTTGGGTAAACTTCATTTATTTTGAATTAAGCATTTTCTTAGATTTTTCAGGCAGCAGCCCAGTGTGAAATCTGGAGAGTACCAGTTCAGACAGCAGGACTGCAGAATAAAGGGAGAAATCTTCTGAAAAATTTCAGCTTCTAGCCAGTCAGTGCCTCTCACAAGTCATGCTAGAATCAGGATGTCCATGAAGCAGGTTGTGTTTGGAATTAGTAGCAACTGGAGCAAGTCTCAGGGAGCTTCATATCAAAGCTGCTTTATTGGTGGAACATAATTGAAGTCCTGGTGCTACTGCAGTCAAGGTTTTTATCATTCTCGTGGCCACAGTTCCACATACTATCTCTTGTAACTCTGTCCAGGTCTCTTACTGACCACTTTCTTCTCCTTGTTGTAGGTTTTTATGGGCAGCTTCAGACTTTCTGCCCTCCACATTATGCTGACACTCAGAAGAATGTGCAACATGGTGTTTCTTGCAATATGGTTCCTCCTTTTGAAGACTGCTTAGTTCCCACATCAGCGGGTCAGGCAGGGCTTGGCATTTTCCATCGAACTTTTTCAGCTCATTCTGGTCTTACAGGTAAATGACAGCTGGGGACTTTGTGGATGGTTGCTTAGTTTGTGGACTTTGACAGATCTGCTTGAGCTGTGTATGTAACTGGGACCTGTCATGACAGGCTGGACTCTTCACAAAGAGATGTTTTTCAGACCTTTGTGGAGTAGTTGGTCTTGGGACCCAGTCACCATGGGCCACAGTAACATGTGGCCTCTGTGCAGTCTGCACACTGTTGAGGGCTTGTCAAGGTACTAACCTCTGGGGCTCAGACAGTCACTCGCTCATGCATTTGCTTTGAAATACAGTCCATTGAGCCCTGTGTGGTATTTGCCCAGCCATTACAGTCTGCTGTAGTGTTGTAGCAAGTACCCGAGATGATTCAAACCACTGATTTTGCTTTATGGATGTTTGATTTTTCTTAGTCTTGAATTTTATTTATTCACATTTACGTGATAAGAACTGCCTGGGTGCACACTTTTCTGCGCACACTTAACTTAGTCTTTGCCTAGCTGAAAACTACATACAGGGCTTGCATGCTGCTCTGGAAGGGTGGAAATTATCTCTGTGCAGAGGATCAGCGCAAGAGAGTGGGCCTAATCTTAGGGCCTAAGCACAATTGATGCACAAGTCTTTTACTGTCCTCCCACACAGGATGATTTCACTTAACATTTATTGTGCTTTGAAATCTCTTTTACATCTTGGTCCTTCAGTATTGCATTAAAAAGCCAACGCACCTCTAACTTCTAAGAGGCATCTCACAGTACGTAAAGATGTAATCCAAACAGTGGGAGTTTTTCTGCAAACAGTTACTCCTGTGCTTACTACTATTACTTGTAGAAGTTAGTAATTTCTGCTCCAGGGTCTGCTTTACAGCAAATGAGTTCTACAATACTTTATTGGCTCTTATCATATGTTGGGTATGATGAAATTTGATAAGCAAGCATGAAGTTTATTTTTAAAATTATGACAATTTTAGCACCCATTAAATGGGCAAGTGTTAGTTGTGATGAAATTTGCTGGACTTCAAACTCAATTCTGACAGAACTGAAATTTATCCCTTGGTATGCAGTAAGTTATGTAATTATTCATTTCATACTATGTTGTCTTGTTTGTTTTGTTTGTCTATTTGGTTTAAAGCCATTTCCAGTTCTGTGCGTAAGTATTAGGACATTCTCCATGATATAGTTATCCTAGTTAATTAATTCTTTTTGTATTTTTTCCAGTTTATGACTTTCCAGCAGGGTCCACAGCTATCTTTGGTGATTCAGCTCGCAGCATGCCAGAGGATAGCAGTTTCCTACAAATAAATGCGGTGGATCGTTGTTCTAGCCAGCTTTCTTCTGTCTACACTGAAGGCTAAAGCAATATAAATCTAGTTACAAGAACTTTATTCCATTTCATCTTGCCCATCTGATATTTCTCTACAAAATCTTTCTCTCCATGAAACTGCCATGTATGTATGGGGATATGGGTTGATATACATACATAATGGAGAGGAAAAAAAGCAATCACCAAGCATTCATCATGTAATCAAGCAGTCAACTGAGAAGGAGAAGGTTTTGAGAAAGCAAGCTTTGCCAAAACCTTAGCAATTGTTTCTTTTCTTTCCATCTGTGGCACAGCAACTCTACTTTTTTTTTTTTCTTTCTTCTTTTTAATTTTTCAAAGGGAATTCACAAACTGAATAAGGCAAATGTTTGTTGGCTGTAATCCTTTCAAGCTGAATGCATGGACTTACTGAAGAACACAGCTTTAGAAAATTCCTTTTTTTAAAAAAAAAAAAGGAAAAGAAGTAAAACCAGAGCATACTGCAAACATTTCAAAGGCACACAGCTTTTTGCACAACCTGTTCGCATGTAATGCTTCCAAAGTTAAACACACACCAGCATCAAAGAGGGAGAGAAATTAGACATACGTCCTGGCACTATCCAGTGAAGGCATTGGTGTGGCTTCTTTTTGGAGCCAAAGATCATTGGTACTGGATTTCTTACAGGCCTTGGTTTAGGTGTCTGTTCCTTCCCTCTGTATTTTAAGCCATACAATATGGCCATTGCTATTTTTCCAATATTTCTTCTGACGCAGTGCTTTATGCAATGAATAAGAAGGGTTAAGTGCACTACATGAGAAGGTACATGGACTTTGTCTATATTTAGCAGAGCTGCTAGATAAGAATAAGTATGTTTTAACTTTCTGTTGATTTTTAATTATATTGTAGAGCTTTATTGCTGTACGTGCTATAGTACTCCACAGGAAGGTTTAAAATGCCCTGTAGAAAAGATTATTCCTTAGATTCCACAGATTTTTTTTAAAAAGCAATCTGTACTGATTCAATTAATTTTTGTTGCCCTAACATTTTTCAGTTCCATAACACATTTTCAGGAAGAAGAGCTACTCTTAAGTTTGCTATGTTCCCTCTGGTTATTTAGAGATGTAAAACTGAACTGGTTTGGTGGGTTTGATTTTTCTACTCAATGACAGGCTCTGGACCTTGAATTTAGTCCAGGATGCAAGCAAATGAGGTTGCCCTTCATGAAAGATACAAGGGTATGAATTAAGAACAGTATTTTGCAGTGGAGATGTGTCATCGCTATGATCCTGTATACCTTGGGAGCAACCCTTACATTATGTAAGACTGAGTTTTTAGGTTATTAATCCCTGCTCATCCATTTGTGGACTCCTTGCTGTGTAGTGTGCATCTTAATATTCTCATGACATGATATAAGAAGAAGGACAAAAATCCAAAGTTCATTCTTACAGGCTAGACCATAACTATGCTTCTGAAATGACTTGTCTAGAAAGATGAATTTAAAAAAAATGTTTATACAAAGATTTTTTTATCCTGAGAAGCTTTTGAGAATTGTTGAATGCAGTTTGGGTCAAATTCGTAATTTAATTTTTGATTATGCTGCATAGATGAATTTATGTCCAGATGTTTATAAACACTGGCAATCTTTGTAGGTTTAAATTCATGAAGTATATGCTTATATACAGGCATATGTGCTTATATGTTTAATGGAGAGATTTTAATCCAATAAATGCAAAGAATATATGGATAAACCATGCACATAAATGATGTGCAATAAGAAGTAATATGGCTTAAACACAGATAATTCTGTACTAAATTCTTCCCCCTTTTATTCTGCTTCTCACATCACAAGTGAATGTGTCCCTCTGCTTCAGCTTGCAGTAGTAGGTCTAGTTGTTACTACACGTGGTTTGCATTGAGTTACATGACATCAGGCTTCCCTACATAGTTATACATACACAGGCAAAAAGACAGTCCTTTTGCATTAATGTATGATCTGGCCCAGTGCATTGTCAGCAAGTTTCACTTTTTAATAAAGCCCATTCTGTGGTCACTGCACATGCTTAACTTGGTTCAGCAGGAGTAATTAGGCATGCTGAACACTTCAGTTTCAAATGTGTAGGACTATGTTTTGTTCCACCGAAGTCAGTAAGGGCAGGATCAGGCCCAATGTGTACATATGCATGTATACATATGTACATACATACTTTTGTATCTATAAATCCTTCAAGCTTCTTTTAACCACATGGTTGTCCAGAATTTGTCAGTTGCTGTGCACAAAACTGAAATACTCTGCTGACTTCAGATCTGTACCACCTTGACTTTTAAATCTTTTGAAATATTTTTTCTAGTATCTGAATGTTCGAGCTGTCCAGTAGAGAAGGGGCTTATATACCTGAAAGATGCTGACCAAAGGGAAAGTGAGAATGCTGAATTCAAAAAGCGTATTCACAATGTGGGGGTTCATCATTTACATTTGAAAAAGGAAACTTTTGCAAGTCATCCATTCTTTCTTTCATATATATACATATATATATATATATTTACAGCTTTCTATGAGCCTTAATCTTAAAAAGAAGGAGCTAGAGTACAGTCAAATTAAGCACATGAGAGTGGGCTACCAGTCTGTAAAAAGGTATGCCTTTTTTACTTTTGTATCAAAGACAAAGAGGATTCTTCATGATTATTTCATTATTCTCTTTGGAGTCAGACTGACTTTGGGGGATAAGCTTATATCACCGATATAAGCAATTGTATAAAAAAGAACCATTTTATCTCCTGTATTTTAGATATTTAAATAAGGAATCATGTTTATCACATGTTACAATGAAAAATGGTGCCTGTGAAAATACATAGAATAATGCCAGTTACTGACATATATGCAAATAGTTGTGCCTCAGTGATTTTTTTGTTGTTACTCTACTTGCTGGATTGTTAACTTTCTAAAGGGATTCATATCTAAGAAATGAAGTTATTTTAGACTGTGGACATTAAACAATATTCTAATGAAATTATTTACAATCAGTCTTTTATACAATTCTCTTGTTTTCAGACTCAAATGGTCTATTTATGTCTGCATTAGAAATGTTCTACACTGGAGTTTAAAATAGTTTCAAAGTGCATGTGTACATGTGTGAGTGTATGAGAGTGCATGTGTGTATTTGGATCTCTTTCTATATATATATATGCATGTATATATACGCACATACATATAGGCATTATGGTTTACTAATACCAGATGCTGAAGTATTGCAGTGCTATGGCCATCTGTTACATTGTATTTTGTTTTCAACTTTCTTTGAAGAGGTGTGAATGAGTATAAAATTACATTTTAACTGTTTATTCCCTGTTTTCCCTGTGTAATTTTATAGCAGATTTTTTTAAGCAGCACTTTTTTATTCTTTGTGTGACATTTTGTTTGGGGGTTTGTGTTTGGATTTGTTATTGGTTTTGGGGGGTTGTTTTTGTTTTGGCTTTTTTTCTTTTTTATATTTCCTAGGAACAGATAAAGCAAAAGAAAAACACCACAGTTTAAAATTAGCTGAGTGGGGTTTTATTTAAGAAAAAAAAAAAATCCCTTTATTCAGTACAGAAAGCAGGATCTTGTGTAATATTTTTTACACAAAGCACTTTGGTGAGGAGAGAAAGTGGCAGTATGTTTTTCCTAAACCTTACAGAGTATTCTACATATTTATACATGCTTACATATACACATATGAACTCCATTTGCCATACTGTATATCTGGCTGATATTTGCTCTAAAAACATATCTGTTGCATACTATGAAAAATAAATTTACAAAAAAATTAGTTACACTTTTTTTTTCTCTACTAGTATGTATAATTCTGTGATTTGTTACAGTTATTTTTCATGTGATCATAAGTTATTTTGTGCCTGTTTCATAAAAAATCTCTTTTATGTAAAAGGTAAAATTGAAAGATGTATGTGCATGGTACAAAATAAAACTGGAAAATTATAACTGACATGACCAGTAGAACATCTTGTGAGATGCCTTTTAAAGAAGACTGCTCCAGCCATTGTCCTTCACCATAAAACTACTAGTATTTGTATGTATTAGTATAATTAGAAACAGAAATAGAAAAAAGAATCTCAAAGCTTTCTTCTAAAGAACACTTGGGTCAGAGTTTTAAGTCTGGATTTAATTATCGTTGTAGTGAGGCTAGAGATTTGTAGAGATAAATGAATGCCTCAGTGTGTGTTTACACCCTGGGTGGAGACACAAATAAAAGAAGAACGTTTAATTACATTTTTGTGCTGTGTTAATTTTTATTCGTTTCTTTGTTCATCTGGTTCTACAATACAACATGTAAAGGGATTTTGCTTTTCTGTCTGGTTATTGTTTCTAACATACTCAAGGAATTAAGTTATTTCAGAGCATTTAATGTAAGGAAAAGAGTATCTATATTTACTGTGCATTAGGCAAAATGCTAGCAAAAGATAGAGACAGAAGTTAATGCATGGTAAAATCCATATTGTCCAAAACACATCCTAAGAATCCAGCATGCTTAGGAAATAAAAGGTTACTTTTTACCACACCCATAAATTAGACTAGAAATCTAAGGACAAAATACAAACTAATAAATTAATTAAGTGCAGAAAAAAACTGTTATATGTTTGCAAAGAGACCTTTGAAAATAATGGTCCAAGCTGATTTTACTATGAAATTATTAGCAAGGTTGTCTCTGAGTCAGCCATGAGCTGAACAAAAACTAGTAAGCCCAAATTCACTGACTGGTATACATGAGAGATTAGTAGAGCTTTTCTAAAAATGAACTTTGCCCAATGCGTTCTTATTTACACTGCATCTTAATTTAATGTAAGAAACTTGGCCCATGGTTTAGCAAATATTGTTACTGAACCCTGCAAGCTACCATGAAAACTGAGAGTTGCTGAATTCAGATATTTCAGAATTTAATCTTTCTTTTTGATGGAGAGAGAGAGCCCTTAAAATGAGAAGTATACAAATCCCATATGCAGTGGGGAGTAACATGGCTTGAAATACCTCAAAGCCATGAGCTTTTCTTTGGGTGCCTGAGCTAGATCAGTTTTTCATTATGTCCTGCAAACTTTCCTGTAGAAAAATAGTGAAGTGTAGTAAAGAAATTATGTGACAGCTATATTCCTCCAAAGAACATAATTTCTGAATGAAAGTTGCCTGAACTTTTTATTCTATGCAGTGTTGGTGTTTGTTTTTTTCCTATTTCAGAACAAAACCCATTTTGAAACATCAGAATTTCTCACAAGATGGAAATCCAGGGTGGGGGACAGAGGAGAGGCTATTATTTCTTCGGTTGTATGTAGTTATAGGAGTTCTCCCATGCACCTGTGCCAAAGCCACAGTGTACTCCCAAATTTGTACCAACTCTGCCATAATGAAAAGTAGTTCAATAAAGGTCTGTTTCCTATGCAGCTACCTCCTTCAATAAGAGGGGAAAAAACCAAAGAGCATTCTTCCATTCTTAATATGAATCTATTCATATTTACTGTACCTAATTACAAGATAACTTGTATTTGAAGTTACACTATGTCTGTATGAAAATAAAACTGTCCATTTTCTGAGGCCGTGATCCTCAGGAAAATGCTTCTTCAGGTTCAGACTTGCTGTTTGCTACCTTGGATCACTTTATCACCCCAAATAACATCAAATGCATTTTCAATTACCTGATTATTAAACTCTTTCTGCAAACCACTGTAAATAAGTCTCCTCAAGAAGCGGCTTTAAAAAGCTTCTCCCAGGATGGACAGTCTTAAAGTGGACAACTTTTGCATGACTGTATATACTCACTCACTGCAATATATAGCTACAGGAAACAGAATGGTACAATTAATATTGGAGAACACAAATGTTAGGTTTTTAGGGTTGCTGTGTCTCCTTTCAAAATGTAAATTTATATTTTTCCTCTACCTTTCTTGAAACTGTAATGTTCTCATCTAAAAGCTAAGTATGAAAAATCATTCTACCACATCTTCCCATGCCATTTATAGATTTACAACCAAAGTAAATTTACTCAGCAGTCAGTACCATTAATGATTCACAAACGAGATGGGCTAGCTCAGTGAACTGTAACAAAGAACACCTTTCTATGTGTCTAGTTAAAAGTTTCAACATACCTTTGTTATAACTAGAAAATGCAAATCTCATGCATGGTTGCAACTAGGTACACAGGATAAAGCATGACAAGTGCATCTAGGTAGACAGAAGAAAATGTAACCATTTCCTCAATAACACACATTTTTCCCTTTTGACCAAAAATTTACTTGAACCTGCCAATCAGTGGGCACACTGCAGGCTTGGCTACACACATAAATCATCTGACTTCAGCTGTTCCAGGAATGGACACAGTGAGGTTGGTTAAGCTCATGAAAACCAGGGTGACCTGGCCATCTCATTCCCTGAAAATTCTCTGAAAATCCAGCATAAATCTGTTGGAAAAACACAAAACAAAGTTGCTGCTAGAACTGTGGCTGACATATTTACAATCACAATAACAAGACTGACAGCATTGTGATTTTACTTGTTAACCCACTACTTTGCATAGCACACAGTTGTAATTATGCTGTATCTATCTTTGGTTGGAGAAAGAGGAATGATACTTTGCTTTAATGGAGGTTAAATTAGTAGTGCCTGAGTGATGATCCTAGGCAAAAGTTAAAGCAGTAGTACTGGACCAGCTTGTCCATCAAGGAAGTGGCAATAGTGTTACGTGTCACCATTATTGCACTAAACCTTTATTCATGATCAATTTGACTTCTACACAATGAGAAGTCAAAACATTTCTGCAAAATGGAGATTATTTACCCTGGAAGCTCAAAATCTGTGGAAGCTGCATTCTACCAATCAAACAATTTTTTTTCAATCCTTCTTTAGCAGCCAAAGAATGCTGGGTAAAAGTTGCCTTGTTTCAATGCCAATTTTCTGTTTTGGGACTTTGTTAAGAGAGTCCACAAAAGTATTAAAAACGGTAGCAATTTTGTGATCTAGATATGTATTGAATAAAAACTGTATAAAAATGATTAAACTAATTTTAGGGAACATGCTGAAATAGAATCTGCATAATACCAGTAATTTCTATCATAATTACTCAAACCAAAGCAGAACCGACATTTACAAGGCAAGACTACCTAACTGATGGAAATGCTGCTCAAAGGTTGAACCAGAAAGAAAAAAGTGGCACTCAGTTCCACTGTGGTACTCTTACTTGTTGCTACACTTTTTCTACTACTTGCAGTCGTGTGTCTCAATTACTCAAAAGCCCTGTTTCTTTTATGGGTGGTAGATGCAGAATTTGTGCTGACAGTTGGGCTTTTCATCACAGTGTGCCTTCTTCATGGAAACCACATGCTATGTACATTGCTGAGCAAACCTACTTTGACTAAACGTGGGGGTGATTGGTTGTTTTTAGCTAAAAG
Organism: Aviceda cuculoides; assembly: GCA_035590195.1. Lineage (NCBI taxonomy): Eukaryota > Metazoa > Chordata > Aves > Accipitriformes > Accipitridae > Aviceda > Aviceda cuculoides. The sequence continues at coordinate 52,429,958 of JAVJGG010000074.1, forward strand.
GGACTTACATAGTAGTGGCTTCATTGTATTTACTTTATATTTTCTTCTTTGATCCCTAACCCCAACATGACACTCAATGAGGCTCAATGCTCAATGGTGCAAAGGACAAAAAGAATTGAGCTTGCCAATCCCATTGGTCCTCATTTTAGTTTCACAATAGAACATTTAATGTCCAGGAACAAGCTGAAGCCAGACTGCTTGGTCTAATCAGTTTTTCATGCCTTACTGATGGAGTTGTTACTTTCACTGTATGAAGTATGGCCTTAGGCAAGGCTATTGTTCAAGTCATCACACACAATGAAGGCTGTTAGCAGAGAATCAAGGGTCTTAAGGGAAATTATGACTAAAAGTGATCTTCGGCTCCTTTGGACCAAGGGATCACTGGTGTTGGGCCTGCTGGTCATGAAAGCTGGAGCACTCTGATGGCAAGAGGATTGCTGAAGCAACTGGAGACCACTGTCGCCCAGAGTTTACCGCAACCTGCACCTCTCCCAAACATGCTCTCCGCACAGATCAATGGCTTTGGTGAGTCTTAGCCACCTGAGAATCCCACCACAGAAAGGATCCTCAGGAAGCTGACCAGCTGAATTCTATACTGGACTTGGGAGTGTCGTGGTTACTGAGCAAAGCCAAAGCTGCTGGATGTAATTCTGACCACCTGTACTAAGGAAAAACTGAAGGAGAAGCCTAGTATCTGGTTTTTTTCCCAATGAATGCAATAGGTTGCATCAAATTAATTCCCACAGGACAGTCTAACATTTATTATTATTACTGCTGTTTCTTTGTGCTTAATGGCTTCAGGATATTCTTTTATACTGAAATCAATACTAAGAAGGGAGAGGAAAAAGCTTTTCCTATAGTATCTTTTCTCTTCTATTGTTCAGAAAATCTTTCTGACAAAGCATACTAAACATTTTACTGATTTGCAGGCTGCACAAATGTGAATGAGGGTAAATCTACCCCTCTCTGCTTGCAGAAAAACGTAAGTAGGATAATGGATGTTGACCTAAGTTGTATGTCCTGCTCAAGAATCATACTCAAGTCTAAATTTGAGTTGAAGATTGGGTTTAACCTAAAAGCAAAAAGAAGTCACTGACATGTTCAGGTGCTTTTTGCCAATTTGCTCAAAACATACTATGACTAAATCACCTGAAAACAGACGTGGAATTTCTATCCAATTACTTTATACAGTTTAAGCTAATTGTGGAATCAAGCTCAGCATGCTGTTAGAAACCCCAAACACAATGAGTAGTGTTACGCTGCTCTTCCCAAGATCCACTGGGTAACAGTGGTCCTGTGAATGGAAAAACTACATCCCCTTGCTTGCTCAGTATGTGAAGTCTGTCCTGCTGTGTCATAAGAGGCATCATTCCTCTGGTGAGGCTGAAGTGGGTTGTAAACACATAGGTCTTTAACCTGTGGGAATCAAAGGGAAAAGGAGATGACAGATACATAACCCAGTTCTCCACTTGAAAACAGTAACATTTAGCCTGCAATGAAAAGGTCCTAATAACTTGGTTTCAGTTGCAAAGAGAAGTACCGTTATAGCAAGCTAGCAGTAGCAGGGAACTGATCACAGGCAATTGAAACTAATTTTAAATGTTGATTCAAGAGGCACATGAGCATTAATTTTTCAGGAAAAAAATGGTGAAGGAAAGAATAAAAACAGTCATAGTACAATATGCCTATAAACTGTATATGTACAGAGACACAAGGACATGCAGGAATTGATAAAAGCTTTTGCCTTTCAAAGCTCTCAAGCTCTCTTTCCTAAAACAAGAGGAGAATACATCATAAATCTTAATTTCGTGTTGTAGTTGCCAGTAACATTTATAAGACTATAAATGATATAATTTCAATCCAGGTCAAGCCATTGCAAACATCATCAAAACCAGAAACTATGACATATTGGAAGGTGTAGGTTGCTTATAATCTGGAAGACCTTCCAGTGGTGGTTTGTTGCCTCTAAATTTGTCTTACTCACCTTGATTTTATGCTCACAGCACTTGAGAGCCTTGTTCTACTTCCATGTAAACCCTTGAGCAGATTCTCAATAGCATCCTACCATATGTACTTGTTAATTCCAAGTTGCCATGGTCACAAAGTACTACCCTTTTGGCACAGCAGAGTTGTACATCCACTCTTCCCTGACATAACTGACTGCACAAACTATACTGCAAAGGAGAATTTTGCATGCACTGGTTCCTATTCTTTTATTCCTCTCTATTATTTGTCTCACAGTCTTTGAGAGAGAGCTGATACCAGCTATGCAGTCTTCTTTGGTATTGCCTTGGCATTTACTGAATATCCTGAGATTCACTTTCAAGCTCTCTCTACACAGGTAGTAGGGAAAATCTCACCCCAAAGTCAGGAAGAATGTCTGTCATCCTCCCTTCCAGTTTTTTTCTGGAGTGGGGGGTAATAGAGAAGTCTATAAAAGAGTGACCAAAATGTTAACTTTAATTCAGGCCCCATTTGCACTGAAGTGAATGAGGAGTGATTCTGCTAAAATCTATAGAGACAGAGCATATCATGAGCATGAATACTCAGTCAGGCCTAGTATCTGCCACTGTAAAAGCTCATCTAAATTTCACATACTTGGGTTTGGGTGGAAAGGAGAGAAAAAGTAAGTAATCTACTTTTTTGCCTCTCAAGGCTGCTCCCTGCTAGACTATGTGTGGGGATCTATAAAATGTTGAAATTAATCCTATAGTCTTACCTCATCCTGCAGGCATTTAACAAAGGCGGTATTCTTGAATGCTGAGTTTCAACTAATAATCAGGAGTGAGAGAAAAAGGGGACAAAGAGCACCTGACATCATGTCATGTTAATAAGTCACCTAGATGTCTAGGATAACATAAGCTTTCTGTGCAATAACATTTCATGAGCTTCTGAAATAGGCTTTTACTTCTCAGCAAAGGAGATGAAGCACTTGGTGAAAAATTGCAGCTAGTAAGTATGTTAGATGTGTGTCACTGTTTGTACATCATTTAACCTGCGTAGTTGTGTAAAGCCCTGTTGCTGCAAGGTTGTATTTTACATGCAAGAATCAGGAGGTTCTTTGCTTCACTGAGTCTCCTCACAGCCTTCAGTAATTAATCCTGGAAATTGTACCTGGGGATTCAAAGCATGCATCTTGGCACAAAGATGTACAAAATGTAATGGGGTGCAAGGGCACTCCAGAAACAACAGGGTGAAAAAGGATGCCAGGTCCCACTTCTCCAAGAGGTCACATTCTTAATGAATTCTTTGCATAGCATAAATGTGATGGTCTCCCAAAATATATGCATGCAATAGCTTAGAAAAAATAAAAAAGAAAAACGGAATCAAGTTATGCTCCAGACCTGATTCAAAGATGACTCCCATTGTGCATTTACTAAGTGAGGATATATTGGAAAGACACATTGCCCAGATTATCTTCTGGACTCAGTATCTTTATACAAGCTCATCAAGCAGCTCTAAAAATAACAAAAACATCTTTTATGAGCCACTCATGTTACTACAATGTTAGAAGCTGAAGGAAACTCAGGGATGTTGATGAGTGTATCAGCTACTCTTCAGTGAAGGTAATTAAGTTCTGTTATGGAATGACATGTTGAAACAGTAAGACCTTCTGTCTAAATTGCAGGAGGTGAGTGAAACAACCTTGAGGCTTTATATCTTCCAACTGGCTGCAGTAAGAGGAGAGCACTGAAAAAAGTAACAGCAGGTTCTGCATAGGCTTTGCATTTGCTGAGGAGGGATCCAGGCCCCATCCCTGCCTATTCCCTTGGGGTCATGGGTTTCTAGAATATTCTTAGTAATGTCAGGAAAAGTGTCTTCATGTTTTTGAGCTACGGGGACTCTTACTTTTTGTTCTATAAAACAATTTAAAAAGCATCCACAACAAAGAGAAAAAAAGCCCCCTCTGAGCTGGTGCTGGCCACTGAGTTACTCCAATACTGTGCTGAAAAGAAAAAGTGAAATTAGCAACAGGCGTGTTTCCAGCAGCAGATCAGCTGCAAGCATTTGTCTGTTCTACCATTCAAGAGATTTTATTACTTTACATAAAAACAAGAAAAAAGATGTACACACCAACAAAACAGGGGATAAGGCCCCTATCTGTTTCAGAACAACAGCCCTGGTAACACATGTGGCAGTTGCACAAGATATATAAAAATATACAAATTCTTAAAAAAAATCCAATCTTATGCCAACCCAAATAACCTTGCAGAGTCACAGAATTCCAAGAATTCCAGGAAACTGTGCCATCACTCCTGAAACTGTTGATGTGCCTCATCTAATTGGTATGTGATCTTTCTAAATTTGCTGACCCTCTCAGTCCTGAGTGCTGCTCAATGGTAATTTTGTTTGCTGACTTCCTCTCTTTATGTTTGATGGTCCTGATTTTGAGCTGTTACCCTAATTTTGAAGTGGTGGCAGTCTGTCTGCTGCCATGCAATTAGTTCTATGCTTACAATGGGAAGACAAAGACTGCTTTTGTTTAGCACAAACGTGTTAAGTGCTTTATTGATGTTTGAAAGGTTGCACTAAAAAAAGATTGGGAAAATTGATATGATACCTATGTGTACCAATAGACTGAAGGATCCATCTTCTTCTTCTCCAGAATTGAAAACAGATTAGAGCAGTACAACAAAAAGTACAGTCAAACTTCAGGAGATATCTTAAAACGAGCTCACAGGATTTTTTTATCTTTCCGTGTTAAGCTGGTACTGACCATGCATGTACTTGCTTAATGAGGGCAGTTATCATCCCACAGCAGTTTCTCTGAAGTCCCTGGAACTAGATTGACATAAATCAGTATTAGCAGAGTTAGAATCAGGCTTTCAGCCTCAGAGGGTGACGGTGCTGGAAAGTCTGTACAGATCCACTCCCTTGGAGCACTGGCTCTAAGTACTCAACACTCCTTCTCCTGTAAAAATATTCAGATGAATCCTGGTCTTTAAGATGGCTGGTAGCAGTTACATTTTGCTCTGAGAATCTTCTCAGTGATGTTATGGATAACAACATAGAAAGAATATAAAGAAACTTCAAACTATTTGCAAGCAGATGCATAGAAATTTGTCACCAATGTCATGTTCTTTACTTGCCAAAAGCAAACCTGCCACAGGAACATGTGACCTAAAAGTGAATGAAGTGAGAAATTTATTGCTTAACAGTCTTAAAAAGTGAGGTGAGGTGAGGTGGGGACAAAATGGGTTCGTTTCCACAGTGACACTACAGTAAAGTCTGGACTGACATGGTTATGTGTTCCTAAATTCAGCTGAGAAAGAGAACTCATAGCAAAACTGTTAGTAATTTCTTCTCGGAGACAAAGACCTCTCTTACTTTTTTTTTTTTTTTTTTTTTTTAATTAGATCCTTAGATAGGGATCCCATAAATTAGGTTTCTTCTCATATGTTACACCAATGGAAGACAGCCTCTGAAGTAAGCACCAAAAGCAAGCTTCATGGCTCATATGCTTCATGGCTAACCATTAATCCTATTTTTGTGATCACTGTATGATAGTAATGCTGTGTCTAAGTAATTCTCTTGGAAATGCTGAGAGAAACTACTTTTCCACTGGACATATTTCATCTTTGTCTACTATCCATTAACTGTAAACTAAAAGCATTTGAAAATGCAGATGTCAAATCCGATGAGTTCTCATTGTGCCAAAATCTCTGTAAGAGAGATTTAGAAGAGCCATAGATGGTGATGAATATTTGAATCATGCATCTTGGAGCAGAATTTAACACAATTATTTTTTTAAGAGCTGTTTAGATTTAATTCCAGGCATATTCTTGTACAGTTTGTACTGTAAAGCAGTGCAAATTGGCTGTATGTATTTGTAAGATGGCTGCAACTGGAAGAGAATGCAAAGATAAATATCTCCAATATGACAAGTGATGGGAAAATGATAATTTTTTCCTGAAATTTCTGGCCGAGTCCTGATCAGCTGTAGTAAAACTGGATCCAGTTCTTTCATTATGCATTCTGACCCCACTCCAAAACTTCCAAGAAATGCTGGATTTTTATTTTTTCCTATTATCTCAAAACAATAAAGCCTACTACTTTTCTTCTCTGTTGTAGTTTTTGAACAGTTGTAACTATTCATAAGCATATTTTTGCAAATGTTGACCAAGCACACAATATATTTTTCTCAGCCATGAAGGATATCATTCAAGATGTGATGAAAGATTTTTATCTTTCACTGGCAAAAGCTTCACAGAAACTTCTGAGGCACTTTACTACCATTGGTCTGTAAGCGTAACTCATGCTGACTAAGCCCCAAGACTAAATCTTACCCTAAACTTGGTCTAGTTTAATTGCAATGGCCTTTCCTTAATGATAGCTGTTTTCTACTCTGTTTCCAACACTATGTATAATTTTTTAATGTTAGTCATTTAAACCACTTGAATGTAATTACATCAGTTCACTATTTTTCTTAACTGATTTTTCTTGGTGCAAAACCCAAATCTTAATTCGTTCTTATATTTACAGTTTCTAACAAAAGAACAAGACTATTGAAATCCCAGGGAGTTTGTGTCATAATGGATCTTTGGATCAAACTGCTATACTCTACTGTTTCATTCTTAAACCTTTTAACACCTGTTCTTTCTGATCTGTCCTTATTATACCAGATTGCTTGATTTCCTTGTGAGAAGAGGACAAGATTTTTATCTGGGAAAGAAATGAAAAGAGATTAAAAAGCAGTAAACTCCCACACTTTTGAGGAAACATCACGAAGAAAAAAACCTAACAAACCAAAGAAAAAATTATTAATGCTGAGATTTAAAATCCCTAAACAATTTAGTACTGGAATACACCTAAATATTAACTAAAAAGCTTCTCCAGTCTTTCATTTGCAGAATCTTCTACTCATGCCAGAAGATTACAGCACATCAATGGTTACTGAAGAAGCTATTTACTAATCCACATACTGGCATTTTTTGGTGGTGGTTGACTTTACACAAAGAAGAAAAACAAGAGAAAGCAATGAAACTTCTTTTTTTTCATGTAAGACATTTACTGATAGGTTTTTCAAAGTGGTTTTCTGATATGATTTTATGCCTTGCAGAGTGGCGACACCCTAGGGTTTGATCTATGGTTAAGATGCCAAAATGCACTGTTACAGATCACAGTTTAGTGTTTGAAGAGCTTCAGAAGGAATGCAAGCTGCCTTTAAAGCTGTGTAGGCTGGAGATGTTTCTACCATTTTGTTGTAAGTGAAAAATGCCTAGGTTTTCCTTTAAAAATAAAACAAACCATCAGCTCATTTGCTATACCTCTGCTGTAATATTATAACTACAATAGGCCCCAAAGCCTTCCAAACATGCTGCTTCCTGCTAATGAGTTCTTCCAGCTGCTGTAGAGCATCTTAGAGAGTGGCCCTGGTCAATCCGTTCAGAGCAGAGTCCAGAGTGGACCTATTTGCTGTCACTGAAACTCTGTGCTTGGCCCACTTGTCAACTCCAGGATATCAAGTGACCACTGATAGCTAGATACCATGTCTTAAGGTCTTCCCTGGACAATCCCTGATATGAACAACCCCATGGCAAGTAGGTTTTGTCAGGATCCCCAAGTCAGACCATATTCAAGCTACACCAGTATTGAGAATTATTAATTACAATGCTGTATCCTAAAAAAATAGAGTTATTAAAACATGGAATAAAACCTTTACTGGATTTGTGAAGTGCCCTGGTCTTCAGGATATTCTGAAAAGAAGGCAGGATAGATGCAGCGCAATCAGAAACAGATGCCAAAGTAGGGACTTTTCTGGCTGGGTAAACAGGCAGCGGTGACAGAAAACACAGGTACAATTTCTTCTGGATGAGAAGCAAAAAATGTGGCCAGCACACTCTGTTAGAGATGCCAAGACCTGTTTTTTTCTGTGAATTATAACTCAGCATGATCCTTCATGTGATGCTCCTTCCCCTTTCATAAAATAAAACTAGATGACAGTTTTCAGGCAAGCAGGCAGCTTCCTCCCACTGAACAAATTTAGAAGCTTGACTCCTGGTTGTGAACTGGTAACTCCAGCTAAAAAGTGTTCATCTTTAATCTCATTCTCCAGAAGCTCAAGTTTGTCACATTTTTCCTCTGTTGTATCAATGGGGGAAACTTTTAATTTTTTCTTAACTTTAGTTTTCTCTTCTCTTTGTTCACTGAATGGAACATCTCCTGTAGGCACATCTGTGTATCAGACACCAGTGAATCGTGTTCCCAGGATGTTGAAGATATTACTGAAGGTTCTGGCTGTGAAGTTGTAAAATCTAGTTTAGCAAGTTTTTTAATGGGCAAGATTGCACTATCTACCACAACAGAGAATTCTGGAAACACCTTAAACAAGAAGCAGCAAAGAGATTTTTCAAGTAATAGTAAATGCCCAATGTAAGAATACTCAACACCCTAACACGCTGTGATCCTTCTGTAAAAGAATTAAGATGTCCAGAACAAAACCAGTGCGTTGTTTCAAGTCACAAGGAGGTAAAAATAGAAATAGAAAATTAAAATCAGGCAAAGCTGAAGGTGAAGATCAAGATTAGGGGAGCGTTGAGAGCTTTCAACAACAAGAACAGGAAAATTACTCTTATAAGTATAGCACCAGGAAAACTCTTTAAAGCAGAATAAAAGAAGTAGCTGAGGTGAAGAGCAGGCTAGATTTTTGACCCAGAACATCTTCATCCCAGCAATATTAATAACAGACAGCATTGAATAGCAAAAATTTCCTACCATAGACTTTTGGGTTTGAAGAAAGCATTTGAGAGCCTTTATCAAATTTATGAACATCATAACCCTGGAACAACTTGAAATGTTCTTACATGCTAGCAAAACCAATTAACAATGTTGAGGCTTTACATACAGGTACAGCAAGTACTTTTAAAGTAAACACAATGAGCTTCAATATAGGGTTTGGTATCAAACTTCCAGTCTCTCATTTCTCATTTTTGCCATTGGATATATTATGAAAAACTTGCTTAGACAGAGTTAATACAAACAGTGCTTGGCATAATAACAAATTAGGAGAGACATTTTGAGTTTCCTGATTAACAGTTTTTTAAAATATAGGCTCTGTCAGCTAGTAAGCAAATAACAAAGGACCCTGCAGTGCTGCAAACAGCAGAACTAATAATTGTTTATGAAAAAAAGCAAATCTAATGGAAACTCCAGCAGATTCTAACTGAAGCACTACTTAAAAGCAAAGAAATACAATTGCCATACCTTAACAGTAAACTATCAGTCAAAGAGGACATTTGGGCGGGAACAACAGCACAAGTTGGAAAGGCACCAGCTGCACTGACTATCTTAAATTACAACTTAATGAATAAACTACTAATCTTCAATTCTAAATGCATTTCTGCCTTGGAAGTCAACTCAAGAATCAGATAGGTGCCTAAATGCTTTTAAAAGCAAATGCCTCAGAAAATTACTTTTAAACACATTATGAAAACCCAAGATTTGTCAGAGTTCAACAACACCTTATATTCAAAGTTATCTGGAAAGGAAGGTAAGGATATATGATGCATGTGAAAATGTGCTGTTGCATGTTTGCCAGGTATTAGCAGTCAGCTGAAGGAATTCCAGTACTGTATAGCACTTAATGAGGGGAATTATGCGGCACTTCAAGTAAAGGACATGCAGAAGATAGATGGCAGAATCCAGATTTACAGCACTAAAAATCTTCTCACCCTTCCTCTTTCTTTAAAACTTGAGAAGAAACTTTCAAACCGAAGTTATGGGTTCTTAATGCATAAAAAGAACAGATTTCACAAGTATTTCAGAGAACCTTATAAATTTTTTACAAATAACATAGAGGGGGGGAAAGCCAAAAACCTAGAGGGTTTTTCTGTAAGAGTCAGCAAAGATTGTGAATGAGAAGTGGTACTATGACTACTTACTGTGTTGTGCTATCACCGTTTCTAATGCTATTGCTTGCTTCTGACAAGTAATTTTATCTGTTTTGTCCACCTATAAACTTCAAAAGGCTTTACTATGGTATATTTACCTATTCTTCATATAATCATCCATTTATAGGGATAATAGTCTACTGAGTTAATTACTTTTTAAAAGTAAACTTACTCTTTTGCTTAATTTGGCTTCCACATTTCTCTAAAGAAAACCTTCCAAATCTTTTTCTACTCTGCTTGTTTGCACAGAATTGCAGCAATGAATTTAGAGGCTGCTTTTAGCCTGATTCCTTACGCTTATGGTTGTTGTTTATCCCAGTAAAAAAAAATTATGTGTATGAAATGTCAAGCTGAATAATTTTAAGCCAGCAGTTTTCTAAAGGCAAACTGCAGTCTTAAAATCAATATACTAATTGCTTTCTAAATGTAGCTTCAACTAAGAAAGTTGTAACATCTTTATTAAACAGAACATACAGATAAGAGCATCTAAACAAGTCTGGTCTCATAGCATTGCTCTTTCTGCAAAGCAGTTTCAATTGTAGTATTGCTTTTCTGCAAGGCAATGCAAGGCATTGTGAAACACTTGCTTAATCAGAGAGAGTTATTTTATCATAGGTGTTATTCTGTATTACTATTATAGTTTTCTTTCCGCTTTTTTTTCCTGCTCTAACACAGAAACATTTTTTCCTCTGCAGAGTGCACAGAGGATTACATATTAGTATACCTATTTGTGTAAGGACATAAATGTTACTCAACACTTTTAACAGTCTTCTAAATAGGTTGAAGAAAGAAATTAATACTGAATCACTTACATCCATTCCAAAGATGGCAAGGGATGGTAAAGCCCGAAACAGAAGCATCCTTATGCCTCAATTTGTCAACTTCAGTATTATTGCACTCCAAATTTAATGGATACTTCAAAACTTAGGACACATTGTCTGCAATGTATCCCATTCTTACAATGAAATAGGTAAGTAAAACTGATAACATTGGTAGTGAATCAGTGTGCTACTTTTGAGTTTTTTACATTATCATAAATGAAAGACAAGTATAGACAAACTGCCTGTCTATCAGGAAACAAACAAACAAAAACAACAAAAAAGCAACCAACCCTCCACCCTCCCCAACCCAAACCCCATATTATCTGTGTGTTTCTAAATTAGGAATGTTTCGTAAATGTCTATATACATGTTAATAACAAGTTGCCCTGAGTCATTCCTAGGGCAGAGGTCAAATTCGTTGTTCCAAATTAGCTGTCTCAGAGATGGTTACGAAGAGTAATACAACATTGTCCCTTTGCTAAAAAAAAATTTATTTCAACTAGTTGCCATTCTTCACTGAATTTGAATATAAAAGGAGGTGAGAAGGGAATATTTCATTGAATATGACTAAGAATATTGTGCAGCTAGACTGGGAGAAAGAGGGGGGTTTTGGTCATTCATTATGTTTCCTGTTCTTAGAAATGTTTTTCCACAACATGTATGTGAAAATATTCAGTTTGAGCTTTGTTAGGTCCAACAGAAGAAGCCAGACAGCATAACGTGATTGACAGACATATCTGTTAAATGATGCAATACAGCTTTGGTTTTTCTGGAGACTGACACTATGGTAAATTCAGTGAGCCTGATTCTGCAACCTGGCATGCATATGTATCTGCTCCTTGACTGTAGAAGTTCTTCAGGTATAAAATGAGGCAGGCTAAGATCTGAGCTGAGTGCAGATACACCAATAGCTTGTGGCCTTCTCTCTATTCCCAACTTTTGCAAGTCATAGTTGCAAAAAATTAAATTTATAAACAATGACTTTTCACAGCTGAGTTGACCAAGGCCTGCTTAAAAAAGATGAGAGTAGCAGAGTCTTCAGATATCTAATTGCTGTCATTATCCATCAAGAGGCAAAATTGCTTCATAAGTGTGTAAGGAATATTGACACCGCTTAAGCTTTTTCCTCTAGCGTTGCCAAGTAACTATTCTGAGATCAGCAAGATAAAACCACGTAAGAAACTGCTGGCAAAACATTTTTTCCTGGGTGTGATTTTGGAGTGTTTCAGTGGTCTTCTCTTAGGGTTACTATGGAAAACACTTAAGCTTACAAAGATGTCATTGTCTATCAACAGCGTCAAAGAAAGTGACCACCAACTTCAGTGCATTAAAGGCATTAAAAGTACATTAATTAGTGTTTCCCTGTTTGGGAACAAGAGACTGTATTGCTAACTTTTGTAGATAGATATAGATGATATAGATATAGATGAAAAGTAAGAGAGGAATTCTGAGCAGGTAAAGATCAGAGTGGGTGGGAAAAAACAGTGGGAAATTCTTAGGGTGTTCTTATACACGTTCAGTGTATTTCATGACAGCTACTCAGTCACAGAGACTGTGTTTGCTGAACCCCTTCTTGCCTATATCTCTGATACCATACTTATTTCATTCTAAGACAAATGAAATTAGAATCAGGCAAGCTCTAGATTTTTACTTAAATTGTATTTCATTATCTTTCCAACAAAGTGGATTATCTGTTGGAAAAGGTATTGAAATTAGTCTTAAAAGAGAGGTGTAACAGTATCAGTGCTGGTATTCACACTGCTGTATCCTGCCTCGGTTCTCTTGCTCCTGGTCTAGCCCATTAAGTAGATGCTTTTCTCTTGAAAACTGTCAGAAACACTGTCCAGAACAAGCATTAATAATTTTTAATTAAATAGACCTAATAATCCTTTATTGAATTAGGAATGGTTAATCAGCTGGCCTAAATCAATACTTCTGCATCGATCTCAGCCAAAGTATGTAAGTTTTCTGTCTGGTTACCTTAAGCCTGTCATAATCATCTTTGCAAATCAGATATAAGAGTATGTCATCTTTTGAAGACTTTAAAAAAGACCACAAGACAACTTATGGAACACACAGAACACACAGAAACTATGTTCAAAAGCAAGATTTTAGTTGTTTTTTTCCATATTTTAAGTATTACTTTACACACAGTTCTCTTATCTTACTATTTAAAATCTTTTTTTTTTCCTATCAAGCTTCCTATCATAAAAGCATTTGAAGATTTTAGTGATATATGTAGACAGAAATATATAAATAGGTAGATAAGGACAGAAACCTAAAGTGGTGGCAAGCATTTATATGGTAATTGTCATGAATACATTACAAATGAGAGCATAAAAGTGCAAAAAAAGATGAGTGCAAAAATTCCCTCTCAGGCAATGGTGTAGCTGTGTCTCTTTCTTGGGGCATCTTTCTGGGAGTAATAACGACACTAAGTTTTACTTTTCTAGCTTAGCTATCTGTAAATGTTTCTGTCACTCAGGTCTCCCCTGAAAGTTTTTGAACTCTATTGGTCAATTTAAAACAAATGTGACATAGGTACCAATGGTAAAAGCTCTTCCACATGCACTTAAAATCGTGCAAGGAAGAGAAAACATATCAGTGGTCCAGTGAGTCACTGACAAGATAGAGCATGAATGAGAAGAATTCTCCTTACAGGACAAGTTTTAATATGACTGCATCTCTTTCAAGATACATGATAATACAAGCATGAAACAGAAAGCATAGGAAATAATGATTTACTGCTTGTGGAGCCAGATGCTTTAAAAGTGGGGAAATTGTGAAAGTGACTGATTACTTGGGAGGAAGGTATGATTTTCAGAGAATTTAGAGATCCTGTGAAAAGAGACTAATACACGTGACCCAGGTTTGGTGATTAGTGTAATGGAAGTGAGGTGATCGCTAAATACAGTTATAATGGGAAGCAGTGACAAAGTTTAGAGCAGCCAGTAGGTTACCTCAGACTTTTAGCATGACAGACTAATGCCAGGACATTTATTACCCTCTAAACAATGGCCTGTCAGTCAGGGTCACTGAATATTCAACATAGTTTTTCTACCTGACATGCAAACATGCATCTTTTAATTATGCTACCTGACTATATCAGCCTTTTGGAAATCATTTTCTGTACAATAGATTCTTGGGGTAGGGAGTTGCCATTATTCACTGGCAGAAACAGGGAGATAAAAGCAACTCAGACTCAGTGTCTGCAGCTGCTGGTTTTGCTCTTGCCACCCAGCACTTACCTCTCACTGACTCTGCTGTCTGGCTTGGATTAGGATGCAGATCCTGAAGTGCCTGGCAAACTGAGCTAAACTGTTTTCAGTTTATGTCCAAAAGTCTTTGAATTTGATGGAGAGCATACTTGACCTGATATTTCAGTATTGACAAGTTTTGTCCAGGACAATATGCACTTCTTACAGTTTTTTAATGACCCAAGTCTATAGATAACACGAGTTATCCTCACTTTATACTGAATCTTTTATCAACAGCAGTATGCATTTTACCCAGTGTTGAAAAAATAATTCCTAGAAGTGCTTCATTAGGAAAATTCACACTTGCTTTCTTCATCGTTGCTGCCTTTGCGAGAGGCCATAATGTAAGCAGGTCTGAAAAGTCTGCTGCCTAAACAGTCCAGGGTTCAGAGAAAAACCAGATTGTACCTAATGCAAGTATTTACTCTGTATTTGCTTTACAAATATCTGCAAGGAACAAATAGCTGTTATTGCTCCTGCATTTGTTGGTAGTTTCATTTAAATATCACACAAGGGTAATTTAAACTCACTAACAGAAAAATAATAGTGCATAAAAAAGTGACTCTTAGATTAAGTTGTCTGCCAAAACAACCACTGTGGTCTTAAATAAGAAATGTTTGAAAGAAGTCTTCAGAGTGCGTTGTATAGTTATCACAGACTAAGCAAGAAGGCTCAGCAAGAGGGTACACGAACATTTCCAAATGCCAAGTCCCGAAGGAAGCTGTGAAATGCCATAATTCAGTTCGTCTCAGCAGACAAAGAAAACCCAGACCTTTGATGACCCCTGGTGAATAAACTAAGCACTGCATTGAAGTGATAACTGAAGATGTACTTGGAAGAATAGTCTAGTCAATTCTCACTATAATCAAAAAACAAAGAAAAGTTATTCCCGTAAAAAGCAGAAAGAAAAGGACAAAGCTCTTTTATGACATGCCAAAGAAAACAGCTCTTTTGCAGCTGGACTAGCACCAGACCTGAGAGATGTATGAGATATTAGGCCATCTTAAGCAGATCCAAAGCTAATGAACTACATTCCTGCATCCCTACTAAAAAAAAAAAATGGGTCAGCTTATCAGATGAAAATAATTTTACTGTACAAATACCCTATTTCTTTTATGACCCACAGAAAGGGAAGCTTTAAATAGTACAGCAATCACAAGGAGGTTTGTGAAACCAGACACTTCCTGCACTGTCAGACATCGCTCAGGGCACTGAGAAAGCTCACACCATCCCTGTCCATCCTAGCTCTTTCTGCATATGCTCTGTCCTCAGCCTGTGTTAAATTGTCCCTTTTGGAGTAGTCTGTTAGTGATGGAAAGTCCTTCTCTGAACAGACTCAGTGACTGTAAATAAGGCTGTGCATTGCTCTGAAGAATAGTTAAGTGAAATGCAGTTATAGAATTATTTATCTCTGACTTTTTCCTTTAAGTATACCAATCCCTACAATGACTAAAATAACACAGAATATAAACTCCTCTTTGAAAGAACAGCATCATGTAGGTTGGTGTCTCACAAACTGCTCTGCATAGGCTGTAGTAAACAAAGGCATACCCATTTGGAATTTTTTACACTATAAATGAAAATTTAAATTAATCTTATTTTTTTAAGAAAAGAAGCTGAAATGTGAGAATTAATCACATACAGCTGTAATTTTGTCATGGAAATGCATATAAAGTAGAAAGTGTTTAACCTAGACCTACCCAGAAAAATCAAAATTATGTCTGTCTTATATCTAAGATAGTTTATTATATGGAAGAAATATATTTTGCTTCTGACAAATCCTAAACTCAAGTATTTGATGTACAATACAGACCAGACATAGAGATTTCTCAACCATTCATGGTCTTTTGGCAATGAAATCTAGCCCATGAGTAGAAGACACAAGATTAACTGCTAACTTAAAGCTAAAGTGAAGGATTATTTTTGCACCAGAACAAAAGCGGAAGCACTAAAGCACCAAAGTTATGACATAGCACTTCTATTTACCACTTGTATAATTTATCAATAACATTCAAACTAGTAAAGGGACTGAAAAATTTCTTGATGTGTCAATAACATCTTTGCAGGCAATTCTGAGCTTTACACATGGTTTTAAATTCCTTCTCTTTCTCTTCTCCATCATCTTAGACTCCAGTCTAACAAAGCGAGACAAATTTATTTCTGACCAGGTCTTTCAGAAATCTTAAAGAAAGCTAAGGTATAAACCATGGGATTAATTAGTTTGTTTAGGAAGGCAGGAACTGGGGAAGGTGAAGAATCACTTGCACCTCCAGCAGATGCTGTGGAAAGCGTGGAAGATGCTGTTACCTCCAGCCCAGCAGCTCCTTTCAGGAGAAGGTATGCAGGTAGAGCTGGGAAGGAGAGCATCCCTGAAATGGCAGGGCAAAAGCATATTCCTTTCTAGCTCTGCTGAACTGTGGAAAGGAGTGTTGGGGCATGAGTTTCCCACATCTCTTGAGGAAGCCAGGCTTGCCTTCAATCTTTCTCCTAGGTGAGCATCAGTTCAAGGTGGGCACCTCTACAGAACACAAGAAGCTCATATTTCTGTCAAAACATCATTAAAATACAACATATTTGTCTCTATCCTAGACACAAAGTGTTTCAGATTCAGAAAACCATGACTCCAAAAACTAACACTGAAGCCAGTCTCAAACATAAAAGAAACCTTTCTCCATCAGGCTAATCTGTCCCATTTTGATTGACTGTCGGGTGTCCTTCAGCTGTAAGAGACAATTCAAAGACAGCCTGTGATGCTGTATATATATATATACATCGTCACTGTTGTCTTGGGCTGTCACTTGACACTTTAAGTTATAGTTACACATGATCCAACCCTATGTGTAAAAGTGTTACAAGAAAGCCCTGCCAATGTTCTGAGGAACAGATCAATAACATAACATGGGTAATGAAGAAACCTTTTCTTATTATATTTAAGGATTTTTTTTTTTTCAACTTGACTCAGTTACATCATGTGACTTAAAGCACTGACCTACTAGCAGAGGTAGTGGCATAACTAAAGGGTGAGAATAAGGGCCTTAGGAAAGTACCTCATCAGTTAAGACACTAGGATTGCATTATCATGTGGCCAGTGGTTTAGGATACAGATGCACCACTAAGAATATGTTGTCCAATAATTAATTTACATGGATAGGCACTAGGCCACCTGAGGATGAGAGCAAAATCAGTGAAGGTACAGGACTTTGCAGTTTTTCTATACCAATAGGAAAAAGGTAAAAGACTTCCAGATACGTACATAAGAAAAGGCAGAGGGGTTCCAAACAGATCTCGTTGCTGGCCTCACCAAAATATCTCACCACATTTAAATTAGATAAGCATTGCACTCCAATGCCATGAAATAAGGCCCTAAAGACCCTAAAGACTGGACAATCTTCATCAATAAAAACTTACATATTTTTTAGATCTGTATCTGTCTGCACATAAATTTTCTTTCATGCACCAAACACACTGTGACTTGATATTTATACACACTGTTAGATATTCGTGAACACCAAACTGTTTTCAGTTACTCTGAGAAACAATTTGATGTTTCTAGTAACAGGGATTAATATTATCTGGTTGCTCGATAAGGCAGTCATTACCTTGAATAGATGCTAGGCCTCTCTTACAGCTAGAAAGAGTTTTCTTGTTGTAATCTGACAGTAGGTTTATTGAATTAAGCATGCCTAAGGTACAAGCTATTTGTATCACTTCCATATGACTTGTGTAGATCAATTTTAGTTTTTGTCTTTATAGCTCATTGTGAAAAGAGAAATAGTGTTCTCTCAATTTCTTTTATAGTGTGCTCTACCTGGTGAAGAAAAGTAAAATGTAATATTTCAATCATATAGATAATTCCTTTCTCTGAAACTTCTAGAGAATCAAAAGTGGAAAAAATATGTTTACAAATGGAAATCTACTTCTCTTACCAATTGCCATCCTTCAGGGCAGTGTAATTTGTGCCGATACTTATGAGGATGTGTAGGTGTAAGAAGTTTTTTTGCCTGATCTCACAAACTGAAAGGGACACTGTCAGACTAAATCCCGTATTTTAAAAAATCCTTTGTAACAACTTCCATAATAAAAACACCTTTTATTTGCACCACTTTTGCTGGCTCTCTCTTTTTCTTTTTCATTCAATTTGAACAATAAAAGCAGACCAGACAGCCTCATTTTTGTGTGTATTCATTTTAACATGCTGTCTCACATGGTACTACAATATTGTGCCATTTGAGCTGAAATTCCCTACTGGAATATGTTTACTTTCAATACACTCTACTATTACAAACCGTTTTTCAAACATTTTAAAACTTTAAATACATATTATAATTAATCCTTAAATGTTAATGCATTTTTGTTGCAAGTATCATTGAATATCCTTTAAACTAGCAAAGTGAGAAAAACTCTTTTCCACTATTGTGATATATTTTATCCTACTTTATTACCTTGTTTCCCTCATTATTGATTTCAGTTTTGCCCATTGATTGTATGGAACTTGTACAGAGTACTTAAAAAGGATAAGAAATTGTTATTGCAAAACTACAGAATTAGTGGTGTGTTTCAGTAGCTGCTTGTAGTACCCAAAAGTACTTCATGGTTTTCCCCTTTTTTTTCCCCCTCTTTTCAAAACTAGTTCTCTCTCATGCCTTCTTAATGTGTCTGGGATTTTTTTACATACTACCTAAGTGACAAGAAGTTTTTGACAAGACAGACAACAAATGCAACTTAACAAATTTTGAGATACCATGATAAGGTGATGATAAATTTTTTATTTGATTGTCGGCTGCAATGTTCTGCTTTTAGCTCCAGGACAAAATGAAATGTCATCTGTAAGTCATTCCAAAGTGATCAGTACGTTGGCATGTGCCAAGCAACATGGTTTCCTATTATGAGGCCATTGCTTATGCAGAAGGCACCTTAATACTCACCTGCAATGTTCTTGGAATACAGGTAATAAATGGTCTTGTAGCTGTGTGGGACATTGTTATTATATACCCTCAGGGAGAAATCATCAAATATGTGTTTTCATGTGATGCATGCCAAATTCTAAGTCAGGACTTCTATACATTATCTAAATGCTTTTCAGAAATCAACTTTGAAATTTGAAGCGATTTTTTTTCTGAAGCAAGAACATTCCAGAGATGCAGAACACTGTTCCAGATAGATGCTTATTATTTAGAAAAATATCTGGGTTCAACCTTAAGCCTGCATAAATCTTTCAGTACGTATAATAGTATTTTTAGAAAGTTTGCCTTTTCCCTATCAGTTTCTATCATTCAGGTTTGTTTTCATGAAGTTTAAACCTCAAAACATATGGTAGACTGTAAGCCCAGTTCAAGAGTTCACTACAGGCTACAGGCTTCAAAATGATTCATGTGCTATAGGTATAATCTACCACTGTCACTGATGTACATTGTATTTAACAGTATTAATTTGCATAAATTGTAACTGTGAAAGGATCATGGTGTGATAATAGAATGGGAGGATCTGAAGACTGAAGGTACATCTGACAGGTGGGGCTAAACCTATTATTTGAACTAGTGAGAAATTCTGCCCCCTGTCAAAAATCTTTATAATGAAAAATTAACATGTCTTAGCTTTTAGGAAAAAAACAGAACAAAACAACAAAAAACAACCCAAACCAAACAAAACAGAAAACAACCCACCCACTCCCAACCCCCTAATTTCAGATTTTGATGAAAAAATTAAATTTCTCTGGGAAAAAACATCCCTTCCCCTTCCCCTTCCCCTTCCCCTTCCCCCTCCCCT
>JAVJGG010000074.1:52449791-52467999 GCA_035590195.1 Aviceda cuculoides
CTCTGGGAAAACACATCCCGTCCCCGTCCCCTTCCCCGTCCCCTGCCCCCTCCCCGTCCCCTTCCCTTTGCCTTTTCCCTTCCTTTCCCTTTTGTCAAACCTCTTTTTTTCATCAGTTTTTTGTTGGAATTCCCTCATCCTGAGTTTCTATCATAAAGCTTTTATGAACATTTTTTTAAATCATCCTGATTATTAACTGTTATCAAGCTACCATTGCATTGTGGGCTACCTGGAGTTCTATCATCTTTAACGTCAAATCTTTATTGCAGAATATGTGCTTTAATTCTAAGTGAGCTAAGACAAATTAGCTGCCTCAGTGTAAAGTCCCACAGGAAATATGACACAGTCTGCCTTTATCACAGTTTACGTAGTAGATTAAAAATGCCTTATCTCAAGTAGGATTTATGTTTAGATGGTCAACTTGTGCTGCTTCTTTTTAACACAAAATGCACCCTTTTTCTCACTGAAGACAGCCTCACTCATCAAAGATTGCACTACTAAACTTATATATATGTTATATATATATATATATATAAAAAATCTGTTCATAATTTACTGTTATGAGAGGTGAGAGACTATATTCTGAAAGCTGAAATATTTCTGTCTTCACTCTTAACAGCTTTCCTACATACAGCCCTTCCTGTGTTCATCAGCCCTGACTTGGAGGGGGTGATCCTCACTGCAGGACACCTTCACTGTTGTCTGTCCAGACTCCTAGCTCCTAGATATAGGACGCAGAACAAAGCTGGGTTTTGTTTACTGAAAAGATTGGTACTACTGGATTTAAAACAAATGCCACCCAAAGTGCAGGTGTTAGATTTAGGAGCAGCAGCTAGTAAAACACATGTGTTGCAACTGACTGAGATCGCATCCCTGCCTGTTTTTTCTAAAACAGCGTAGAGCTCAGGGAGTTTCTGTCATCCCGTAACAAAAGACCCAATGGCATCTAGGACATAATCAACTGTTTTCTTGTTTCAGGTCAACAGAAAAAGGAGACATCTAAGGAAGACACTTACACAGGGGGTCCAGTGTCTAACTTAGTGATGTCTCTGTCTTCCAAAGGCCAAATGTGAGGTGGAAGTCTCTCAAAGTCAGGTTGAGGAAAGCAGTTAAATACTAGGACAATTGCTTTGTTTCACCTTGCAGAGAATATGGCTGGATCCCAAACCCTTTTACCATTTTTCCTATGAAAAGAATGAAAAATAAGTTCTACATTCTTGTTCCTCTTTCCTCTGGTCTCCCTTGAAGGAAAAGAGAATATTTCCCTACCTTATCATACCTTTTAATTTAGATATTCTTACCATTGCCTTATCATTCGCATTTTCTGAAACAACTGTTTTCTTTTAACAATTTTACTTACATGGCTTGAGAAATGGGCCAACAGGAACCTTCTGCGGTTTAGCAAAAGGAAATGCCAAACCCTGCACCTAGGGAAGAATAAACCCATGCACCAACATGTGGGCCAGCTGGGCAGACAGAAGCTTGGCAGAGAAGGCCCTGGGGCTTCCGGGGGAGACTAGGTTGAACATGAGCCAGCAGTGTTCCTCTGTGGCAAGGAAGGCCAACAGTCTCCTGGGCTGCATTAGGAGGAGTGCTGCCAGGAGGTCCAGGGAGGTGAGCCTTCTCCTCTATTCAGCACCGGTGAGGCCACACCTGGAGTGCTGTGTCCAGTTCTGGGCTGTCCAGTGCAAGAGTGATGAGGAGCTACTGGCAGAGTCCAGCAAAGGACCAGTAAGATGTTGAAGGAACTGAAGTATCTCTCCTATGAGGAAAGCCTGAGAAAGCTGGGACTGTTCAGCCTAGAGAAGAGAAGGCTCAGAGGCACCAGCCTCTCATCACAGGATCTGATGAGCCTGAAGTTAAACTGGGGGATTTAAGGCCACCAAAACATGGCCAACAACCTGTGAAGCAAGGGCTTTCCCCCTTCGAGGTGTTTGCTGTCCTCACTAGGTGGTGGATGGGGTGCAGCCCCAGAGACTCCTGTGATGTTGCCAGGGGACATTTGTGATGGCCCCAACCTCACTGCTCTTCAGTAGCTGCAGGCTCTGTCCCAGCACATTTGGACCAGGCCTCCTGCAAGTACACATGCACAGCATGTAACCTCCAGCAGGACTGTGGACCTCTGCTTGGAGTGCTGCCTTTGTGCAGAGACTTGGCTGGTGGGGGTGCTGTAGATCCCACGTGGTGGCTGTCCCAGGGCTGTGGGCTTGAGGAAGGTGCAGGGGCCCTTGGCACTACTGAAGGCTCCCAGCCAGCTCCTCTGCCTTCCCTGACCGCCTCTTGCAGGTACCCTGTGCTAAATGGAGTCATGCTGGCTGTCTGAGGGGGAGTGCAGGGGGTGGGGGGTCCTGGACTGGAGGCAGTGTGCTTGGGGAGTCGAGGGGGGCCAGCCACATGTGGAGGGCAGCCCGTGGGGCTGGTTGGCCACTCTCCAGCCTGCAAGGAGACCCTTCGGGTGGCCCTTGCCTCCCCTCTCTCACCGCTTTTTGGGGCTTTCTTTGCTCTTCCATTCCTGGCGCCAGAAAATCTCAGGCACTTTGCACATCTCTTGGCAGCATATGGCGTCAGGCGCCAAGGAGGCTCTGCAGGACAGCAGCTCTGCCAAGATGGCCAGCACAAGCCAGCTGCAGCAGGCAAGGCAGCAGGAGGCAGTAGCAGGTGGCCGGTGCCCCATCTGCCTGGACAACGTGGACAACGCAGCCTATGTTGGCATTTGCTTCCATGTCTTCTGCTTTGACTGGATCCGGGAGTGGGCTGCCATGACAGCTGCATGCCCGCTCTGCAGGTGGCCTTTCAACCGCATCCTGCACACAGTGAGGGCAGACAACGATTACCAGGAGTACATGGTCAGCTCATCCACCCGCCGTCAGAGGACTGTGGCCAGGCAGAGAGCGTACAACAGATCCCTACAGAGGCACTACGACCTGCGCCCAAGGCCCATCAACAACGAGCCCGCCACTGGGAGAAGGGGGCCTGTGGGTAGAGACCTAGTGGTGTCGGGGGACGCACCTCCAAGGACTTCCGATGCCTCTGCACAGCAGGCTGCAGGGGAGCACCCAGCCAGCCCTGCTGATGCTGATGGACCTGTTCTCCACTTCGACATGCTGCTCCTGCAAGCTGACATCATTGGCTTCATGGACATTGAATAAAGAACCAGAAGCTTTTCAGAGTGCATTTCTTTCAAAATCAAAGCACAGGCCACTGCAGGCAATGCTTTCTAGTAGGGTCTCAACAGTGTAGGAAAGCAAAAGGGGAGAATGTCTTGGAGTGTGCCATGAATTTCTTTAAAGTAAACACTGCAACAGGGCCCCTTTCACTCACACTTTACCAGCCTCCCCCTTCCAAGCACCAGAGCAAGGCTGTCCAAGCCCCTTGGCCATCAGCCAGGCCACCTTCCCTTGAAGCAAAGCCAGGTGCCATGGACAGAAGCCATGATGACAGCCCTCTCCCTGATGGTGCCTCCACACCCAAATGACTCCTGTCATCCTCCAGCCACAGCCCTCGGAGCCTTTCTCTGACACTTCTCTACAACAGCAGCCTGACCCCTCCAGCCCCAAACCCCATGGTCATGGCTGGGAGCCAGGAGGGGTTGCTCTTCTCTTCTGGGGACAGGATGCCTGCTTTACGAAAGACACTGCAGGGGCATGAGGCCCACCTGTTGATCTGCATGCTTTGGCTTGGTCTCTGTTGTGACAGAAAAGCTCTAAACCCCAAGATCGCGGGATTCCAGGAGCAATCCAGAAGAAGACTGCCACTCAAGCAAAGCACATTTGTGCCATGGGCTGAAACGCGCTGCTTCCTGTTGCATCTTGCTGGACCCACCCCAGTCCTCAGCTTTTAAGCCTTTGCCCAGACACACCGGCACCAGACTTGCACATTTCCACAAGCCCCTCAACAACATCCTCTCATAATGTCTGGGCAGCCCCATACACTCTTGCCCTGCACCCTGCAAGGACTCCCCTAGCCCTGCTTGCAGAGACCCCTTGCAGCCTTCAAGGCCCCTGTGCAGCATTTCTGCAGGTGATCCATCTCAGCTTTGCGGAAAAGGACCTGTGGTCCTGGGGGAAACCAAAATGCAAAACACGCCAGCAGTGTGCCCCTGTGGCAAAGTAGGCCAACAGTTCTCTGGACTGCACTAGGAGGAGTGCTGCCAGAAAGTTCAGGAAGGTGAGCCTTGCCTTCTCTTCAGTACTGGTGATGCCACACATGGAGTATTGGGGTCCAGTTCTGGACTGCCCGGTACAGACAGACACAGAGCTACTGGAGTCCAGCAAAGGGCCACAAACGTGATGAAGTGACTGGAGTATCTCTTCTATAAGGAAAGGTTGAGAGAGCTGTGACTGTTCAGCCTGGACAACAGAAGGCATGGGGATTTCATCGCTGTTTATAAATACCAGATGCAGGGCGTAAAGAAGAGGGAACTCAACTCATCTTGATGGTGCCCAGTGACAGAACAGGAGGCAATGGGCACACAGTGAAATGTACAAAATTTCATTTAAGCACAAGACAAACCTTTTTTATTGTGAGGGTGATCTTAGACTGGAAAATTGTTGAATAAACTGTCTATACAATTAATCATCATCTCTAGCCTTCAGTATCATGAAGAAAATGGCAAGCAGAAGGTAATCTTCCCTCTACCATCTCAGGAAGTACATGGTTGTGAAGGGTTACCATGTCAAAATAAGCCAGGAACCAAGTATTGGGCACTTTACACTTCTAACAGCAGCTTTGATGAACTTATTACTGATTACAGATTACCTATTATAAAATATGAGTGAAAAATGCACTAAAACATAGAATGAAGCCACATTACAGTTCTTGGGAGATGTGTTGGCTCTAAGCCAAGGTTGCTGAACCAATGCAAATCTAGAAATTCACCCCTACAAACCTACCTTCCAAAGTCAGTTTAATGCTGCCATGTCTTGGCAGAAAAACTATGTATACATTTTAACACGGGAAAGTAATAGAATTACCATTTTGTAGTTTAGGCAAGTTAAAAAATATTTTTGCCTTAAATTCAGGAACTCTTATGCCATAACATAAATAGGTATTATTTTCAAGTTTAAAATAGCCAGTGATCTTCTCTGTATGAAGATTCAAAACTAGTTTCCTTCAAGCGAATTTTATGAAGCTTCAGAAGAGAAAAAAAAAAACACACTTCAAAAATGCCCAGAATTTGTTTGAAGATATGTGTTTGTTAAAAACAGCAAACTGCCCCCGTATAGTTAAAAGATCAGGAGAAAGTATGAAAGATTAAGTGGCAGATGAGATAATAGACAAGATAATTACAGAGCATTAAAGTCTCGCATTTATTTTTAAGACATTCAAGCTCTATTTAGAAAAGCCCCTTGCTAACTTTTGTGAATCTTAAAAGAATTATCTTCATATATTGAACAATAATGTGACTAATGGTGTTAAAGCTTCTTCATTGCCTGTTCTAAACCAGCCCATACAATAACTGGCCACAGAAAGTTTCTGCAGCACAAATAGAAGACAACAAAACTAGGGGGGTCATAGAGCAGCAAAACCTCAATATGCCACAAAAAGAGATTTGTCGTGCTCTGTGCTCTCTGTGTGGGAAGCAACAAGGGAGTCCTGAATTTACTCAGTGAGCTAACACGCACAAGAACGCTAACCACACTTACCCTTGCAAGCTGCTCGCAAGCTACCATTTTGCTGCTGTGGCACAAGAGAGGTAATGCTAATTCAAGGTGAGAGCTGAGAATATGAAAGCCATGTAGACGGTTCTCTGAAATGAAGCTGCACCAGTCTGGTAGGGCTAAGGAGAAAAGCAAACACAAACCTGTGTTGATGGGTTTGGAGGCAAGCAAAGACTGTGGCTTAGCAAAGGGACAGAGAGCTGGTTTCTGTACTGGTTTGGTTTTGAATCTGTGGAGCTGTCTTGAGACTCCCCTGGTTTTGTTTCACCTTTCTGAGACAATGAATAAAGAAAAAAATGCTGCCTATTGTCAAAGCCATTTGCACAGCTTCTGGTGCTATTACACTACTGCAATTACAACCTCTTTTCAAGAAACTTCTAGGCTCTTCTGTTTAGGAATCCTGCTCTAGTGTTTGTATTTTTACAGAAAGGGATAAGAAAATTATCGCTTTCCTCATATATTTTTCATTCCCTGAGATAAAAACATTTAAATGTATACTTAAAATAGAACTTAAAAAAATTAGAAATAGATACATAGAGATATATTTTAGATATATACTTATATACACATATATTAGTAGCTGTAATTATATATATGTGTGTGTGTACATTATACAAAGTTAGAATGCTTGTGCTTGACTAATCACAATACATTGCAAAGTGTGGACAGCAGCACAACACATGAGATGTTCTGTTTCCCTTCTGTTATTTGATGCCTGAAATAATACAAAAAGAAAAAAACACCTCTTGTTTAATTGCATTTTTAAAACCATGAATGACAAAGGACAATTCTACAGAGGTTTGTGAAGATGTCCCTAGTTTTATCATTACATTTGCAATGGAGATTAGCCTTAGATGTTTACTGAAAGTTCTTTCCAAGCATAAGGAAGTATGTGAAAATGTTTATCTGTATATGTAAATAACAGACAACAAAGGTTACTGCTATGGGCAGATTAGATGAAGGAGCTGAATTCCTGAGGGTGAAGAAGTAAAACTTGGTGGGTAAGACTGGAAGGAGCCATAAAAAAAGAAAACCAATATTTTATGGTTCATGAAAGAGAGAGAAATTTCCACAGTGTGGCACTGCACAGGTAGGTGATTAAAACCACTAGTTAGTAAAAGTGTGTTTGCATTAGCATGCTGAAGAGATATTAGTGGAAACAACATTTGCTTTGCTCAGAGACAAAATAGTGTTGACATAAATACAGTTGAAAATGAGGATGGCTTGGAGTCCTGAAAAACATTTCTTACCTCTGTGGGTAGATAAGAAAGGCCTTACCTCAGACGTTATTCAGGAAGTATATGCAAGAGTTAATCATAACAAGAATTTGGGGATCTAAACAAAAGACTATGCTAAAGATGGTGCCACATTATAGACCTGAATAGCAGTCAGTATGATCATTCGTTCTACAGTAATTAAAAAGGGTATAAAGAAGGGCTTCTCTTCTGAAAAGGCTGCAAAAACAGTAAAAAGAAATCAATTAGAATTACCATGGCAACAACCAACAATCTTATGTGCAAAAATGGAAAAAAAATAAAACAGGGAAACAAAACAGAAAATCAAATGAGAATTTAAACCGTGACAAAGTACACACTTTAGAATGTGTACAAAATTTAGAGTGTGATTCTCTGTCACCTATTTCAAATATGATTTCAGATTAAACAAACTATTTTCATGTTGTTGGTAGTTTAAAGATTCTCAAGAAACTGAGGCCTGGCAAAGTAGGAGTATAAAATAAAACCATACAATCTTATGTCTTTTGGGGGGTGAGAGGAGGAGAGAACAAAAAAGAAAAAAACAGAATTTTTACAAACCTATGCAGAAATAATTTTTGCACCCTCATTTTCTTGACATGTCATACAATAACCAGTAGAAAGTAAACTTACTTAAGAGGTTTAGTGTTCATTACTTCTCTGCACCAAATTCCCACCAACTTCAGGAGTTGTTCAACAGCTAATGATGTAATAGTATAATTTCCTGAGCCTTTCTGAAGTTGTTAAATCAAACTGCAGTGGACAATAAACTACTGTCCTCATTTTAATTACAGTCCCTAGCAATACGTCCACATTTTCTTCTGGAGCAGTAGCATCTAGGGGTCAGTGGACCTACAGTAACTTAAGCTATCTCACACTGTGACTTAATAGTAACAGAACATCAGATTTTTCTTAAATTAGTGTGTCTCAGAAAGCATTTGCTAATATTCATAACCTTTATTCACATAACAGGAAGTTTTTA
Organism: Aviceda cuculoides; assembly: GCA_035590195.1. Classification (NCBI taxonomy): domain Eukaryota; kingdom Metazoa; phylum Chordata; class Aves; order Accipitriformes; family Accipitridae; genus Aviceda; species Aviceda cuculoides. The sequence goes on from JAVJGG010000074.1 coordinate 52,457,687, forward strand.
GAGATCTGCAGGAGAGTTTTCTGTTTTGATCAAAAACTAGTGACACAGTTTGGTAAGACTTGGTGAAAAATAGTAAAACATACAAAAATCCTATTTTGTTGTGCAGTGGTGTTAGCAGACTTTACACGGATGACTTCTCTAGGGAGGAGTAAATTTTTTTTTTAACCTCTAGCTCCATGTTTTTGTACCATTTTGCATAACCTGCTTGTCTATCATCAAGCTCTATCTTCCTTTCTAGAATCCTCATTTAATCTCTCGTTTCTTGACTTGCATCCATTCTGAAATCATTCTGAACATCAGCCTTGCTTCTGTGAGACTGCTTTAAAAAAAAGCCAATGCTCCCTTATCCCTCTGAAAATGAAGGCTTTAACTCAGTTAATCAATTGAATGCATTTATTACACAGTGACAACTTCATTACAGAGGATTTTCAACATGCTTGTGTTTAATCACCTGACAAATATTGGACAAAATTGTTTTGCCTTTGGGAGCTGCCATACGTATCTCCCAAAGCTTTACACTTACAGCATCTGTAATCTGTGTCCTAGAAAAGAGATGGAACCACATCTGCATAACAAGTTGTAACAGAGAAGCAGAAAGCTATAGCTTTATATTGTTGTAACACTTCTGACCTTGACCACAATGAGTTCCTCTTGTGCTGAGTGCTCAGTAAGTTGTATTCCAGCATGATGATGAACTACTGCTCATAAAGCTACTCAGCAAACAAACATCAGCCTTGGTGAATGGAAGTCCTATGTCTCTGAGGGACAGAAACAGGTCTCTTCCAAACTTTACTTTCAAGAGCAGCATAGTTGGACCATTTGCATGCTAACCTGATAAGGGTTGCGATACCTCTCTGGTAAAAGTGCTGGCACTTTTACCTCCTCAGCGTTAAAATTAGCACTTTTTCAGCTGGCACTGAAACACTAAATGTAGCCAAAACAGGCAGTGGCAGTGGCCTGGCTCATGCAAGAGCTGTGCATAGCTAGCCATCCTGTAGTGCTACTCTGGCAGGGCTGGGTCCCTACAACCCTATTATCAGGAGGGTGAGACAGCCAGAAACCCCCCCAGATCCTGCCTGCTCACCCAGCTTCTGCCCCATTCTTCTACTATTGCCATTCTCCTCCTCTCTTCCTCTCCCACAGTGGGAGCAGCCAAGGCCTTGTCATCCCATCCTGAGGATGACAAGATTCAGTTGTGCTGTGCCAGTCTTGTGCCAGCTCTGTCAGGTAGCATTCCCTTGCTCACTGGCTCAGGTCACCAGCAGCATTTTCAGTGAAAATGAAGGAAAACCCCCTTCCTCCAGTAAGTTTGTACTCAGCATAGTGTCCCCACTGGATTACTGATTGTCTGTTGTAACCTGCTCTCTTAAACATTTTTATTTCTGTTTTGTGAGTTATTACCTTTAACCTGTTTCCCTGGACTCACTCATTGTTGCTCTAAACCTGCAGGGCTAGATTAGTTGCCTAAATCTACCCTCCCATTATTTTATTTCTCTTTATACCTTCTTTCTCCCCAACCTCTCTTCATCTCTGACTGGCAGCATCATTTTCTTTCACCCTCTGAAAATGCTGCAACTTTCAGTAAATGCAAACTTCATATATCCCCAGCTAGAGATCTGATGCTCTGTCATTTCTCAGACATTGGCTGAAGGAGCTCCTGTGGTAACATCTCCCACTGTTAGTGAAGCTCTCAGGCACCTGCCCTCAATCTATAGGACAGTTCACAGTTTTGATCTTTATATATAGATTAAGTCTGAGAATTTTGTTTCTGCATGGAACTGGGCATTATCCTAGTGGAAAACACACTCACAGCTCCAGATTATCTTTTATGGCCTGTTCGGCACTATTATTTTTTCCAGCTAATATTACACCACCATATTTGGCACTAGGATATTCTCTTGCTTCTTGCCTTTGCAGTTCTTCATCATAGCAAACAAGGTTCTAACTCATGCAAGTTGTGATCAATATGTCATTACTAATTGCCTCTTTTAGCTGAATAGCCATCTACTGGATATTTTATGGGACTGACCAATGTAGACTTTATCACTAATGCTGGATAAACTAATCTTCACCTTTGTAAGTGTGAATCAGACTCTGAAAAAAAGATTGAAGTAATGAAAGGGAGTGCACAGGGAACATAAATCAGGTATGTGTGTGTATTTGTTATCAATACTGGTATTCCTCTTCCCTACTTTCTCCCAGAAAAACCAGAATAAATGTTGCATAAGTACAATCCCTATCCACTCAGTCAGTAGAAATCAGGTCAACCCTACTTATGGCTACATTAGCATTCACATCAAGCTCAGTTAACTCTCATTCCCACCCAAACATCTTACTACAGCAGTTAGTCTCGGGTCTTCACAACACAACAGATTTTCTCCTCCTTTCCACATTTGGCCACTTGAAAGGTGTTGTCCTGGTTTTGGCTGGGATATAGTTAATTTTCTTTCTAGTAGCTGGTGTAGTGTTAGGGTTTGAATTTAGTATGAGAAGAATGTTTATAACACACTGATGTTTTCAGTTGTTGCTAAGTAGTATTATATACTAAGTCAAGGATTTTTCAGCTTCTCATGCCCAGCCAGCAAGAAGGCAGGAGGGGCACAAGAAGTTGGGAGGGGGCACAGCCAGGGCAGCTGACCCAAACTGGCCAAAGCGGTATCCTATACCATGTGATGTCATGCCCAGTATATAAACTGGGGGGAGCTGGCTAGGGCGGGATTGTTCCTTGGGAACTGTCTTGGCATTGGTTGGCGAGCGGTGAGCAATTGCATTGTGCATCACTAGTTTTGTATATTCCAATTCTATTATTATTATTATTATTATTATTATTATTGGCATTTTATTGTTATTATTATCAGCAGTACCATTATAATTATTTTCTTCCTTTCTGTCCTATTAAACTGTTTTTATCTCAACCCAGGAGTTTTAGGGTTTTTTCCCAATTCTCTCCCCCATCCCATTGGGTGGTGGGGAAGTGAGTAAGCGGCTGTGTCATGCTTAGTTGCTGGCTGGGGTTAAACCATGACAGCTGTACTTTTCATTCCTCTGACTTGCACTACAACAGCCAGAAGCAGTCCTCCTGAGATTGTGGACCAAGTTTTGCTCAGCAGTTTTAAGTCATCCACATCTTAACCGTGATTCCACCCAAGTAGTGTGTTATTTGCTTCAGTGGGGTTGAGCATGCATTAGGTATCATCACAAAAAGATCCCCTGATGCACCAAGTGCAGTAATGTTGCATTGGAAACAAACATGACAAATTTTGCAGCTTCTGGAAAAATCCTTTGAAAGACACAACATGCTCTAGGTTACAAAGGTTTGAGCATCTGCAACACAGAAAAATATGACTTGATCAAAAGTGAACAGATAGATTTATGCTATTTCAGGACAGAGCATGGTTAAAGTTGAATAAATAGCTCATTTTAAATGTACTAAGGTACTGCTTTTGGCAGATCTACTATCAGAAAGTCATGTTTTAAAAAATTGTGAGTCTACAGAATGACTGAGACATCCTGAGACAGAAAATACACCCTAATGTGGACCTCTAACTATAAAGCTTAGGAATACCTTCTCAGTGTTTTTGGTAACAGCATTTCCACTGGGAAATGAGACTAGATGCCATCTCTGAGTAATTCCTCCACCCTTTAAAGAGCAGACAAACAGAAATGTCAGTAGGTGGAGCTGCCTTTCCCGCAGCCGATAGAGAAGTTTCTCTGCAGAAGAAAGTTGCATTTACAGGCATTCAGCCATCTCTTCCCAGTCCCTGGCAGACGGTCCTCAAACAAAACATGAACATGCAAGAATGCGGCTTTTATATCATGTTGCCCAAGTGCACAAGGCAGGAGAAGACAGAACACAGAATTGACAGTGTTTGTCAGCACAAGCTGTTTGATTCTTCTTCCTTTTTTTTTTTTTAACCAAGTTGTGAGGAATGGTATCATTTTAAAGTTATATGCTTAGCTCCAAAGCATCTTGTATACAACAGTAAAATACCCTATTATTCATGCTTGGACTGAAGGTGGTGCTAATGTTAATATTTCTATTTTCATCATCTTCAGTACTGAGGTACATGAAGTATATTTTTGCAGATGACAATCAGGCTTACAGTTTTTTCTTTCCTTATTGTTCTGGTGAAATAAATATGCAGATGACCTATTTATTACTAAAGAGTACTTCAGCTTCTTCTCTCAACTTGAAGTTGTACAGCATATATGAGGGCTGTGATCAATTTATTATCTTAATTTTAAAAGGGAGATTCATGAATCTGAATAACTGAAAGAATGCATGTGGTATGAAAAATTCTCAAAATCACCCATATAAGGTGAAGGATAATCATGGCAAGAATTTATGACACATCTGAACAGCAGTTTATTTTATATGAAGAATTTCACGTCTGCTTTATTTCTGAGGCCTTGAATAGGTATCCCAAAGAAGCTTCTCTGACTGCCATCTTCAAGTATGACTCTGGCTGAGTGACTACAGTTTTTTTCCAATGGCAGGCCACACACCAAAATATGAGTAATTTTGGCTATGAGTAAAGAGCTGATCCTGCCCTGGGAGTCATGGATATCCCAGTAAAATCAGCTCCTCTGAGTGTTTACAAGGCACGTAGAACATATATCATCTTCTGATTTTATACATCTCCATATGGCCTTCTCCAGCATCCTAATTTCTAATCTTTCTCCAGTATGCCTAAAAAACCTCAGAGAGGCTGGTTGCCACATATATGTCTGTCTGATATACTGTACAAAGTTAGCCAGTCAAAATCTTTCAAAGGTTTTTTATCGCTTCATGGAAAGGGCAAAATGCAAAGTGTTTATTTTGTGGCGATGGTGAGCAAAAATATGCACAGAATGTTTTCACCGTGCTGGGTACACGTGCAATTCCTTTGGGCTCAAGTCTTCTGATACCTTTCTCACTCTATCATTTCTAAAATAACCAAGAAAGATGCTTTTAATGAGGCCTGGCATACACATCCATGTGACAACAGGTGGTGTTTGAAAGCAGCTCTGAGCAGTAAGGCACTGCAATAGACTGTGCAGGTGCAGGGTTGATACATCTGTCCTCAGAGTGCCATTTAGCCATTCATCTGCTTGGGCTTGGGAAACATGTTAAACCACCTTCCATTTGTTTCGCTGCAATGAACATTAATCTGTAGCACTCCACAGAGGATGGGAAACAGGAGGTGCCTGTGTCAGTCACTGCAGGACAAAACTGAAAAGCACTACAGACAGTGGGAGCCCCTATACGTCCAGCAAGGCAGTGCATGACTGCAAGACCTTCCCAAACTCTGGCCTTGTTAAGATCAGAAGGTGGGGACAGCAATGAAAACTGTGCAGCTTTATTATTTTTTCCTATAGCCAGGCACAGTGAAAGGCAAGTTGATGCTCCTGAGCTATAGTTCCACGGACATTGTCACAACTACTGAGCACTATTTTTAGATTGTCTTTGCTGTCTATTTTCATCGTACCAGGTTCTGGCTTCTCTTATGAATGCCTCCGGGCTGGGGCACCTGCTTCTTTCATCGAAGAGTCTCTAGAAAGCACTGATTTCACTAAACATCAAGAAAGGCAAATTGATGCTCCTGAGCTACAGTTCCATGGACATTGTCACAACTACTGAGCACTGTTTTTAGATTGTCTTTGCTGTCTATTTTCATCATACCAGGTTCTGGCTTCTCTTATGAATGCCTCAGAGCTGGGGCACCTGCTTCTTTCATCAAAGAGTCTATAGAAAGCACTGATTTCACTAAACATCAAGAAGATCAGTAGTGGTATGGCAGATCATTCCTTCCAGCCTGGGAGCGAAAACTTTATTTTTGTCTTGGTGGATACACCAAGGGTTGCACACTTTTGAGAAGTAACCTCTGTTCCACATTTAACCTTGATCCATCTAGTAGTTACTAGAAAAGTATCAAGAGGCCGAAGTTACTTGTCAAGGCTACTCTTTGAGGCTACTGGCTTACCACCTTCAGTTTGTTTAGTTTGTTATTTAATTTACATGCGTAGCCTGTAAGTAATACTTCTTTTCAGTTCCAGATATTGCTTGGCTATTGGTTAAGTGCATCCCTGTGAACTGAGTATCCTGCAGTAATGACCTTATAGCTATTAATCCAAATATTGGCAGCAATTTAGGAGAAAAAACACAGAGGATATTTTTCTGCATCCCTCTCTGTTTCTTATTCTGCCAGGAAGAAGCTGGACCTGGCACCAGAGCTTACCAGCTGACATCAGGATCTGTGGGGGACATGGCCCAAACACTTCTGTTATGGTGTGATAATACAACGGCACAGGCCTTATTTAAGCTTCTGTCAAATAGCACCTCTATTATTCAAGACCAACCTCAAGAGAATAAAGTTTGCAAGATGGGATCAGCACTGAAGGAAATTTCAGATAAAGAGATTTTAACTTAACAATTCCAAAAACATTGGCTGCAAGGACCAATATTGTATAAAATAAATTTTCATTCCCATTTGGATTTCTTATTTTTATTTAACAATTGGAAAAGCAGATGGGGAAATGAGTGGAGCTCTTTACTCATTATTTTTCAATAGCCAAGTCTCCTTTGTAGAACTGCTGCCTTGCCAAAAGTCAATTTAAAATGTGTAAATTAAATGTTTCATTTTTGTAATGATAAATATCTGAAACAAGGGTGATATTCCTTAATACCATGATTGATTTGCCTTCCTTTTGTAAGTGTTTTAGGTATGATAGGAATGTAAGATCAAAATCGGTATACCATCGTACTGGAAAACTTTGGAGAAATTTTATGTTGCAATCACATATTTTTCAGCAGCAAGGATGGGCAAAAGGCAATAGCCCCATGAGGTTTCCATTTTAGTTGGCTAGGTTAACTGCAATAATATAGAAGCCTAATTTATTAATTTGTTGTTATCTTTTTGTATCCCAGTTTATAACAAAAGTATAAAGTAATAAAAGTATCTACTAGTACTACTACTTCTTAAGGTAATGGGAACAGAGTTTCCAGCTCTACTGAATGCTTTTATTTTGAACCTATCCATTGGGGTTACTTACCTTTTCTTTAACATTGTCATGAGTGGACATCATGACGAGAGAGAGAGAGAGAGAGAGAGAGAGAGAGAGAGAGATGGCAGATAATAAAATAATGTTTAATCTTAATGAAATATCCTTTAGATTGAGGTCCTAGAAAACATTGAGTATTCCAACCTTAGCGATACTTCCCCCCCTTTTTTTTTTACCCCCAATCCACTCATTAACTTGTGTCAGGAATTTACTTTGTTCTAATGTGTTTTTACCTTCATTTTCTAAATCTTAATGTCCCATGCAAAAGATAGGTAAAAATGTGCATTTCCTCCACTTAGTGTGAGCATGATCTGTGAAAGGTTTGAATGATTTCAGCTGGTGTCTCCGATATAGCAATTTTCATGAAGGCCTGAGCAGATTTCATCTAACCCTTCCGAAAACTTAAGAAATAATTTGCACTAATGTCAAAGCTACTAGTTAATTTCTCAAAAGGCTTTTAGACTCTAGTTTGGTACACATACATCCTCCAAAGTGCTAAGGAAATTCCTTAAAGTCCTATTATCCATGAATGTGTTCTAAGATGGCTTCTTTATTTACGGCACAGTATCTTTGCTAACTTAACCATTAAAAAAGTGTAAAATGTTTCAATATCCTCAACACTGCTTTTCAAAGAGGTGAGAATAAAGCATGATAAACAGAAATGATAGAATAGATTTTACCTAAACAGCCAGATTCCAAGTAGAATCAGATTTAACTGTTCCTTGTTCCATAGATTATATTTTAGAAATTATACCTCTCTCAGTATATTAAATGCACAAGAGACTATCACTTTACATTTAGGTCCTCTGTAACAAAGCTCAAAAGTATTATAATGTTTTACATGTGAACCTAATCCACATGAATTTGTTTGGGTTTCAAATGTCAATTGTCTACATATCTGGTGAGGAGTTTTGCACTTTATAATACTCACTATCTTTTTTCAGGCATGCCTGTGTCTAGTCTGGGTTAGTGTAACAGGTAGCTCTTTCCCATATTTAGTCTTGTTTGGGGATGATTGCATGAAGTGGGAATAACAGCTCTAATGGAACACTTTTTATAAATATGATACTATACATTTAGAGTAGAATTGAAGATCACTGTAAATACTTCAAGGATAGCTCTAGAATCAGTTACAGATGTCCAGCAATGAAAGGAGTTGTACTAGGTATACTTAATGACTGAGACTAAAATACAGTCTAATTTAGCTTTTTTACATGGAAGGGATGGATCTTGCTCTGTGCAAATAAACCAGCAACCTCAAGAGAATATGAAGGTGCTGTCAGGCCAAACAAGAAGGTTAGTAAAGGTTAAAGGAGATATTCCTTCACTTAAACTGGTGAAGTTCCTAGTGACTGGAAAACGGGAAACATAACCCTCATTTTTAAAAAGGGAAAAAGGAAGACGCTGTGGAACTACAGGCCAGTCAGTCTCACCTCTGTGCCTGGCAAGATCATGGAGCAAATCCTCCTGGAAACTATGCTAAGGCATATGCAGGACAGGGACAGCCAGCATGGCTTCACTAGGGGCAATTCATGCCTGACGAATCTGGTGGCCTTCTACAATGATGGGGTTACAGCATTGGTGGATAAGGGAAGAGCAACTGACATCATCCTGCCTGGACTTGTGCAAAGCATTTGATACTGTCCCACACAACATATTTGTGTCTAAATCAGAGAGACATGGATTTGATGGTGGACCACTTAGTGGATAAGGAATTGGCTGGATGGTCACACTCAGATGGTTGTGGTCAATGGCCTGATGTCTGGGTAGAGACCAGTGACGAGTGAGGTCCCTCTGGGGTATTATCTCGCATCTTTGTCAAGGACATAGACAGTGGGATTGAGTGCACCCTCAGCAAATTTTCAGCTGACACCAAGCTGAGTGGTATGGTTGATACTCTAGAGGGAAGGGATGCCATCCAGATGGACCTGGACAGGCTAGCGATGTGGGCCCTTGCAAACCTCATGAAGTTCAACAAGGCCAAGAGTAAGGTCCTGCATATGGGTTGGGGCAATCCCAAACATCTATACAGGCTGGGTGATGAGTGGTTTGACAGCAGACCTGTGGAGAAGGACTTGGGGGTTTTGGTGGATGAAAAGCTCGACATGAGCCAGCAATGTGCACTAGCAGCCCAGAAAGCCAGCTGTATCCTGGGCTTCATTAAAAGAAGTGTGGCCAGGTGGGTGATTCTGCCCCTCTACTCTGCTCTCATGAGACCCCGCCTGGAGTACTGTGTTCAGCTCTGGGGCTTCCAGCATAAGACAGACATGGACCTGTCCAGAAAGACAAGGAGCAGGTCCAGAGGAGGGCCACAAAGACGACCAGGGGCCTGGAGCACCTCCCCTGTGAGGACAGGCTGCGGGAGTTGGGGTTGTTCAGCCTGGAGAAGAGAAGGTTCCAGGGAGACCTTATTGCAGCCTTCCAGTACTTAAAGGGGGCCTACAGGAAAGAGGGGAAGGGACTCTTCAAGAGGAACTGTAGTGATAGGATGGGGGTAACGGTTTTAAACTAAAAGAGGGTAGATTGAGATTAGATATTAGGAAGAAATTCTTTACTGTCAGGGTGGTGAGACACTGGAACAGGTTGCCCAGTGAAGTTGTGGATGCTCCATCCCTGGAAGTGTTCAGGGCCAGGTTGGATGGGGCTTTGAGCAACCTGGTCTAGTGGAAGGTGTCCCAGCCCATGGCAGGGGCTTGGAACTAGATGATCTTTAAAGTCCCTTCCAACCCAAACCATTCTGTGATTCTGTAAGTGTGGGAGGAAAATCAGTGAATTTTTTGTTCTGTCCTAACTAAACATTTGTCTCATTTTCATTAAAAAAAAAGGACTCAGTCATACAACTGAAAAGATCTGCAGGCTTAGTTCTGCAGCTGTGACTTTATTTTATTATATTTCTTAGTTTAAACAAAACAATCATTCCACTGGGTTTAGTTGAACTGTTCTTGTTCTTTAAAATATGCATGCCTGGGTTTTTGCAGGATTAGTGACAGTTTTTGTCATGAAGCTCTTCTGTCATGTGAGCTCACCAGGTGTGATGCCAGCTAGCTCACAGGTCCCCATATAAGACTGCAGAGGTCAGGCTCCCTGGTGACAGCTGGTGTTTAATTCAACCAGTTTGCCACTCTCCATTTTTGTATCAAATCCTGGCTTTTACTCTCAAATACTGAACTAACATTCATTTTAATACTGTGAAGGAAATTGTCCTGGTTTCAGCTGGGATAGAGTTAATTGTCTTCCTAGTAGCTGGTACAGTGCTGTGTTTTGAGTTCAGT